>CM065688.1:29638313-29640813 GCA_017654935.2 Phymorhynchus buccinoides
TGTTTTTTCCTGTTTATGCATTCTGGACTCTAGGGAGACTCATCAGCTCGGCACTGGATTTGGTCTTAGCCTACCAAGGTGGAACTACTCTCCCCTCAACAAAAAGATTGTTCCACAAATGGAATGTCTCTTCCTGTATATTGGTAACAGGCTAAAAAAAAAAACCCCCAGCACTTAAGTAAATTAGAAATGATAAAATTCTTAAGTACAAGTGTGAACATAATTATGAATGTTCCAAAATTTTAAATATGATAAAATAAGCGACACGACAAGAGAGGACCGGCAACTCAAATAGTGCCAGCAGTATACTGATTTTTTTCCATACATATACACTACTCACAAAAAGTTAAGGATCACTATGAGAAAACAGGTGCGCAAGAAACTCCGTTCGCTCCTGTTCTTTTTTTCTCAGTCAAGCCAAATTGTTATGAATTCTTGTTCAGCTGTAAGTGGGCGATGTTGTGTTAGTGGAAACATTGCACGTGATTCTCTATTACTGAGCTTGGCAGCAAAAGAAAAAGCGGAAACTTGCGAAAAAGGACCTTGTTTTGGATCGTTCTGCATGAACACATTGCACAAGCCAGATGGAAAAACCATTATGCACGTGCAAGCACTGCTGTTTATGTGTGAGATGCTGTCTCTTGCTTGGCTTTATAAGAAGACATACCACCAGTATTAGGCCTGATTTGACAATGCCTCCACGACGAAAATTGAGCGAGTTGGATAGGGGACGAGCTGTTGCATGGTTCCAAGATGGTGTTCCCAAGCGAGAAGTGGCCAGGCGACTTCAGGTGTCCATCTCGGTCATTGTCAGACTGATTCAACGCTTCACAGCCACTGGGAGGGTCCATGAAAGACGCAGATCTGGTCGACCGAAGAAGACAACTCCACGTGAAGATCGTCTCATTGAACGACAAGCCCTGCAGACAAGAACAGCCTCTTCCAGCATCATTCGAAGGCAGCTGAGGGTGGCTACTAACATCAACATCAGCCAGCAGACCATACGGAACCGCCTTCATGGGTTTAACCTCCGTTCTCGTCGCCCAGCTGTACGGCCACGCTTAACTCCAGCCCATAGGGCAGCACGCCGCGCCTTCTGCAGACGTCACGTGAGGTGGACACGTCAGCAATGGTCCCAGGTCCTGTTCAGTGATGAATCACGCTTCACCCTGAACCACAACGACGGCCGACTGAGGGTCTGGAGGCGCCCAGGGGAACGCTTTATTGACGCCACTGTCCAAGAAAAGGTGGCCTTTGGTGGAGGTTCTGTAATGGTCTGGGGGGCCTTCAGCCTTCACCACAGAACACCCTTGTATCATGTACAGGGTAACCTGACTGGCCTCCGATACCGGGATGAGATCCTTCGACCGCTGGCTGTGCCTACACTGCAGCAGATGGGACCGCCGGCTGTCTACCAGGATGACAACGCTCGCCCCCACAGGGCAAGGGTGGTCAACGACTTCCTGCAGCAGTCTGGAGTCAACAGAATGGAGTGGCCAGCATGCAGTCCCGATCTCAACCCGATTGAGAACCTCTGGGATGAGCTGGATCGCAAAGTGAGG
This sequence comes from Phymorhynchus buccinoides, assembly GCA_017654935.2. Classification (NCBI taxonomy): domain Eukaryota; kingdom Metazoa; phylum Mollusca; class Gastropoda; order Neogastropoda; family Raphitomidae; genus Phymorhynchus; species Phymorhynchus buccinoides. Next base: position 29,639,876 of record CM065688.1, read on the forward strand.
AGCAACCACCCCCCTCCCAGGGATGCCCAGCACCTCTACCAGATGCTGCAGGCTGAGTGGCAGGCGCTTCCACAGAGGATCTTCACCACCCTGGTCAACTCCATGAGGACTCGCTGCGTCGAGTGCCAGAACAGCCATGGCGGATACACGCATTACTGAACTTTTGGGAGCATCAGAATGCCCTGTCTTGTGATTTCAATGACTTTGGGAAATCAAATTTCGATACGTACCCACTTTGATCAAATGTACAGACCAAACGATTGCTCGAAATTGAAGGCAATTGTGTATCGTTATCACTAAAGCATTGAATTAAATGTTGGCCAAAGTTCAACGCATTGGCTTTCTTATTTGGAAAGTTATGAATTAGTTTGCAAGTGATCCTTAACTTTTTGTGGATAGCTTATATATATGTATAGATAGTATGAAAGAAAAATCTCAGTGAATATATATATATATATATATATATATATATATACATATATACATATATATTTTGAACACGGAACATTACTCAAAGTTAACGTTAACTGGTTTTGTTTCTGAGGTTCACAAATAAAGACATTGGACACAGAAAAGCTTTATCAAAGCAAACTATTCTGCATTTCAAATGCACTAACTTTTCAGTCCTTCAGAGTAGGGGTACGGAGCTGGCTATTCACTGAGATTTTTCTTTCATGCTATTTTTATCCTTAATTTGGATACCATCTCAGTAGTTAGCCCTCCCTAGTCATGTCTATTAGGTTTTGAAATTAAAATTTCAGAACATTATTATTTTGTTCATTTTACATAAGATTTTCATAAGATTTTTATTATTTCTGGTTTAACTTTGTGCTGGTTTGCTTTTATTATGGATTTTCGATTTGATGCAAAGAGGACACCATTCTCTTGTAGAATGTCTTTTTTGCTCGGGTTGGCATCCACTGGACAGTCAAATTGCA
>CM065688.1:29645813-29650813 GCA_017654935.2 Phymorhynchus buccinoides
AACGACTTGCGGACGGGATGGATCGACGAGCAGCAACTTGGACCGTCTCTGCAGTATGCCGATGCCCAGTGGACGTGAAGGGCGGGAGACCTCGGGCAGCTACCGCCTGTCTACTGGGAGTTTTCACATCCGCTTGCAGAGAGGGCTCGACTTGGCTGCGTGTCTACCAGCCCGCCCGCAACGACATCGACTCCCCGGTACGGAGCAGGTCGCCCTGTGGTCCTGACGACGGCCTTAGGAGGAAGTAGACCATCTACAGCAGGAGCAGTTTTTACGCCAACGCCAACGGCAGCGACAAGCTTCATCAGATGCTCGCATCTATGCACCAAATTCAACGATGCTAACATCAGCATCACGCAACATTTCCAGACTCAGATCCCGTCCGAGATGTTCCCGCAACCAACAGCGTTATCCGCGATTCCAGGATGCGCAACGTGTTCGAGTCATCGAAAGACGACGTATGCCACGTCACGAACTCCATTTTCAACATAGTACGAGCCCCATCATCATCATCATCATCCAACGAGAAGACTATCCAGCCTTCAAGCAGAACGTCCATAAGGACCTACGGTCAATTGGACGGAAATCTCATCTTCTCCTCTCAAGCCACACCGGAAGAAGAGTCTACGACTCGAAACGTCGTGTGTTTCCCTTTCCCAGGTGCCTTTCCACACCTTGTTAATTTGTTCCTGTTCTAAAAGGTACAGCAGTCACTCTTCTTCATTCTTCTGTAAATTGATGAGGAGGTTCTGAGGGCAACCAGAAAGAAGAGAATTACAATCGTCCAGACGAGAGAGAACAAAGGCAGAAATGAGAGTTTTAGTAGCATCTTCAGATAGAAGGTGACGTACAGAAGCAATGCGACAGTATTCCAGATAGCAAGCACGACAGACAGAGGAAATATGACTTTGAAATGAGAGTGTTTGGTCTAGTGTCATGCCAAGTTTACGCACAGTTACAGAAGTCTGGATTATCTAGTAGGGAAAGAGTTTGTAGACTAAAGTCTTTTGGGCACAACGAAACTCGGTTCCTTTTTGTCATTGATGAGTTGAAGTTTGTTGTCAGTCATTCAAGCTTTGATGTCATACATGCATGAATAATAGAAGGGAGCAGAGAATATCGTCAGATGTGTAGATCTGGTTGTCGTCAGAAAAGCAGTGGTGGGAAATGCCATGGTGAGCAACAATATCAGAAATAGGCTGCGTGCAAAGAACAAAAAGAATAGGACCCAGCACAGAACACTTGGAGACTCCATATTCCAAGACTGTTGAGCAAGAGAAGAAACCATTCACAGAGAGAACTTGCGAACGTCCACAAAGGTATGAACGAAACCTTGAAATATCTTTATCAAAGATGCCAATGGTATGTTGTAGCCGAGACACAAGGGTACAGTGATCTATAGTGTTAAAGGCAGATGATAATTATGTCTAACAGGGGCAGCATCATCAAGAGCAGAAAGAAGGTCGTTAACTATTTTAAGAAGAGCAGTTTCAGTGCTGTGACCAGCATGAAAGGCAGACTGCAAAGGATCGAGGAGATTGTAGCGCTCAAGATGCAGATAATCACATCTCTCTCTCTCTCTCTCTCTCTCTCTCTCTCTCTCTCTCTCTCTCTCTCTCTCTCTCTCTCTCTCTCTCTCTTTCTCTCTCTCTCTCTCTCTCCCTCCACCCCCCCACTCTCTCTCTCTCTCTCTCTCTCTCTCTCTCTCTCTCTCTCTCTCTCTCTCTCTCTCTCTCTCTCTCTCTCTCTCTCTGCCTGTGTCTCTTTCTCTGTCTATGTATATGTTTCTCTCTCTCTCTCTCTTTCTTTCTCTCTCTCTCTCTCTCTCTCTCTCTCTCTCTCTCTCTCTCTTTCTATCTCTCTCTTTCTCTATGTCTGTCTCTCTCTCTCTCTCTCTCTCTCTCTCTCTCTCTCTCTCTCTCTCTCTCTCTCTCTGTGTATATGTCTCCCCTCTGCCTATCTTTCTGAGTCCCTCGCTGTCTCTGTCTCTCTATCTCTCACTCTCTTTCTCTTATTGATTGATTAGTTGATTTATTGATTGGTTGATTTGTAATAGTAATATACAACAACAAACAATACTCATATTCCAGATACATCGCTTGCATCTTTCTGCTCCGCGTCAACGTGCAAAAGTTTCATATTCTGTATAACAAGGTTCTAATAAAATATTCGTTTCATCACCCTATAACACATTATAAGTATGCTGCTTAAAATGCGAACTAACGACAACACTACATTCTTGTTAACTATATAGTATACTTACCCACGGCTAAGTGAAAACATCCTAAAACAACGACCAAATATTTTAACATGGTTAGCCTAGTACAGAAAACCATCACCATGTGTTTCAATATGGTAAAAGGCAAAACTGCTCGGGTAAGCACGGGTGGGCCTATATACTATATTGCGGTAGCAAGTAGGTCAGAAAGTAAAGTGAGATTCAACGCATCACGAAGCATTCAAATAGTGTGCAGTCACTAGTCAGGGATGTTATGTCTTCTCTCTCAATATGTTTGCTAAAATAGATTTTGTGGTTTTGATGTATTGGTTAGGGTACCCACAACCTAAAAATCATAGGGTTCAAATTGTCCCAGCCCTCTACCCTCTTTGCAGGAGCGGGGTAAATCCGGCCTATAAACCCCCTATACTAGGCAGAGTTTAGTTCTATCAATTTTGTAATTTCACATACTGTTTGCAGCAGGTAGACCAAATTTAGGTTTTGAATTATTATGGGTGACATTGTAATGCTTTCTTACTGTTCAGTAGTTAATAATACAAAACAAACTCTGTGGAAAGTTGGACAAAAGCGGATTTTCAGAGACCCCCCCCCCCCCCCCCCCCACTCCAGTGTTTGTGCCCTGAACCCCTCACACTTTGTGGGGGCCTGCTCATGTCCAGAGCATTACTCTTCTTACTGTTCAATGGTTGATATGATATACTTTGGGTGACATTTCTTATTTTAAAGACTTTTGAAATGGGTTTATATCGGAGTCTAACATGCTATTTGTGAAAATTAGCTTGTGTATAATGTTATCTTTGTTAGCGTTTGTTTGTTCGTTTTAACAGGCTTATAAGCCTATAATATAAGATTAATTCTGGTGAGTTGATGAGATGAGGAGGGCTAGGGGGGTCAGTTCTTGTGACACTGTGCCCACACAATCAATATATCAAGATTTCTGTTCAATTCAATTCAATTCAATACAACTTTATTCATCCTTGTGTGGAAATTAAATATTCATTTATTCAGCATCCATTATCAAAAGGGGGTTAACTAACATCATGCTTGCACAGGGCTTACTGAAGCACTTTCCCAGAAATAAATTCATACTGGTCATCGCATAGAATATTAAAATCAAAAAGCATAATTTTAAGAGAAAAAAACACTGCCATGAAGAGGCTGAGACTGTTATTGCTATTCAAGTTGTATTTACACAAGCTGTGTTTTTGAGCTGACTGTGGCTCCTTCCACACACTGTCCTATTACACGTCAGTCAAGGACCTGGTAACTGGGTGAAATGAGATGCATAAGTAAAACCAACATATTTTGTCAAGCACCCAGGTGAACAGATGTTCCAAGCGTTTGCTAATACTTAAGCCCTGACCTGATGACCTTCATGGGAGTGGTGTTCTTCAAACTTGCACCATTTAGTTTTAAGATCACTATGGAAGTGTTTCAGTAATCGATGAGCAAGTATGATGGTAGTAAGATGCCTTTTGCTCATGGGTGCTGACAGCATGTTCTTGAGAGACACAACAAGCTTCCTCTGTGGATGAGTATGTAACTGTTGGTGTGGTAACTTTCTTCTCTCGCGTTTTATCATTCACCAAACAGGTAAATTCAAATCATAAACCCCAAAATCAGTAAGCTACTATTAATTTCCCACTCATTAAAGCTTCCAAAGATACAATAACGTGACTTTCACTGCAAACCAGAATCACATAGTCTACTCCACACCTGTTCCGTCGCACACAATGTTGAGCTATTTAGTTACAAGACTGAATCTTGAAATCTTAGAATAAAGAAAAAAGCACCAAGTACGTCCTTTAAATATTTTGGATGTATGGTCTACATAGTATTTCAAATATATGTCTTTCATCAGATCAATTGTTAAACCTATTTGTGTTGAGTTGCATCATGAAACACATTTAGTAAAACATGTTCTTAAACAATTCACTTAGTATCGCAAACATAAATAAAATTGACCATGAGTGAAAATCTAGCCATTTTAACTTAATAAAACTAATATACGCACATACTACAACATATTCTTGATTGATATTTATGAAAAGTTACTTATGGTAAACTAAAGTTGGCTTGAATAAACTTCTGAAAATATCGATGAACTAAATGTTCCTCCTGAAACATCTGTGATCGTGACTCATTTCGGTGAAAGCCTACTGCAGATATGATATTTTCCTAATTGACTTTTGTTTACCTCATGAACTGAAGCCATGTCATCAACAACTAGAGTCAATGCAAAATACTGCGGTCATGGTATGAGACCTAATATCATGCGAGCGGGACTTTAATATGTTCATAAAACTCATCAAGATATGCTAATCAACGTTTAACATTTATATTTTGAAGGATGTATGGCCTCTTGTAAATGATAGCTGACATTCCTTTTTGCTATGAAATATCATTATTATGAACATGAAGAATGTTCTGGCTGGAAATATGAACAATAAAACATTCACATGTGCAGTTAAGCATACAAAGTTACAGCTTTTATGTGTGGGAAATTAATAGTAGCTTACTGCTTTGTTGGTGAATGAAACCGTGTGTAAAGTTGATGCCTTAGCTGTGTTTAGCATCACAAATTGATCAGTGCCTGTTCTTTGAGAATCCTTCTGGATGACGTTTTGTACCGTTAAAAATTGTGTTTTAATGTTAATGTGACATGTGGTTCACAGAAGATCCTTTAATTCATTTGAACATATTTACAACCAAATCTACACCATGGAAAAATGTTGATTAAAAGGTTGATGTCATTGATAAA
>CM065688.1:29660813-29670813 GCA_017654935.2 Phymorhynchus buccinoides
GAATGCTAGACATTAACGCTCGTCTCATGGGCAAAATGAGACTGAACTTTGCTTCATTTCATGAGATAATTGGGGTGGGCTTCTTACCCGCCCATGCGCTTTTTACCCCGTCTTCCCCTACGTCGCGCAGACTATTGCTTTTCTAAGTAAACCAAAGCTAGTCAGCAACCCTAAAAATATCAAATGTTTGTCTATAACATGTTTATTGCTATGTATTTATATTTTTAACCAATATCCCAGCTATAGCATCAACATTTCATTTATTTCGTGTGTTACTTCGTTGATTTCTGACATCAATTCAACTAAAACGACGAGCCAAAACTTTATCGTGTAATATGTATCAGAGTTCTGCAAATGGCGTATTAAGGACATCAAAGAATAGCAATGAAATCAAAACCAGCGCAGGTATTTCAATTCTGATTTCTGTGTATTTTTAAGAGTGATATAGCTCCATCTTCTGTCATGTCAGCGACATCTCACTTTATGCAAACATTCCATTATGTGTACTCAAGCACCGTCAAAAGTACAGTAAAAACAAAAAGATTTGTCACTCATGTGTTCATTTGAAAGGCAACACCACCAATACGCTGACACAAACGAGATAATAAGAGAGATAATAAAGTTGTTTGAGTTGCGTTATCCACCCTAACGGATACGTGTTTGCTATAAACACGTCGAGGTCACCAGAAAGACAGCCTTTTCAAGGATCGGAACACTCACTTTGCTCTGGTTTCCTAGAAATCAAACCGTCAAAACGGCGATTCCTCCTTGGCGGAGACGCCGGAGAGAGAAGCCATTTTAGATGGGGTGGGTGGAGGACACTCATTGTGGTTGAAGCTTTTTCTTTTTTGTAGTGCAGTAAAAAACAAAAACAATTGAGCTATTTCCTTTGTTGTGAGCGAAACTCCTTTAGGTAAACTGAATGCAATTTTAAAAATAAAAAATAAAAAGGCTTGTATTGTGAACATTTCGTGCAAACAATTTGGTCTAAACTCAAGCGGCCTAAAATAATTAGACTTCCAGCACCTCCGCCAAGGAGGAATCGCCGATTTGACGGTTTGATTTATAGGAACCCAGAGCAAAGTGAGTGTTGCGATCTCTGTAAAAGGTGTGTTTTCCTGGTGATCTCGACGTGTTTCTTACAAAAACTCATCTGTCAGGGTGCCCCTTTAAGGCCCATGATCTGGAACACATCTTAATTAAATTGAACAACAGTGTCCTATTGTGTTACCGACTATCAGAACAAAATGTCATATCCAAATCTAACACAAACGGACTTTGCGTTATCATCATTAACAAAATATCACTATTACCCCATGGCAACAAAGTGAGTTGTATGTCATATTATGAGTGGCCTAACACTGTGTTGCCAAGGGAAAACATTTTTTTTTTTTTAAATCTTTTTTCTCTCTCACAATATATCACAAGGAAAAAAACACAAGCAAGAATCAAAAAGCAAATACATACATAAAAAGACAAACAGAGAGACCAAACAAACCTAGCACAACAAACACATTTACACACAAGTATGCCATGAAATGTATTCAAACATGTAAGCACAACATCTTGAGATGACAATGTATGTAATAGTTAAGTAGAGTAGGCTAAATGAAACAAACAAAGCTCAACATTGCAAATTGTGAGCTCAAGGCTCGGGAAAACAGGCAAAATAATATTCAAACTTTTTTCCAAAATACATGAGCATTATATTCAACAATATGATTAATAACATTAACAAACAAAAACCCAGTACCCCCAGAACCTGTTATACCTCCATCTTATAACACTGACGGACTTTGTCTTGTTGCTTTCTGCAAGACCCAGGGACGGTATTCATGTCGAGATAGCATGAGACTTAGCATCATGCTAACTTAGAAGCTCTTCCAATGTCCTATAGGATTTAATAGGACTTTTGGAAGAGCTTCTAAGTTAGCATGATGCTAAGTCTCATGCTATCTCGACATGAATACCGTCCCAGGACGTTTTGTCATATTGATATTCTTGTTTCAGGGCATTTTAGTCTAACACTTGTTCGTCCTGGTACAGCTCTGCAAATGTATCTAAAAGGGTATTTACTAAAGCGTGCACACATGCAAGCACATACAACGCACTAACGCTCACACACGCGCGCGTACGCACGCACATTCACACAGAAAGACACAAAAAGCTTTCCCGAGAATCCAACCAAAACCAACCCACTTACAAACAGACGCAAACACGCGTAAAAGATGGGAATGTATATACAGGTGCACAAACTCTCACACATGTACACAAACGTGACTATTAATTATGCACAATATAACTTGTTATTATAGGACATCAAATGAAATAAAATGGTACATAGATCAGGGCCGGACCAAGTGATTCGCAAGGGGGGGGGGGGGGGGGGTTCTGCCAAGGGTCCAGGGAGTTGCATCAGTTCCGGGTTAAGGGGCAGTGCCCTTTTGGGGGACCAGGGGGCAAAGTCCCCGGAAATGTTTACGATTCATTGATTATTAAGGCAAAAATCAAGCCATTTTCTGTATATGCGCATGCAAGCGGGTGTGCCTTGTGTGTGCATGTTACGTCATTATCATAATGAAATGTTACATCATTATTATCTTGTTACATCATTATTATCTTCTCTCTCTCTCTCACTCTCTCTCTATCTCTCTTTCTTTCTCTATCCCTCTCTCTTCTTTTCGCTCTCCCTCTCTTTCTTGCTCTCTCTCTCTCTCTCTCTCCCTCTCTCTCTCTCTCTCTCTCTCTCTCTCTCTCTCTCTCTCTCTCTCTCTCTCTCTCCACGCTAGCGCGTGTGTGCATATGTGTGGGTAGGTGTGCGTGTGGGTGTGCGTGTGGGTGTGCGTGTGCGTGTGCGTGAGTGTCTGTGTGTGTTGTGTGTGTGTGTGTGTGTGTGTGTGTGTGTGTGTGTGTGTGTGTGTGTGTTTGTGTGTGTTTCTGTGTGTAGGCTACATCCGTGTTTAGCCTGTGTCTATGGGCATGTCCGCTCGTCTGGTCAGGTCAGATCAAAACAGGACATAAAGAATCGAATGGCCTTTCCCTTTGATTACACAATGTTGTTATTGAACACAGGGGTGAGATAACTGGGGTCAGGGGTGAGATAAGTGGAGTCAGGGGTGAGATAACTGGGGTCAGGGTCGACAACTCCGCCGTCACTTCGCCTCACTTCCTGCCACTCTTCCACATCTGTAGCTTCTGCATAGGTATCTGAAACGCCAGAAGAAACAAAAAACACACAAGAATTTTTAATTCAAGAATTATTGTTGTCCTTCGCATCCGTACTGCGCCACTACACTGTGCAAGGGAGTATAACATTGCCGCAGTCTGTTTGGTTGGCTGGTCGGTTGGATTTTTGTGTTTGTCTGTCCAAGGATATCTTTTGAACTCTCTCTCTCTGTCTCTCTCTCTCTCTCTCTCTCTCTCTCTCTCTCTCTCTCTCTCTCTCTCTCTCTCTCTCTCTCTCTCTCTCTCTCTCTCTCTCTCTCTCTCTCTCTCTCTCTCTCTCCCCAAGCCCTCTCCCCATCACCTTCTTCCTGTATTAGTCTTGTACATTGATGATGTATATAGTGCTGTTATGTTATTTTTAGATATTTACTTTTCTTGAATGCTTTGTATTATTATTATTTGTTACGCAAGCGCTTCATTTTTTTGTATATTTGTTTTGTTAACCTTTTGTTTAGCTTCAGGGCTGAGTGCAAAAAGGCAAATTGTATGCTTAGCTTATATCCCTGATTAAACAACATTTTGTTTGTTCGTTCGTTCGTTCGTTCTCTCTCTCTCTCTCTCTCTCTCTCTCTCTCTCTCTCTCTCTCTCTCTCTCTCTCTCTCTCTCTCTCTCTCTCTCTCTCTCTCTCTCTCTCTGTAGAACATGATGGCTATGTAGCTATTGGCATTGATTCATCAATGTGTCCATTTGTTACTTGTCTCTCTTTGTCAGTGTGTATACACGTGTTGTGCTTGTGTTATGCATGTGCGTGCGTGTATGAGGGTGCAAAGTAAAGAATATAAACGAAGACATAAAGAACGAACGGAAGAAAATAGGCTTACTGTTGCTGGAAGTATCTTGCTGCATGCTACCATTGATTGAGTACACCACTGATGCATCGGTTGTCTGCTTGATACCTGTGATTAACACAAGGACAGTTATCGAATGTAGCATTCGAGAATCACCCGCGGAGCCCGCGTTGCTAGTTTCCAAGGTCACACGTCAAGGTCATGACCTTGACCTTGACATTGACCCCCAAAAGGCACATTAATAAATCTCAGCCAACATTCCCACCTGATTTCATCTTGGGAACTCCATTTTTCCGACCCCCCGATTTTCAGGGTCCAGCGATCTCCTTGACCTTGACCTTGACCTTGATTGGGGCAACAATATTCGGAAGGAGCATAAGCCAAACCACCTTCATACCATGTTTCAACATCCCATGTTAACTGGTGCCCGAGATATGGCTAAAAATAGATTTTCAGTTTTCAAGGTCATACGTCAAGGTCATGACCTTGACCTTGACACCAAAAGGCACATCTACAGTACCTAGTCTACATACACATCAAGTTTCATCTTCCTATCTTTATTCCTTAATGGTGATATGCTGTTAACAACCCCCCCCCCCCCCCCCCCCCACACACACACACATACATACATACACATCCACTTACACAACAAAAACAATATCACGGTATAAAGAAAGATGGATAATTCTACCCAACTCACACTAAGGCATGCAACTCCCACTGGTTCAACTTTGATTGGAGTTGTGCGCATTTTAAAATGAAGAGTTATTCACCTTAGTTTATTTGAGTATATTTTCTCCAAACCTCAGTATTCCATTTTTGTTTTGTCATGTATTTTTTAGGTTAAGTATATGCCATGTATTATAGTTCTTACACATTAGCCTATGTCTGCATAGTTGTCATTACTACCAACACGTTTTTTTTATAATGGCTATTCATGGCTATTCAAAAAAACTAGGGGAAAGCACTTCGTGAAAATTAGAGTTATTTACCTCCATTACTCGGTCAAATACCCTGGCAACAATGCAACAATGGCGTCGAAGCTTGAAATCGCAGGATGCGAGTCAGCGACTTACAAACATTTTTTTTTTATAAACACACTGATAAAACTTGTGACGTAAAAATATAAATTACATATTTTCTTTTAGAATGACGCACGGTGTTCTCAGTGCTGTATGTCTGCTCAAACACACGAGTCGATAGACTACGAAAGCTGATGGTAGAACGACTTCCCCTGTTTGACCGATTGAATTAGGCGAGATCACTCCCACACACCATGAAATTACTCCCCTTAATTATTTCCGAACAATTCCTATTGGTCTGACACAGCCTTTACTTAAGCCAAGACGAAACGTTGAAGTAAAAATCTGCCCTGACGTTTTGGAATGTAACTATGCGTATAGCCTGCTTCAAAGACTCACCAGACATCTTTCTAACAACAATAACGCCAAAGACGATGACAATGATGATAACGATCAGGCCAACACCCCCAGCAATGCCACCGGCGACACGGGCCGCCATGTTGGATTCATCACTGTTGCCATCACTCGTATTGTGAACTTCAGTGCTTGTGGTCATATCGGTTGTAACTGCAACAGATGTATAGAGTGCAATAGAATAACACTGATTCTGATAGAATAATACTGATAATACTTGATTTAAACTGCTATATGCAAATCATGTCAAGCTTAAACACTAAGTCTGCATAAATGCGTTATTGAATTTCTGCAGCACAGATTCTTTACGTTCTATGAAAACGCCACGATTTCCAGAAAACACAAAAATGAATCAACTAAGGGATCTTTTAATGATTTTTTTTAAAATCTTGAAACAAGATAGACTCTATGACAATAGTGCAAGACTGGTTGCAACATTCGTTTGGAATTAACTATCGTCACTGCAGATACACACATGTTCAGCCCTTCCAGGGATACTCTATAAACTAGAGTGTAGGTGTAGAGTGGCGAGTGGCACAGAGGTAACGCGCTCGCCTTGTGTCAAGTGAACCCGAGTTCGAACCTGGGTACAGGGGATTTTTCCTCTCACTTTGCACTAGGCCTTACGGTCTGAACGTGGAGTCTTTCGGATGAGACGATAAACCGAGGTCTCGTGTGCCCATGCACTCAGCACACGTTAAAGCCAGTGGCAACGAAAAATCATTTGGTCAAAATGTACCCGCCTCCCCCCCTTTCCTTCCTCATCAGTTACACAAAAATCGCATGTAATTTTGTTTTAATGGGTGGCGCGCCTCTGGCTGTAACGCGCTCTCTAGGTGGGAGCAACCCGAATTTCACAGAGACGCCTATGTGACTATAAATTACATAATACCTAATACCTAATAGGCTTAATTTAAACTGGGAAGTCTCAGCCTTTGAAGGCTGCATGGCTCACGAGTTCGGTGTTTTAGTTAATTAAAGATCGTCTAATTTGCAGCAACATCATTTGCCAGTGTAGGTTGATTCCATTGCAGTATCTATAATAATTATTATACACGTTCCATCTTTTCCTCCCACATAACATCATGTACGTGTGAGGGTCTGTTGTGTGCATTCAGGGCCGGACCTAAGTTTTTAAGGGGTGGGGGGCTAATTCATCGAAGGTGCGAAGCACCAAGACCCCTAGGGGGGTCCGGGGGCATGCTCCCCTGGACAATTTTTAAATCCGGCAAGCAAAATAGTGCGATCTGGGCATGAAATAAAGGACTAATTCCATTATTGTTCATACCACTATTGAAGCATGTTTTTAACCATTAAGTACCTATCAACTGGTGGAGCTGATGAGTGCTAGGTATAGCCCGCGAGGAAATTTAGCTGCCGCTCGGAAACATGATTTTTTTTTTTATAGGAAAAAGGGTGGGGGCTGCAGCCCCCTAAGCCCCCCCGGTAGGTCCGGCCCTGGCATTTGTTTGTCGCCAGCACATTTCTCTTACTTATAATATGATGTCCAATAATAATGCAACAACGCTCTTTTTAGGTTAATAATATCCAATATAATAATGCGTCAACATAGCGATGGTTGATGTGGTGGTTGTGGTATGGACTCCTGCATCAAAGTAAAGTCAAAATGTTCTTTGGAATCAAATCACACACGGTGCATGTAAAAATAGTCATCACTTAGATTCGCAACAATATTAGGCCTATCAGCAATATAAAAAGCAACAAAAATTGTAATATCATACAAGCGTTACAGATAGTTTATATTATTATTATTATTATTATTATTATTATTACTATTATTATTATTATTATTATTATTATGCTATTTCTTTTACAATAACCTCACCAGTGCCTTTGAGAAACCACTCTTTAAAATCGAAGCGTCATGATTTAGTAGTGTGTAGCTTTGCATAGCTCCCCGTTAAATTATAAAAAAACCACCTATATACATAAGAACACTATTTTTGCTCTTTATATTCAGGTAAAAACCAGAGGGTACGTTTCAAACCTGGTAGGCTCTATTAAAGAGCCAGTGACGCACCACGATTAAGTCGCTTGGTTTTTTTCTGGGTTGCTGTGACCCATAAACAAATGTCCCCATATTCAGATTGAGACTGCTCTTTAAACTGATGTGTCGGTTTCAATTTGGGGCCATTTATATGGGAGTCAGACTTGGTCAAAACAAGATTTATTTCCAGTTACAAGAGGGAAAACACGTGATTTTGACACGTGATCTGGTGGATCTTTAATGATAATGTTTCTATAGTTTTGTGCGGGGTATACTTACGCGCAGGAACGCCGTCCAGAATTGTTGTAACAAACGAAGGGCTTGACAGTGTGACATCCATATTTTCATCTGAAATAAACATCGTTATTATTTTTACCATCACCAATATAGTCTGCAGCAGCAGAAGCAACAGCAACACAGTCATACGCCGTCCAGAATTGTTGCAACAAACAAATGACCTGACAGTGTGACATCCACATATATATTTTCATCTGAAAGTATCATAAACACGGTTATTATCTTTGCCATCACCAATATAGTCTGCAGCAGCAGAAGCAACAGCAACACAGTCATCATAATGTAGTTGTCGTCTCGTTCTGTGTCGTTTACGTCATCGTCAATAATCGTCTTCGTCTTTGTCAGCTTTATTAATCATCACCGTCGTCGTTGTCTTTGTAGTGCTCTTTTCTCCCTTTTGCTCTTCTTCCTCTTCATTATCATCAGCATGATCATTTTGTTGTTGGACTTTGTCGATGTTGTCGTTGTAAACATTGTCATTCCCATCATTATCATCATTTGGGTGTGAACGTTCCTCGCTCCGAATGCACCACTACCTTTCACGAAAACCTGTATCTTCTTCCCGGGTTCAAAGTGCTAAGCACTAAAGTAGGAAGACGTAAAATGTATTGCACAAACGGTCCACCTAACTGCACAAAGTGGTCACAATACCTCGCAGCAGTCAATACAGCACTTACTCATCCCCGGACCATCCTACTCACTTTCGGATGTGTGGTCATTGTTGTTTCTGCGGATCCGAGGTAGGATTACCCCTAATCCCCCTTAAAGACACACTGACCCTGCAAGATTAAGTCCCTTGTTTGTTTTTCTTCTGGGTAGGTGTGACCCACATACAAATGCCCCCAACTTCAAATTGTCTCGTTTTCTATTTGGGTGCATTTGTATGGGAGTCAGACCTGGTCTAAATAAGATTTCCTACCAGCGAGAGAGGGGGCAAACACCCGACGTGAAACCAGTGCTTTTCACTGATGGATCTGGTGGGTCTTTAAGACATGATCTACGTCAAACTTCGGATTGTGTCAACTGAGGACCGCAGGGAGACCAGGCAGCACTCATTATTATATGACCACGCCACTGGGAACATGTAATTTAAAAAAAGAAGAAGTGTCAACATCTGTTAAGGTTATCCTTACCGACAACCAGCGTGGCCACGTGGACAGCATCCAATGGAGGCTCGATCATCGTGAGGGAATATGTGAACACTCCCTGGACAGGAAGGTACGTGGAATTGAAGGAGCACACTCCCTTGTTATATTCCTTCCCGGTTTCCGAGTCTGTGTAGGACTGCAGGATTGTAAAGGTTCCTTGGATGCTTCTGTCAGACTGAAACGATATGAAACATCCAGTATAAACCAGGCGGGGGAGTCAGAAGGCCAGTGAGAAAGCGGGGGAGATAAACAGTGCTATGTTACTCCGCATTTAACCCAGGACACATTGTGTAGACTTAGGCCTATATATTACACTTTGAAGACTGATGATATTTAACTAATTCTTCTAGGTTGTGAGTTTTGCTAGCAATCATATTTCTCTAGTGGAAAATCCTGGTCGTGTTATATTACACTTTGAAGACTGATGGTATTTAACTAATTCTTCGAGGTTGCGAGTTATGTAACAATCAAATTTCTTTACTGGAAAATCCTGGTCGTGTTATATTACACTTTGAAGACTGATGGTATTTAACTAATTCTTCTAGGTTGCGAGTTTTGTAGCAAACAGATTTATCTAGTGGAAAATCAGAGTGGAAAATCCTGGTCGTCGTTATTTCGTCCACCGCTCAGGATGATTACCATGGATGTAGGCCTTCATTTCATATCTTCTGTAGATGAGGTTGGGATGCTGAACGAGTCCGCAGATGGCTAATAAAGCCAGTGCGATCCCGAAAGGATATCCGACAGTGTCTCCTCAGTTGGTTGCCTCCTGACGGACTAATATAGATTCGCTCCCCTTGAACTGCTGGTCTCGGATTCTGCGACCTGAACGTGCGGAGGTGTGGCTGCGAATTGGAATTCGGAATGAGCGGAGTGGGAGCAAAGCCACTGCACGGCCCAGAAGATGGGACAGCAAAAAAAAGAAAAAGAAAGGAGTTTGAGGGATCAGTCAAGTTTGAAGGGCCGCGCCTGTGCCTGTGGAGTTAGAGTGCCTCTAGCCATGACATGGCTGTCTGACAACCATGTACCGCTAAGGTGGCGGCTCCATTAAGCTTTGGTGACTGCACCACGCCATGATGGACGATTCTGTGCCAAGG
>CM065688.1:29675813-29683313 GCA_017654935.2 Phymorhynchus buccinoides
AGTTGTTCCTTGGGTCGTTGAGAGAGAATCGGTGTCTGAAACATGCCAAGAACAGAAATATGGAAGGGTGAGTAAAACAAAGCTGCTGCCAGATATTGGTTTCATGCAGTCCACCGCCACCCCCCCCCCCCCCACACACACACCTCCCATGCTCAAGTCTGTAGGTATTGCAAAGGGCACAACAATAGCGGGCGGGTTATGGCGGCACAGAAGGACATAACGTATGTCATGGACACATCGTCATCGTTCTTGCTGTCTGCATGCACTTCAGTTTCATGAATCTGGTATTCTAAATCTTGGATTTGTGATCTTTTTACTTACTGTGTAACATGTACATGCCACCACAAACACATTTCCACTTTTATTGTACGAATAAATATTGTGATTGTGATTGCGATTGTTCACTACGTGACAGACGACACATGTGATCAACGTTTTTAATCTACATAATATATTATGTATATAATTATTATCAAAACGTGAAATGACTTGATCTATGGTCTGAACGTGATGTCTTTCGGATGAAACGATACACCGAGGTCCCGTGTAACCATGCACGTAGCACATGTTACATCCAGTTGCAACTAAAAAGTTGTCATTTGATCAAAATGTACACACACAGACACACACACACACACACACACACACACACGCACACACACACACACACACACACACACACACACACACTTCCTTCGTCATCAGTCACACAAACATTGCATGCAAATAAAAATAGGATGGCGCGCCTCTGGCTGCGACACGCCTCCAGATGGGAGCAACCCGAATTTCACAGAGACGCCTCTGTGACTATGAAGTACAACATATACAATACCAAATACAAAACACAAATCAAGCGAAACGTAAGCGAAGAATGCACTATTAGGTATTAGGTATTAGGTACTTTATAGTCACAGAGGCGTCTCTGTGAAATTCGGGTTGCTCCCACCTGGAGAGCGCGTCGCAGCCAGAGGCGCGCCACCCCATTTAAAAAAAAAAATTGTTTGCATGCGATTTAGCAAATCTGTAAGCATTCTCTGTAAGCATTCGGCTCTGTGTAGAGCGTTCTATTAGGGGAAGATCACAATCGGTGATTTGATGGACTGTGTTCTGACGTGTGGGGCTGGATTGGACACATCCTTAGGAAACCAGAATCCAGCACCACACGTCAGGCCCTGACCTGGAACCCCCAGGGGAAAAGGAAGAGAAGCCGGCCTCGCAACAGCTAGAGGATGGACACCCTGGCTGAACTGGAGAGGCAGGGAACGAGCTGGAATGGCGTGGAAAGAGCTGCCCAGAACAGGGTGCGATGGTGGGGTGTCGTCAATGGACAATGCTCTCTTGGAGCAACGGTCCTAAGTAGTTCTGCGACGAGCTCTCCAGGTGGAAGCAACCCAAATGTCACAGATACGCCTCTGACAATAAAGTATCTAATACCCAATACCTAAACATGATCCGAACACTGGGGACATGGCAAGGTGAAAAAGTGAGAACGAGACCGACGAGGGCAAAATTGCACATAAGGAGCATGATAATGGCTGTGGTAAGACATTTCATTCGCGAACTCGGCGTTTCGCTTTCAGTGCTTTGCATAATTACATTAACAATTGTGACCCGTCGCCACAAAATGAGTCGTGTTGTCCCTAGCTCACTTACCTAGGGGCAAGTTTAGGTGGAAGGGGGTCAAATCATCAATTCTCAGATTGTGACTTATTATTGAACAACTGGTCTTTCTCGACCTCATACAGAAGTATTGAAGTGCAAGAACAACCCTTTAAAAAGTGGGTTTTTTTTAATCAGAAACATCTGGTGGTTCTTTACACATCTTGAAACTTTCTAGTTGCAGTTTCTCATTTTGCAGATTCCCTGAGTATACGAATCCAAATCTTCTATAACTTTGGAATAAATAGTCCGATTTACAACATGTTTGATTTGTTGGAAAGCTCTTTCAGCGCCGAATAACAATATGTTAATAACTCAACAGTGACCCCATGACCACATGACTCATTTTGTGGTGACGGGTCACAATTGTATATCAGTGTTCAAGTGTCCATATCGGTATTTCCGCTATTTGGCATTCAATCGCGATGATGTTTTTGTGGGTTTTTTTTACATTGTTATTTGAATTGTCGTTTTGACTATGCCTCTTCTCTTCCCCTTGATAATGGCTTTGTAAGCTTATCTCATTCATCCTCTCTCTCTCTCTCTCTCTCTCTCTCTCTCTCTCTCTCTCTCTCTCTCTCTCTCTCTCTCTCTCTCTCTCTCTCTCTCTCTCTCTCTCTCTCTAACGCTCACCTGAACCAGATTTAGAAGTTGTCGAAATAGTGATGGCTGGGGTGGTGTTAGTAGTCTGTTCGACACCTGCGTCACAACAAAGTTAATTTATCTTTACATTAGGAAAATCAACAATCCCATGACGTTATTATTCTTTACAATCACAGCACTACCATAAGCAATAACGATCGATAAAGTGTTATTAAAAAACATAAAGCATTATAATCTAGCTTTCTAACTTTCAATAAAAAAAATCACAAACCAAAAATGGGAAAACATTGCTAGGTTTGACACATTACTTATCAATTTACTCGATGTTTTGACACAAGAAAAACGATTAATGCTGGGTTTTATATTTGTTTGTACATATACACTTGCTTTGATTCATGTCTGTCGCTTTTGTGAATGAGGAACAACATTAAGTATGAAACATTCATTGTGTCGTGTCACTTAATGTTATAAAACAATGAGATTCAATTCAAACAACAACACAAATTAAAATGTGAAGCAAAAAAGTCAAACGAGAACGAAAAGGATCGTCAATACCACCATCACCACCACTCCCCAAAACTTAAACACACTATGTTCTTCTTTGGTATATTTTGTTTCAATTTGAAAAATAACAGACGGCTTCAAATGATGTACGGTGATGTCTTGCTGGCATAGCCTACTCACTTCCAGGTACACCATCCAGAAATGTGTCGTACAACGAAAGACCTGACAGATTGACATTGTTGTTTCCATCTGAAAATCATCATCACCATCATCACATCACCATCACCATCACCTCATCACATCATCATCATCATCATCATCACCATCATCACCACCATCATCATCGTCATCATCATCACATCATCACATCATCATCATCACCATCATCACATCACCATCATCATCATCATCATCATCATCATCATCATCATCATCATCATCGTTGTTGCCATATTCATTGTTGTCATCACTTTTGTTGTCTTCGTTCTCTTCATCATCATTATCATTTTCATCATCATCGTTCTCATCGTCAAGGTCGTCGTGGTCGCAAGTACCTTTATTATCTTTATCACTGGAATAATTTTGATGTCAAACTTCCCCTTCTCTATCTACACTACCATTATATTTCACGCAACCCTTCAAATGTGTATTGAATTCGGTGTGTTAAAAAGTAAAATGCGAATACTAACTAAGACGGTGTATAAGTGTTTTAGTCAAATGAATGCTATCATCAACTGAACTCTTCATAGGAAATAGTACAGTGAATTGCAGATCTGTTACTGTGTGTATGAGTCTCACAAGAACTGATACCAAAGGCAATCTCTTCATAGGAAATAGTACAGTGAATTGCAGATCTGTTACTGTGTGTATGAGTCTCACAAGAATTGATACCAAAGGCAATCTCTTCATTGTTTAATTAAAACATATATGGGTTTTCAGCCATGTGACTATTTTAAGTCGTCCCTCTAGGAGTTTTCATTTTTATTCTCTATTTGTTTTTGTCATTACATTGCAGTGTTCCATCCGGAGTCCAAAGCATTTTTCAGAATCATGTGTACTGTCTTTGAATGGACATTTATGCACACAATATTGTTATATATGGGCGATTCTAACGTAACTGACGTGCCATTCAAACATGTTAACCATTACCAACGTTCAGCCTCAACAAGAGAAATGTTTTAGGAAATGTAAATATTATTCATTCGTATGTAAAACAAGACCTTTTACAAGCTCACACAGTTTTTGTTATGCAAAACGAAAAACATAGATGTTGTAGCATTCTAAACAACGTAAGTGACGTGCCATAAATGCTCATCTAGCCTTCAGTTACAATGTTCAGAGCTTCGTTGTATGAAACGTGAATATTTCCCAGTTTAGTTTTGGGGTGAGATAACACAACCCATAATACATCCTGCCCTGTAAGCATAAACATTCAGGTTTGAGCAAGGTCAACCTTATTTTTTTAAAATGAAAAATAAAACATAAATGACGTGTCACTCTTCATAGGAAATAGTACAGTGAATTGCAGATCTGTTACTGTGTGTATGAGTCTCACAAGAATTGATACCAAAGGCAATCTCTTCATTGTTTAATTAAAACATATATGGGGTTTCAGCTGGCGTGTCGTGTGTGAAACGTCGTCTACCCCCAAAATGGAGACACGTGGAGATTTATTTATTTATTTATTTATTAAGACAACTTTTTTAGCGCCTAATCTTTAAGTTCTAAGCGCTTTACATAAATCACTAAAATGAATAGTAAACACAATGAACAAAAAGTATACATCAAACATTGACCAACACCCCCCTTCCCTGATCCCTCAGTCAATTTCTCAATCACGCCCAAATAATGAATGACATAATCTACAGTACACTTTCGCAACCAACTTGAAACACTCACACTGATGGACACTTAAAGACGCCCAGGCCACACTATTAACAAATCACACTCACACCCACACTTATAACGAGAGAGAGAGAAAGAGAACGAGAGAGAGAAAGAGAAAGAGACAGACATACAGACAGACAGACAGACAGACTGAGACAGAGAAAGACAGAGACGGAGACACAGAGAGTCAGACAGAGGGACAGACAGAGAAAGAGAGAAGAGAGAGACACACAAACAGAGACAGAGATATATAGGATTTATTGCATCATAAGTTACATTAAACAACATTTCAAAAGTCACAATAGTCAGTAGCAAATTCATACTTAAACATTGTACATAGACTATTGTCATATGCACCGGAAAGTAAAATACCTGGGCAGTTATTACGAGTAATCATATTTTACAAACAGTTAGTCATCCATTCTTAAACTGGGTATTTTTCTCTTTTTTTGGTGGCAAATTTCTCTGTGCAGGCAGGCAGCCGAAACGCTCCAAACCAGACAAATATGTCGCCATTACAGCTGCCATTAAAGGGGCACTATGACGGATGAGTTTTTGCAAGACACACGTCGAGATCACCAGGAAAACACCCTTTACGGAGATTGCAACACTCACTTTGCTCTGGTTTCCGATAAATCAAACCGTCAAATCGGCGATTCCTCCTTGGCGGAGGTGCTGGAAGTAAAATTATTTCACCCAAAGAGAAGGCATGCCGTCTCTTTTCTAATGGCCGCCAAATCGTTTGCACAAAAGTTTTGCAATACAAGCCTTTTTATTTATTTTATTTTATGCAGTTTATCTAAAGGAGTTTCGCTCACAACAAAGGAAATAGCTCCTGGTTGTTTTTTTTACTGCACTACAACAACAAAAAGAAAACGCTTCAACCACAATGAGTGGCCTCCACCCACCATATCCAAAATGGCTTCTCTCCCCGGCATCTCCGTCAAGGAGGAATCGCCGTTTTGACGGTTTATTTTATAGGAAACCAAAGCAAAGTGAGTGTTCCGATACTTGTAAAGGCTGTCTTTCCGGTGATCTCGACGTGTTTCTTGCACAAAAAAACCTCATTCGTCAGGGTCCATCTTTAACTCGTTCATGCACCACCACCCTTCTCAGTCGTTTTATATTTTGCCCCTTCATTATTATTTGGTTTGTCCTTACCAACAACGATGGTGGCGACATGGACAGTCAAGGGAGGGCGGGTCATGTCGAGGGAGTACTTGAACACTCCCGGGACAGCAAAGAACGAGGAAGTGAAGGAACACACGCCCTTTCTGTAATTTCTCCTTGTTTCTGAGTCTGTGACCGACTGAGAGTTTTCAAAGGACCCTTGTATTATTTTGTCCGGCTGAAAAGAAGTAAGGGAATCAATGCAAGTCAAGGCACGAGACAGATGATCACTGAGAGAATGTAGACAAGTACAACACACTATTTGTTGGTGGGTTGGTTTTAAATAAGATACCCATTGATTTGACATGTTCCATAAAGCCGTGATATTGTCGTGGCTAAATTATATAAGCTTACCTCTTCTATCTTTAAAATAGGAAACAATGAATCTATTGTACGTTGTGTTGGATCATCCTGACAGAAAATATCTGTTGCCAAGTATAATTGACTTAAACTTGAACGTGAGCGACTGAAAATGAAAAACCTTTAAAGCCATCTAGAGATGCTTCACGTTGCTTTTCAATGGTGCAACTTTTGTCCCAAAAATAATTCTTCAGTAATAAAGTCCCGTAAATGATTGATAATCAAGATTACTCTGAATGGATTGTTTCAAGGGTATCAACAAGGGCGTCGCCGAGCGGCAGACATGTCCGTCACCAGCAATGCCACGCACTTGCGACACCCCGTAGAGTGTCACATCCTGACACAAAATTGGAAGGGATTCTGTCTTCTAGTTCACGAGATACAGCTTGAAGAAGAAACATATAGCGCAAAGAAGGAAATTTCGGTTTTCAAGGTCAGACTTCAAGGTCAAGGTCAGCATGGTGATAATTTATGCTCGGATGTTTTCTTCTCTAGGGTATACAGTACCACACACAATCTGAAGCGCTTCTGTCAAGTACCAATGTGGAAAATATGGCTTAAAACCCAATGTGTAGACCCCTACCACTTTCAAGGCCTACGGATCGCCCGGACCGTGACCTTGACCTTGATCGGTATGCCACCATCAGAACGGGCATAAGCCAAAGTACCTTCATGCCAAATTTGAAGACTCTAACACTAACGGTGTGGGAGTTATGGCCCCTGAAAGATTTTCTGTTTTCAAGGTCGTACGCCAAGGTCAAGGTCACGACGGCAATATGGTTTGCGCGGATGCCTTCCTCTCATGGTGACACACCAGCACACACAATTTGACGTGATTCTGTCAACCCGTTCGAAAGATATCCTTGGGACAGACAGAAGGAGAAAAAAAATGACCCTCCGATTTTCAGGCTCCAGCGATCTTTTTGACCTTGACCTTGACCTTGATCGGTATGCCATCATCAGAACGGGCATAAGCCAAACCACCTTCATACCAAGTTTCAACATCCTATGTTGATCGGTGCCCGAGATATGGCTAAAAATAGATTTTCGGTTTTCAAGGTCGTACGTCAAGGTCAAGGTCACGACGGCAAAATGGTTTGCGCCGATCTCTTTCTATTAAGGAGGCACACCTTCACACAAAATTTGACGCGATTCGGTCAAGCGGTTCGGGAGATATCCTTGGGACAGACAGAAAAAGAAACAAAAAAAAAAATACAAACCAGCCCATCGCAATAATCCGTCTTGGTGACGGACTAACAAAGTACTGTCAACGCAATCCATCGCTTTTGTGATCAAGCAATGAAACACCGAACGAAT
>CM065688.1:29690813-29708313 GCA_017654935.2 Phymorhynchus buccinoides
ACTGATTTTTGTCATTGATTACTGAAGTGGCTGATACTGTTACCTTCGGTGGTAAGCATGGGTTCCAGTTTCTCCCTGGTCTTAAAGAGATATGTATGCTCCTCTTTGCAGATGGTATTGCTTTATTGTCTCTTACCCCTAGCGGACTCCAGAATCAATTGGATAATCTTGCTAGAGCATCAGATAGATTAGGTTTAGTAGTTAATCTGCAAAAAAACAAACGTGATGGTATTTCGAAAGGGTGGCCATTTATCTAGAAGCGAAAAATGGACTTTAAAGGGTCAAGACATTTCTGTAGTCAACAGGTACAAGTATGTGGGGTTTGTTTTTACTACGAAAGTATCACTTGAGACTGCAATAGAAGAAACCTGTTGACGTGCTAAAGGGAAAATTGCACAGATTATGAAAACTATGTGGGCTCTTGGCAATATCTTTTTCAAACTATTTGACGCACAGGTCAAACCCATGCTTTTATACCCATCTGAATTGTGGGGGTTGTATACGCATGAGATAGTGGAGTCTATACACTCATTCGCTTGTAAACGTTTTTTAAACGTCAGTTCTAAGACGCCCAATGCGATGATTTACGGGGAAACAGACAGGTACCCCTTATATGTGGACGGTATTGTAAGCTCATTAAGATACTGGTTCCGTCTTCAAAATATGTCCCACTTAAGAATCCCCAAGCAAGCTGACGAGATGGTTAACGTTGTAATTAAAATGTCTCAAGATGACAGGGCGCAAACTGTTTCGCATACGATGTCTTGATTTATATCGCTTTTCTGAGGTATGGGAAAACAGGGGAGTTGGAAATGAGAAAATATTTTTGAAAGTTTTTAACCAAAGAGTCATAGATTGCTTTCGCCAAGATTGGAATGCAAAATTGAATTCATGTGATCGGTTTAGAACCTGAAAAATACATTAGCTCGATTACCATTGCCAAAATTAGATCAACACTAACCAGTGTCAGACTTGGTTTATGTCAGTTAAATGTAAATAACAGATATTCCCAGAAACCTATGGACTGTCCATTTTGTGAATGTGTCGAGAATGAACATCACTTTTTCTTTATTTGTCCATGCTATCAGTCTTTAAGAGAGAAATACATTCTGAAACATTGTCTAAATCCACATCAACAAGCCATTTGTTTTTTGTTTCAGCTTGAAGATACTAACTCTTTGAATGTTTAGTTTCTATGCTTTAAGATTACATGAACAATTGCTAGCTGAGTGAATACATATCATACTTTAGTTTCTTTGTTAGTTCAGTTGTTGTTATTCAGTTCATATTGTTTGTATTATATTGGTCAACTCCTTTGTGTACAGGTCGTTGGCATCACAATTAAAAGTTCCGAGTTCCTAGTTCCGAGTTCCTAGTTCCGAGTTCCTAGTTCCGAGTTCCTAGTTCCGAGTTCTCTCTCTCTTTCATTCTGCCCCTCTCTCTCTGTCTCTATGTCTGTCTGTCTGTCTGTCTGTCTGTCTGTCTGTCTGTCTGTCTGTCTCTCTCTCTCTCTCTCTCTCTCTCTCTCTCTCTCTCTCTCTCTCTCTCTCTCTCTCTCTCTCTCTCTCTCTCTCTCTCTCTCTCTCTCTCTCTCTCTCTCTCTCTCTCTGGTCTCCGTCTTTCTGTCTCTCTATGTCTCTGTGTCTATCTGTCTCCATCTCTGTCCCTATCTGTCTCTCTGTGTCCCTCTCTGTCTCTGTCTCTCTGTCGCTGTCTTACTCTCTTTCTCTTATTGATTGATTGATTGATTGGTTTTAATAGTAATGAAAACCAAACAAATACTGACTCATATTCCAGGTATATTCCAACTGGGCAGAGCAAACTTTGACATGAATAAGACAGAGTGGCAGAGAGAGAGAGAGAGGGGGGTGGGTGGGAAGGAGAAGAGAGAGAGAGAGGAGAAATAGAGAGAGAGAGAGAGAGAGAGAGAGAGAGAGGGGGGGGGGGAGGGAACAGGCAGACAGAGCGCAAGGACATAAAGATAACATAATCAATAAAAGTCATAAGATAAAATCACTATAAAAAAAACCATGACCGACATGATTAATGATTTAGCAATATGAATTAACATTTCTAAGACAAAAGTACTAAGGCTTTAAGCAATACAAATTCACATGTCTTACACCATGTTTAAACGCCCCCTCCCCTCCCCTCCTCTCTCCCCCCCCCCCCCCCCCCCCCCCCCCCCCCCCCCCCCCGTTTCCATTTGTTAAAACGAGAACAATTTATTTAACTATGTAGTACTTACCCATGGCGAAGTGTAAACATCCTAAAACAACGACCAAATGTTTTAACATGGTTAGTCTAGTACAGAACACCATCGCCATGTGTACGAACAGTTATGGTAAAAAGCAAAACCGGTTGGATAACTACGGGTAGGCCTATAATATATTGGGGTAGCAAGTAGGAAGTAAAGCGAGATTCAACGCATCACCGAGCATTACAAAAACAGTTATGGTAAAAAGCAAAACCGGTTGGATAACTACGGGTAGGCCTATAATATATTGGGGTAGCAAGTAGGAAGTAAAGCGAGATTCAACGCATCACCGAGCATTACAAATATTGTGCAGAGTTACTAGTCAGGGATGTTATGTCGTCTCGCCTGATATATGTTTGCTAAAATTGATTTTGTTTTGGTTTTGATGCATTGGCTAGGGTACACCCAAACCTAAAATTCATAGGGTTCAACTTGTCCCAGCCCTCTACCCTCTTTGGGAGAGGGGGAGGGGGGTAAATATGGCCTATAAATACCCTATATTGGGCAGAGTTTAGTTCTATCCTTTCTGTAATTTCGCATACTCTTTGCAACCTGTAGACCAAGTTTTGAATTATTCTGTGTGAGTTCTTAAAGTTTTCTTCCTGTTCAGTAGTTATATATAGTATTAATAATATAAAGAAACTCTATGGAGAGTTGGACAAAAGCGGATGTTCATATGTAAAGCCACCCCCCCCCCGTCAATACATACACACACACACTCTCTCTCTCTCTCTCTCTCTCACTCACACTCTCTCTATATTTCGCCCCCCCCCCCCCCCCCCCCCCTTTCTCTCAGATTAATTGTCTTATGAAGCAAGGGAAGAAACCAGTGTAAACCAGTCCTGCCAGCCATTACCTAATTACTACCCTTTAGTTACTACTCCTACTTCTGACCGGTTTTCAAGGTCAAACTCCTAGGTCAAGGTCACCATGGTTACGAAGTTTCTATGGGACCTTCCGTGCACCGTAATATATAACCACACACAATTTGAAGTGATTATGTACATTGGTTCGTGAGTTACAGGGCGAACAAACAGAAGGACACACACACACACACGCACATACACAGTTGTTCACATATAAGAGGCATCCAGATGGTCAAAACTAAGTAAGAATCAACTGTGGCGGTACCATAGCCGATGAGGTTTCACTGAGGCATGGTTACCGCTACACCTATCTATAATGTTAAAAACTCGGGACTCTACTGGTGTTGCACTGCCTCCGGGCATTGCACCCAGTATTGTTCCCAACATCTTTGTATTTACAAATGTCCCATATGTGTCTATGACCGAGAGGACGTAAAACATCATTTTCACCAAAACTAAGTTTTTGAACATTATTAGTAGATGTCATATTATACTCAGAACCATGGCAAACATAAAAACTGACCAATCTGTTACAAAGATTTCGGAACATTTGAAAATTGATTCCGTCCGGTATAAGGTTTTCGTAGGTCGAATTTCCCCCTCCCCCAAAGAGGGCAGGAGGCTCGAAAAATTTGAACCCTATGTTTGTGTTAGGCTTGAGGTACCATATCCAATGCAACAAAACAAAACAAAATCAATTTTAGCAAACATATTGAGCGAACCCCTATTTTCACTACATACCGACCTGCACTAGACGGTGAAGTGACTCAATTGCGCACGGAAACTGTCTGACAAGGAGGTAAGAAACGAAGGCAAAGAGGAAGTTAGCCGTACTATTTTTAAACACGTTTTATGCCTAGTTTCACCCTTGTCCGCTTGACTACCAGTTTGTCTGTTTCAGTTGTTTGCAGCACAACACTAATGCTTTCTTTTCTATTTCCTTTTTATATTGTGGTGTTGTTTTTACATTATTGTTTTTCAAATTTTAAAGAACCAAAGTATAATACTATTATTATAATATTATACAAAAAACGAGAAAGAACTTCCTAATATATTTTATTATTAAAACAAATCTAAACAAGTACATGCCACAAGTATTATTCTGTCACATGAGTTGCTTAGTGAATAGGGACGCGTGGGTTTTATGAAGGAATCATATGTATAGAATTCCCTTTTCTGCCAATTTTTTTTTTTAAATATATAGTTGGCATATTACAAGCCATACCCATTAAAATACATTCCGCAATACACTGGATAATCCAGTTTGCTTTGGATTGTGGTAACCCCTGGTGTAATTAATCATGCTCTGTCATCATGTCACGAGCATCACCTCTTTATCAAATTAATATTGTTCATTACTACGTTTACTTCAAATGGCTTTATCAGTGGTTGCGATTACTTTGAATTTGGAGCCAAAAGTAAACTGATATCTGTACAATAAATACTGTTTTATCATAGCAAATGAGGGTTCATTTTAATATTTCATAAAGATTATAACTCTCGAATTAGGAAGTATCTGTACCGGCCATTAATGTTGCAACCACATAGATTAATTGGCCGTTTAGCTGTACAAAGTTATGTGCTTGTAACTTCCTCTAATCTGTCACTCTCTTTGACTCTGCCTTTTCCTTTTGCTTACTGTCATTTGCTATATTTCTGCCTGACCGGTCCATTCTCATGCCTTTGTTTTACGAAACGCTTTCAAAAACATTTCCTCCAGTCTAAGTCGGACTTGCTGGGCCTAACTAATCGTTAGGTAGGCGCATAAAGGCAGCATGACGCATCTGCGCTCATAAGTGACGGGAAACTGTCTGAGCGATCGAAGAAGAAGAAGCAGAAGAATAAGACTGAGAGAGTGGGAATGTGCCCTGCACTCCACTATAAACGCATGAAGCAGAGAGGGAAAAAAAGGGGGGAGAACAAGACAGAGAGGAGAGAACGAGACGGGCAGAGAATGCGATAGAGAGATGCATAAACAAAAATTATAGAGAAAGAGAGTTTAAAGCTAAAAAAAATGGACTGAAACGCGATTACAGAAGGGCTAAGTGCAACAGAAAAGAGCACTGGAGCAGATATATTTGAGAGAGAAAGAGAGAGAGAGAGAGAGAGAGAGAGAGAGAGAGAGAGAGAGAGAGAGAGAGAGAGAGAGAGAGAGAGAGAGAGAGAGAGAGAGAGAGAGAGAGCGAGAGAGAGAGAGAGAGAGAGAGAGAGAGAGAGAGAGAGAGAGAGAGAGAGAGAGTGTGTGTGTGTGTGTGTGTGTGTGTGTGTGTGTGTGTGTGTGTGTGTGTGTGTGTGTGTGTGAGGCTGACATACAGAAACAAAAACATATTAGCAAGCATGCGGTAGGTTCGACGAACAGACAGAAAAGCTCTGTGCGTAGCACATACGAACGAATTATATTTTTGTTGACAAAACATCTCGTGACATACTGATCCAAAGAAATCAACACAGAACAAGAAACAACGTGTCTTCAAAATAAATATATTTATATAATAATTATGTTAGTAAACATTGGTATTGTTTTGAAAAACGTAGGTAGTATTATTACACATTAAAAACAATGTGCACGAAGTATTGTTAAGAATTCAATAGCAGTACATTGACAAGTGAACACACATATACTGAATTGTAAATGCATATGTCTACAGTTTTGTTTTCTTCGATAGCAAATGTTAAGACTCATCAGAAGTATCTAAAGAGTAATCCACATTATGATAGCACACGTCTCTACTATGAAACACTATTCAGAACATAGGGGTGGTATTATCAGTATGCATGTTCGACATAAATCCCAAGACCCATCATATTCTTGATTATCTTTACCCAAAGGAATGCAGCGAGGTACAATAAAACAGGGACAGCGACCACCGCAGAATCTGTTCAGGATCCTGGAATGGTCCAAAACAAGGTTGTGATTCAAATATAAGATGTGATGAGTTTGCTAAAATTGAAAAAAACATTATGCTGTGGTCACTTCTTTGTGTAAACCTGTTGGGTTTTTTTGTTTTTGTTTCACTGGCCGTAACATTTTGTACCTGAAAAGGGGGTAAGTAATGGCAGCTCACGTTGACATATTAACCCTTTCGCCGCCATCCATATTTCAGCCCAAAATTTCCATTAAATTTACCTGGGTAGAGAACAAAGTCCATCTGCAGTATTGGGGATTCTTCTGTGACAGATATAAAATAAGGTCTATCCTTACTTCCCCAAACTAAGACAACAGGGTCTTTGGATAATAGCCCCAATTTGATGCCTTTTAGTGACATAGGCGTTAAATCATTGTGGTGCTAAAATGCGACTTTGGCGGTGAAAGGGTTAACCCATTTTGTGCCGTGCGTCTCCTATATGGGACACCCCAGATTTAGTGCTATTATGGACAAATTAGGGAATTCTTTGCATAAATAGAGACGCATGTGAAACAACAGAAGGCCCTGCCCTGCATGTGGACAATGATAAATTTGAATACATCGCTTCATCATTTTGTATCAGGGCAGTCACTATAATTATCCCAGCAAATGGCATTTTATGAACATCGATATCATGTGCACACAAATGAGGCTGTAATTCGTTTCCATGTCAACGTTTTAATAATGCCTAAGAGAGGAAAATGCTCATCTCACTAAGATCTAAAAAAAGTGGGGGTTTTATTTTGTGAGTCTCTCAAGGTGTTTTAAATGGGATCCTAGGAATGAATGGGTATTTGTTTTTAACACTAACGCTATATAATATGTTCATGTTTCCATACAGTATCATTAATGCCCATGGAGTAATTAGCAGTCCAGAGGAGGATGACAGCATCCAGTAAGTTTACACATTCAGAGTGAATGTTGTGTCCAACTGCAGTTTTGTTTCAGTCAGCACAACATGATGCTGGTCCACAGCTGTCGATGAACAAGCTGATTTACCACAGTCTTTCGTCATTCAACAAAACAGACGATGGATAGCATAGACAATATTGACCAACTCATTGAATAATACAAGGTAACTGTCTGGTTATGGCTTCTGGTCATCTCTTGCCTGAACCTCACATTTTAGCATGTTTAAGCCCAGGCAGATCTAAGTCCGCAGAAAGAATGAGTTGGATTTGTAAGTATTTTGGTGGGCAAAAGCATATCAAAAAAAAAAATTAATAATTTCAGGCATGATCATTTTCAGCTTTAAAGCAAACGTGACCCGTCACCACAAAGCGAGTCGTGTTGATTTAAAAACACACCACTTTTAAGGCAAAAAGGATTGTTCTTACACTTCAATACTTCTGTTTGAGGTCGAGAAAGACCAGTTGTTCAATAATAAGTCAAAATCTGATAATTGTCCCTAGGGGGCAAGTGAGTTAGGGACAACACGACTCATTTTGTGGCGACGGGTAACAGTCTTCATGGTTTTTGACGGCCCAAGAGGACATTTGTTGGATAAAAAAAAGAAATCAGCTGAGCAAGGGTGACTTCTTATGAGTCATTGCACAATGAACTAAATATATCGGTTCTATTTTAACCCTTCACCGCCAGCCATATTTCAACCAAACATTTCCATAAGATTTACTTGGGTAGAGAACAAAATCCATCTGCAGTATTGGGGATTCTTCTGTGACATAATATAAAATAAGGTCTATCCTTACTCCCCCAAACAAAGACAATAGGGTCTTTGGATAATAGGCCCCATTTTAATGCCTTTCATTGACATAGATGTTAAATCACTGTGGTGTTAAAATGCGACTTTGGCGGTGAAAGGGTTAATGATGTTTTTAAGGCTTAGATTACAAAACAATCTTCAGCTTCAGAGGGCTTTGTCCCCTGACCCATGCTATTCAGCTTTGCTCATGATTTCTCAGTCCCATGCCTGATATGGTTCAGCACCTTTTCCCCCATCCCGATGCCCGTCAATTCAGTCTTGGTAAAATGTAAAATATTTACATATGAAATCATTACAATAGTACGAATAATCTTCCGGGTACAAATCCATACACGACGATGTGCATAACTTACATAATAATACCTACATTCTATGCTTATCCATACCATGTAAGCTTACACATCTGAGCATAACAACAAAGATTAGTAACTCGATTATGGTTACTCCAATGCTATTTTCGTGTGTGTGTGTGTGTGTGTGTGTGTGTGTGTGTGTTGTGTGTTGTGTGCATGTGTGTATGTGTGTGTTTTTGTGTGTGCGTGTGTGTGTGTGCGTGTGTGTGTGTGTGTGTGTGTGTGTGTGTGTGTGTGCGTGTGCGTGTGCGTGTGTGTGTGTGTGTGTGTGTGTGTGACGCAGAGACAAAGACAGGTTGCAAGACGGGTAAAAAACAAACGTGATGAAAACAATAAGAAGCGATACAATTGTTTCATTATTCATCAAATAGATTCATGCAAACAATGAAACATGAAGAAAAGTCAAATTAATAATGTTTCTCTAACTACGATAATACATTCCAATGTGACTTATAAAGGAGGAAAAACCAGGATGATATAAGTTATATAGTAAAAAAGTTAGGTTTATACCATTGTTTCATTCGCTTAGCACACCAAGAAGCACATTTTCCACATACAAATGATAATGAGAGAGAGAGAGAGAGAGAGAGAGAGAGAGAGAGAGGAGAGAGAGAGAGTTGAGAGAGAGAGAGAGACGAGAGAGAGAGAGAGAGAGAGAGGAGAGAAAGGACTCAGACAAATAAAACCGACATCCTTGAGCCGCATCGTTTTCTTTATTTTAAGCGAATGCAAATATGGGTATAAAACTAACTTTACTCTGACTTATATCATCCCTTTTGTATTTTCCTTTACAAATATGGAGAGAGAGAGAGAGAGAGAGAGAGAGGAGACGAGATAGAGAGAGAGAGAGAGAGAGAGAGAGAGAGAGAGGGAGAGAGAGAGAGAGAGAGAGAGGGGGGAGGGAGGGGGGAGAGAGAGAGAGAGATAATTTAAAAACTTGAAAACTTTAACTTTATTTTTCAAGGATAAAGAGAGAGAGAGAGAGAGAGAGAGGAGAGAGAGAGAGCAGAGAGAGAGAGAGAGAGAGATGAGAGAGAGAGAGGGGGTGGGGAGAGAGAGGGGGGGGGGAGAGCGGGGAGCAGACGAGAGGGAGAGAGAGAGAGAGAGAGAGAGAGAGAGAGAGAGAGAGGGAGAGAGAGAGAGAGAGAGAGAGAGAGAGAGAGAGAGAGAGAGAGAGAGAGCATGAGAGAGAGAGAGAGAGAGAGAGAGAATTTGGAGGACGATAGAGAGGGAGAGAGAGAGAGAGAGAGAGAGAGAGAGCACTTTTGTGTATGTTGAAACAGAAAATCGTTTGGGGAGTTTAGTCTAATCTACATACTACTTCCCGTGTTGACTGTCTAAAGCGGGAGCCAGACTATGCGACTGCCTCATATGACTCGATCAGGTTGACCAAATTTTGTTTCCCGCACAGAAGAGGCCACAAACCATCTGACTCGATCAGACTCGATCAGCGAAATTTAGAACCCGCCCTATTCGTCCCTGTCACCTGACTGGGCCCGACTGAGTCAGACTGATCGAGCAGGATGGTATGCAAATGAGGTGAAACGTCACGACCTGATCGAGTCACGTGAGGCAGTCACATAGTCTGTCGCCGGCTTAAGATGCACTTCTGACTACAGGGCTTCAAAGAATAAGTCAACGATCCACCGTTCGATCACATCTTGTTGTTGTCAAGCACAACAGGCGCAATGTTGCTGGAAATGGGTGTTGTGATGTAGCCAGTGGGGGTCAGCAGGAGGTACGTTGTCAGGCCCAGGGGTGAGGTAACCTGCGGACGCATAGCCACTGTCACTGCCGGGGATTTCCAGGTAATCGGGTGCTGCAGCATCGGCATACCCCTCTGGAAGACAGGAAAAGAAGCATGTTACTGTGATAACCATTCACGTACAGTCACGTACTTCATTTCATTACCCGCTCTGTTTTATAAATAAAAATAAATAAAAAATAAATGAAACACACGTGTGTGTGTGTGTGTGTGTGTGTGTGTGTGCGTGTGCGTGCGCGTGCGCGTACGTGTGCGTGCGTGTGTGCGTGTGCGCGCGTGCGTGCGTGCGTGTGTGTGTGCGTGTGTATGTGTGAGTGTGTGTGTGTGTGTGTCAAAGTCAAAGTCAAAATTTTTATTTTCAGATGGAACATTGAATAAGCAATAATGGTTTGCTTTTTTACATCAAGCCATCTATAACACAACAGTTAAAGAAGGAAATAAACATGAGAAACCCCCCCCCCCCCCCCCCCGCCACCCCCACACACACACAGACACACAAACCAAACCAAAACAAACACAGTGTGTGTGTGTGTGTGTGTGTGTGTGTGTGTGTGAATCCCTTCAAGACGTCACTGCCGGAGGCAAACATCATTACGAGGGGTGCCTGCCGGAACGGTCTATCTCAAAAGGGAATAAAGAGCACAGATGGGCAGTTCTGGCATTCACCCTTACTACTACTGTACTGGTCTGGGGTTGCCTACAACAACAACAAAACTGCACACAAAACCCGCCTTTGTCTGCAATTCCCTTTTCAACAACATTAACTGGTTGATCCAAGTTTAATTTTCCATTTGAAATCGTGATTACTTGCATTATTTACTATCACTGTTAATGACAATTTATTGAAGCATTTTGTGGGGCTCACGGACGGCCGATTTTTTAAATTTGTATGCATTTTTAACATTAACAAATGAAATAGATGCGCCACACATAAGTGAAACGAAGGCTAGAAGAGTGGCAAAGAGAAGTAACACAAACAACGTGGTTTGGATGGACAAACCACGGATTCAGACAAGTTTTAGATTCAGAAATCGCTATTCTGAGAATACTCGGAATTAGGCACTGACTGGAGTTCTCCTAGTCCGCGTATTCTCGGAATTCGCCCTGAATGCGTTAAAGCACACACACCCGTGGGGATACTGGGGGGTCTTCTGTATAAATAGTTCCCCCACCTTCTGGAAGTTCTGTGCTTGTAACTTCTTCTAATCTGTCACTTTCTTTGACTCTGCCTTTTCCCTTTGCTTACTGTCATCTACTATCTTTCTGCCTTACCAATCCATTCTCCTGCCTTTTTTTTTTAACGAAGCACTTTCAAAATCATTTCCTCCAGCCGCAGTAGGACATGCTGGGCCTAACTATTTCTTAGTTAGGCGCATAACGGTAGCATGACGCATCTACGCTCATAATTGACAGGAAACTGTCTGAGCGATCGAAGAAGAAGCAGAAGTTAAAACACACAAGAAAGGCAACATAAAGAAAAATAAAGATAAGTACCACTGTAAACATGGTTCGGGTGAGGCCGGGGTCGTGTCTGTGTGTGCCTCATCTCATTATGACTCGCTGGTCTGCTCAGGTCACTGCTGGCCGTGCGTTCAACAGAGGACTCCTCCCCTGTGCCTTTCTTGGACGCTGCCAAAGGAAGTTTAAAAGGCAAAATATAGATTTTAAGCAACACCTTGTTTATATGTTTACAATGACATAAATGTTTCCGAACCTCTATCTGAAAATTGGTTTATGTGCAAGTGATGCATGAGCTGAAACGTCAGGTGCAGCAATTGTGTTAATTGTACTGTGCAGGAATTGTATTAATTGTACTGTTATGCACATATAGACTTGCTATGCTTCTGTGCAATGCCTGAATGGGTTTTTTTCTTTCGAGAACGTGCTCTATTGTGGACTAAAATACTTTTCTTGAGAGTCTGCGTTTACATAAAAATTGTAACCAACAAGAAATATTTTCAGAGATATATTAATATTGAATTCTACATTCACATAAAAGCACTCTATCGAAGAATTTGTATACGTTTACCACTGAATGTTTTGTTAATGTTGAACGTGTTTCTGAATATTAAAACCGAGGTGGTTGTTGTGTTTTTCATACCTGAGAGTTGGAGAAAATAATGTAGGGCCTATATCCTTACGATAAATGCTGATGGTGTCACTTAAACATCTTCCAAAGCAGACACGAATTTTGTAGTCTTAAAATTAATATTTTTGTACAATTTGTTGGTGTGTACTTTTGGGTTATCAAATGTAAGGACGATTCTTTCTGTAAGTCTTATGTTGATATCTGAATTCATATTTTATTATTTGTTTAATAAGCGATACAGCTTTCATCACCCCAGCCTACGATTTATTGCGTGTAGCATGTAAAGCATAACTATTTTTTCATCAATATGCACTGTAACTGACAGTTTCTTTTGTAGTTTTAAACAAGGTAACACGTAAGGAATAAAATGTAATGTACCTGCATCAGTTATTGTCAGTCAATTTCTTGAATAAAAAAACAATAAGATTCTACAATTGTTCAGTTGTGACTTTCACTGTACACACGTATTGTATTTTTTGTAAAGCGCCATGAGCAGCTAGCCTGGAATGTGCGCTATATAAGCTTTCTTTATTATTATTACGTTGTGGGAGAATAGACTACTGACTTTTATCCAATATACCTTAAAATGCTTAATGAATTCTGATGGCTACCTGACATCTTTCTCAGGACAAGAACTCCAAAGACGACAATAAGGATGATTATGATAAGCCCCACCCCTCCAGCAACGTAAGCGGTGATGTGGGAATCGCCCTCGTCATCATCACCATCATCCTCTACACCTGAGGGCTTCTCACTCGTCTCTGCAACACACAGAACACACAGCTCCTTCATAAACGCTGGAAAGTCACACTGACACATGTGATATCATTTAAACGTTCGTGTAAGTTGTTAAATTTTGTAAATGAAAATCATTAAGTCTGCCTTGCATGGGTGGGGTGAGGATCTGATGTCTTCTGTTGGGTTGTCTTTTTGTTTATCCATGAACTAAATTTGACGAAAATGTGGCTGAAGATTTGTGTACCACACAAGAAAAACAACCAGATGGAATTTTCCTGATGGGCAAAATCAAACACGTTTTTGAGAGCCTTGATACTTTCCCTGTTATTTCTGTCTGGTTTATATTTTGTTGTTGTTATTTCTTTACTTTTTCTCTATTTTCCAGTTAAGACAAGATTCCTTGGCTGATATTTGAAAATTGCATGCTGAAGTCTATTGCTTTCTTTGTGACTTTTCAAATGTCATCACAATAGTTGAATCCAAATACTGTGAAGAAGTGGACATGAGTGTGCGAACTAGGTCTTTTTATCTTTCCCAATGTTTTATTGCTGCAAAAAGAATTTCCTGTAAAACGGACAATAGAAATATTGATTGATTGATTGATTGATTAACACGTCTTGTAATGATGTTGAAAATGTGAATCGAGGACTAGACTTTGGAGCAAAGTTCTGTTGGCTTACCATAAAGACCATTACAATCGTAAAATTTATAGCCGAATGGTTTGCAGAAGCAACGAAATCGTCAAAACATCAATGGTGTTATAACGTATCGCTGTAAAGGGTAGATTACATTGTATTGTCTTCCAGCTTACTTTGTGAGTGTCTCAGTATCGACCACGTCTGTATTTCGTAACTTGTCTGTCACAATGATATTTTTTGATCTGCCGAACAGAATCACTTTACATTGACTTAAAATTTTATCAACCAAAAAAAGGAATGGTTCCAGCAAAAAAATAGTATAAGTGCATGGCTTTGTACATCGATTTCTCGGCAAATATGTAGATTTACACCCTCCTGCTCTATTTCTTGGTTCTTTCCATGGTTAGGGATAGGGTTAGGGTTAGGGTTAGATGGTCTTTTCTTTTGCCACAAGCATCTGTTTTTTTGTCAAAATCCTCTATTTGTTTGGAGCATTAAATCGCTGCCCTTTGTATTTTGTGTGATTGTTCATCACTTGAAAAAAAGAATGTATCTGGGGAGAATTTTTTTTTTGATTTTGCTATGCCATTCGACCTTCGAAATGTAAAGGCGGTGTGGGAGCGTTTTTTTCTTCATATGTTGGTATGTGGGTACAATCTGAAGCACTACTTATATTGTGTACTTTGACCATGGCCCTGGCTAGACCTCAGACCAGCCAAACTGCTGTCTAAGTAATATATTTCACAGCTTTGTAGTTTCAGGCTTCAAATCTGGTGGGCTTGTAGACTGGATCAAGATCATGTGTGGTGGAAAGTATTGATGGTGTTGACCTTGACCTTGATCCTTTCGACTTTGTGGCTGTAGCTCGAAAACTACTGGTTGTACCCCCCCCCCCCCCCCCCCCCCCCCCCCCCGCCCCCCCATAACCAGAGGGGCATTTTTGAAGATTGTTGACATTGACCTTTGAATATGATTATCATTGACAACAACTTACACTGCTTATCGGTTGGTTACAATTAGCAACTATGTAAGTTTTGCAAATAAATAAAAAAAGCATTGTATAGAGATGGTCGTTTGTCTACCTTGTGATGTTGTAAACCGGTTCGTCGGCTCTGTCGTTTGGATTGTGTTTTGTGGAGTGGTTTCCTTACTGCTGTCAGTAGTTGCGGACATCGTTGTCACAGAGATGGTAGAAGGTGTGTCACTAGTGAGAGCTTTGTTTGTGCTGGACACTGCAAAAGGTTGCGAATATACAGGATTAATATCTGTTAAACAAAAATGAATTATTGAGGCAAATTAGCTAAGAACACAGAACTTTTGTAATGGGCTAATTTTAAGAGGATTATTTGAACATTTCACTTTTTAAGTGGCTGTCTTTTCTTTTTCAGTGCTAATAAACATTATTGTACATAATTGTTGGAATAGATGTCTTCCAGTTTCAGCTACCATCTTGGAATATGTATGATTTAATGTGTAGTAGATTTCGAAAATACCTCTGCAGTCAAATATAACAGTTATCATTTTATTGATTTTGCATTGCAAAAGGTTACAAAACGTTGGACTTCTTCTTCTTCTTCTGCGTTCCCAGCCATATGGTCATAATGGGTAAGATACGTATGTATCCGGTTTTCAGTTTCACTGGTCTCTCCGCTGCGTACAGCCGACAGATTCCGATTTCGGAGATCAAGGGAGATAACATTATTTGGAAGATTGTTTTGAAAAAAGGCAGGAGAATGGGCCAATAAGTCAGAAAGATAGTAGATGATAGAAAGCAAAAGGAAAAGGCAGAGTCAAAGAGAGTGGCAGATTAGAGGAAGTTACAAGCACATAACTTCCAGAAAGTGG
This sequence comes from Phymorhynchus buccinoides, assembly GCA_017654935.2. NCBI lineage: Eukaryota > Metazoa > Mollusca > Gastropoda > Neogastropoda > Raphitomidae > Phymorhynchus > Phymorhynchus buccinoides. The sequence continues at coordinate 29,705,994 of CM065688.1, forward strand.
GGGAACTATTTTTTACGAAATACGCCCCGGTATCCCCACGGGGAGAAAAGTTGGACATGATTACTTGCTTTCCCAAATTCAACCCTCACACGTTTATATATCAAATGAAACTGGACATTTCAGACGCTTTCAATGCTTAGACTACCGTTTGTCAACTGTGTGATGAAATAATGTTGTAGCCTAACGACCGAACGCCTGTGCAACGAAACAATATCGTACATGCATAGTATTACAATTGCGCCGAAGGGAGACCGTTTGCGCTGGTACGTGAAATTTGTTCGAAAATTTCAAATGCGCCCGTGTCCATAACATGTAATGGTTTAGCAGTGTTCACACATTACTAATGAAGAAAACCGCACTCCTCTACTCTACTCACCCCTGTCATTTATGCGCAAATAAAATGTCCATGTGTTACACACCCTCTCCGTAAAAATACATTGAGTTAAAGACGTAATTTTAAAACATAACACTTAAAGAAGAGTTGATTGGTGTTATCAGATCTTTGGGCAAACCATGACAAATTCGTGACAAGTGTCAAAAGAGATTATTGCATCCGAGGCCTTACCTGACTTTGAATGTGTTGCACTGGTATTTATATCCACATTAGTAAACCTATTTGAAGCATACAAAGGTGCAGAAACGAGTTTTTTTCTAAAGACGGCCACCTAAATAGTTCTCTTCCTTGTTATTATTTATACAGAAATCAGTTAAAACGAAACCGTGAATTAGATGCGTAAAATTGGGTAGTAAGCCTACTTATTTTTTGTTCATATTCTCTGTGAAGAGATTCTTACACAAATCATTGCTCAGTTCATCACTTTTGCTGGCAAAGTGAGGCAAGTCGCTTAGTACGTATATGAAACAAAAGAACCCCTACTTTCGACATGATCAGACCTGGAAGTAATTTTTGACTCACTCATGTCAACGAAGTGAGTCTGTATACTCATGCTTCTTCGGTTTTCCGGGTGTCTGTCTGTCTGTTGTAACGTTAACGGGATCTCGGGATCTATGAGACGCTCATTGCTCAAACGTTGCATACCTATAGATGTTTATGCAAGCTTTCAAGAAACATAATTTTGAATAACAAAATTAACCAATGACCTTGACCATTGACCTTTAACACGCAATTTTTGTCTTGGCCATATATTCCACAGTTTTGCAGTTATGGTCCCACCATTTGGCACATTGGTGTATTAGCCTAAGGTGATGGTATCTAGGGTGACTTCTACTCTCTTGACCTTTGACCTTGAACATAATTAATTATATGTTTTGGCTATATATTTTATATCCTAACAGATACAGTCCCCACATTTGGCAAGCATGTAGACTAGTTTAAGATAATAAGGAATGCTAAGTATTGTTGACCTCGGTGACTATGATGACATTGACCTTTGACCTTGAGTTGTCTGCTAAAATATCACATGAACAGATTCTCTTAAAAATTTGTAGAGTGGTATATCACATTAAGCTGATGAGTCCCATATAGAAACCGTACCCATTCTGAACTATTTGGATTTATATATATCTGGCATTTATTTCTATTTCCAGCATTTATATCTGTCTCCAAAAGACAGCGAGTGAGCCTTGAATGCTTTGCCTCTTGTTTTTATTATGTGTTTTTCACGCCCTTAATAGAATAAAATTCTGGATAATACTGGTGATTGGTACGGTGGTCGAGAATAAAATTATGATTCGTATTGTTCTAGTGTTTTTGTCTCTGTCAGTCGGTCTCAGTCTCTGTTCATCTGATTGTCTTTGTTGTCTCACTCACCTGAGTCAGATGCAGACAGCGTTGTGTCCTGTGTGATACTTGTGCTCAACACGGTGGTCGATGTTGTTTCGTCCACACCTGCATCATAACAGAGTTTGAATTGTGACTTCAGGGCATTGTACAGGGCACACAACACACCACTATAATATATACTTTCATAGCACACCTCTATAACACAAACATAAACACATTTCAATTGGCTGGAAGAATTTCAATCGACCAAACGTTGCATTTGAATTTTTACTCACACTACCAAAAGACAAAAACATCAGTGGAAAGTTCACAACCAGTTTCGTTCGACTCAATCGATTGAGTCGAAAATTCTGAGGCGGCTTATAGGACCTGCATAAATTCACACAAATATACACATATAAGCACACGCACATGCAACGCCTAATCTTACGGACTTCCTTGTCAGAAAGAAGACAAATTGGACAAAAAGAGAAGAGGGCCTAGGGCGAACAGCAAAATGTGGAACTTTCTGCCTATCAGACCACTAATTGCTGTTATTTTGTTTGCATTATTGTTATTGTTCGGTAACAGACTAAC
>CM065688.1:29713313-29723313 GCA_017654935.2 Phymorhynchus buccinoides
ATAAGGTGAAGACTTTGGAATCAATTTTGTAGCAGCACTGTTGATCCTGCAGTCCATCACCCACTAACTTTTCCTCACATCTTAGAAGGGAGCCAACCTACCGACAACAATTGTGGCTACGTGAGCTGGAATGCCAGGATCCAGGTGGATGGAGTAGTTGTACGTTCCCTGGACGGTGAAGAGGGTGGAGGAGAAATAGCACATGCCCTTTTTGTATTGCATCCCTGACCTCGCGTCTGTGAAGTTCGTGCGATTAAAAACTCCTGGGATGTTTTTTTCAGACTGAAACAAAATGCTAAGGGTGTCAGTTTTGGGGTGGTTGTTGTTGTCCTGTGTGTGTGTGTGGGTGGGTGGTGGGTGTTAAAGACTGAGTATAAAGCGATGGTAATGGTTTGGTCAATAACAGGTGAATGTTGACAAATTTATCTTGAACAAACAATAAAGCTAACACAAACAAAAGAGTATTCTCCACTTGAAAAGGACACAAGCTTGCCTTTTTCTAAAAAGTAATACAAAATTCCCCAAACAAAAAAAACCCAGAAATTGTTTAAATGTTCGTAAGCATCACTTATTTATCAAATATTTCATACTCTGCATTCGGTTTTTAACACAACATACACAAACGACTCATTCGTCCATTTTTTGTTAATGTTGCAATTACACGGATTTACAAAGATACGCACCTCAACTTTTCTCAACAATTACAATGAACAATAATTTCACAAGTACTTTAAGTACAAATTGAACAAATAATAAACCGTCGCGCTCAATGCTTTTGCCATCAAACTAAATTCCTTGCTCGGTTAATTTAAACTTTGCTCGGTTAATTTCAATTTTGTGTTAGATTAGACAAAAACTTGAAATTAACCGAGCACTCGGATACTTTCAAGTTCGGATAATTTCAAGTCATTTGGTGGCCTTAAGGCACTTGAAATTAAGCGGGTTTCACTGTATATCCAAAACCTCGCCTTATAATCTTTCAGAACTGTTTGAAATATATTTATAAACCCCCGCCGTCTACTCCAATTTACCAACTGATGACAGACCTCTTTAAGCTTTGGGTCCTTTTTTTAATGGAAAAAGCGTAGCATAGCGTCTAAGGCATTGGCTGTCCAACCCTGGAACTCAGTGTTTGCTTCGCTAAAACAAAACCAGTCTGTTCAAAGACAGAGTCTTACCTGTTCATTGAAAACCTCTTTCCACGTGCAAGAATACTTGTGGTTACTGTTGTAGATCTTTTCAACCTCACAGGACCCAGACACTGTCCTGCTGGCTGCAGTCACGTTGAACTGGCACGACGTCGGTGGCTCGCTATCTGAGAGATACAATAATTATTCAATTTTGGAAAACAATGTTTAAAATTGGAGAAGCATGTGGTCAAAAACCACCATAGTTGGACACATTGGACGACAGATTTAGAATAATTATAGCAAGGCTCCTGTTTTGTCAGTAGGGGGAAGGTTCAGGATATTGTACCAGTTACCTGATTTGTACCACCTGCTTTTCAACCAAACTGTAGAAGGTCTGGGTCAGTATTTTGTGTTTGAAGTTTAAATCCAGTTATGATATAAAGACTTTTTTGTAATTCATTCTTGCTTAGAACCATTGAATTTGGCTGGCTTAAACCAAAATGGGACCGATTTGCCTTTCGTAAAGGTGTGCATTCGAAAGTGCTTTGAACTTCATTAATCAGTAAATGTTACTTAAGCACCAATCAAGTATGATTAAATTTTCCACGTTTATTTTAGCAATCACATTCCATGTCTTACTTCGTCCACATTTGTTTTGTTTTGTTTTTTTAAAGACAGAAACCCTAGTGTGGCATCATGCGTTATAAGCCCATGTCACCCAACCACAACAAATAAGCATTATTTATAGCTATTTCTTGAGTCATTAAATGTTATCCAACGTGTCCATTTATTTTCGTTTAGCTCCTCTACCAGGCTATGTAGACTTCAGATCTGATCTTAGGAACGCCATATTCATGCCTGCAAAACAGCTTTCCATTTTATGAATTAGGAATACCCTGTTGTTCCACCCTATGTTCAGCACACCCTTTATTTCATCAAAACAACTCTTTCTCTCTCTCTCTCTCTCTCTCTCTCTCTCTCTCTCTCTCTCTCTCTCTCTCTCTCTCTCTCTCTCTCTCTCTCTCCCTCTCTCTCTCTCTCTCTGCTGGATGGATATGTTTATAGCAGAGGGTGTTACGTTTGTATACAATTATATCTACGACACGCATACACACATATACACACACACACACACACACAATACATACACACACACACACACACACACACACACACACACACACACACACACACACACACACACACACACACACACACACACACACACACACACACATGAATACATAACTTTGGACTGCCACATGATTCATTTGCTATTGGCACCGCTACCAATCCTACTTACAAACGACTCTCGCAGTGCACTCAACTGCATATTGACCATCATCACATCCCACAATGAAACCAGTGCTCCTGTACGGGGTGACATCCACGTGGATGGAACTGGTGGTGCCACTCTGTCGGACAGCCAGCACGTGACTGAAGTCATCTTGCACAGTGCACGTGCTTTGGTCGCACGTGGCGGCTGATATACCCTGTAACCTCCATCGGATGTTGTTTGAAGACCTAGTGGTAACGCACGTGAATGTGTGCACAGCAAATTCAACAACGTGCTTGTCGCTGCAGTCTAAAATACGTATTCCTGTTAAGAAGGGGAAAAAATCCGTTAAGTCTCAATCATCATAGCGGGATCTGTTATATCATTTCTCCACTTATCGCTCATAAAATTGCATACAATTGTTTTTAGTTATTACGCCAATGTCAATGCATTGTTTTCGGTATTCAACACCTGGGAAAATAGGGGTTCAGAATGTCTTAGCCCTGTATCCTCTTTGCTGCTCTGGGAATTGTGGGCATAATTCGCACACGCGCTCAAACGCCACATAGACACACACATTACAGGCAGACAGACAGACAGACAGAATAATACAGAGAGAGAGAAGAGAGACAGAGAGAGAGAGAGAGAGAGAGAGAGAGAGAGAGAGAGAGGCAGGGGGAGAGAGAGAGAAGAAGAGAGACAGAGAGAGAGAGAGATGAGACAATGAGAGAGATAATCAAGAGAGAGAGAGAGAGAGAGAGAGAGAGAGAGAGAGAGAGAGAGAGAGAGAGAGAGAGAGAGAGAGAGAGAGAGAGAGAGAGAGAGAGAGAGAGAGAGAGAGAATGACAATGACAACAATATAATATTTATTTATAAAGGATCGCGCCGTAGAAAGGTACTTTTAGTTGTTATGCAGATTGTGTGTATGTGTAGTGTGTGTTATGTGTGTGTGTTCTAACTGTGTTGTACAGTGTGTTTATGTGTGTGTATGAATCGTATTCTCATTTCTGCTAGACGTGTGCGGGATTTCGTGTGTGTGTGTGTAAATAAACATGTGTATGTGTATGTGTGTTGTTGTTTTCGTCGTCGTTTTAACCCGTTTCTTATCAAGGATTTGCTTCTGAAATTTCTGGAACTTTTGCTCTTTTTTGAGCTATTCGAAATACACCTATAAACACGAAAATATATTTATTTGCAAAATTATTAATATTATCTTGTGTGTCTGGTGTGGTGTTTTAGAACGCACTCTTCAAGCGTGCATGGTAGCGAACAGGACCGTGTGAGAGAGAGAGAGAGAGAGAGTTGCATAGTCACAAAAAGCCACAAACTACAAAGCATCTAAATCCCCATTGTATTGTATCCTGGTCTGTCCTTTCCACCAGATAGCAGACGGGGCAGATACTATTCTGTATGGCGGGCTGGGCTTATCAAGAATTTGCTTCTGAAAGTGGAGATGCCTTGCCCAGGGTACATCCCCACTCTCTCGGCTAAAGGGATTTGAGGACACAGCTGGGTCTGGGTGAGAATTTGCTTATAGTGGAGATGCCTTGCCCAGGGTACATCCCCACCCACTCTCTCGGCTAAAGGGATTTTTCCACCAGAGGACACAGCTGGCGGGCTGGGGGAGAATTTGCTTATAGTGGAGATGCCTTGCCCAGGGTACATCCCCACTCTCTCGGCTAAAGGGATTTGAGGACACAGCTGGGCTGGGGGAGAATTTGCTTATAGTGGAGATGCCTTGCCCAGGGTACATCCCCACTCTCTCGGCTAAAGGGATTTGAGGACACAGCTGGGCTGGGGGAGAATTTGCTTATAGTGGAGATGCCTTGCCCAGGGTACATCCCCACTCTCTCGGCTAAAGGGATTTGAGGACACAGCTGGGCTGGGGGAGAATTTGCTTGTAGTGGAGATGCCTTGCCCAGGGTACATCCCCACTCTCTCGGCTAAAGGGATTTGAGGACACAGCTGGGCTGGGGGAGAATTTGCTTATAGTGGAGATGCCTTGCCCAGGGTACATCCCCACTCTCTCGGCTAAAGGGATTTGAGGACACAGCTGGGCTGGGGGAGAATTTGCTTATAGTGGAGATGCCTTGCCCAGGGTACATCCCCACTCTCTCGGCTAAAGGGATTTGAGGACACAGCTGGGCTGGGGGAGAATTTGCTTATAGTGGAGATGCCTTGCCCAGGGTACATCCCCACTCTCTCGGCTAAAGGGATTTGAGGACACAGCTGGGCTGGGGGAGAATTTGCTTATAGTGGAGATGCCTTGCCCAGGGTACATCCCCACTCTCTCGGCTAAAGGGATTTGAGGACACAGCTGGGCTGGGGGAGAATTTGCTTATAGTGGAGATGCCTTGCCCAGGGTACATCCCCACTCTCTCGGCTAAAGGGATTTGAGGACACAGCTGGGCTGGGGGAGAATTTGCTTATAGTGGAGATGCCTTGCCCAGGGTACATCCCCACTCTCTCGGCTAAAGGGATTTGAGGACACAGCTGGCGTTGAGGGAGGTCCCCAAACAAGGCCAGCCCATTACTACCACCCTACGCCCATCATCTACAGCCTCGGGGCTTGGTAGCCTCTTCTGCCTTATCGTTCTCCTGTCCCCATGCCTTTCCCAACCCTATCCCTTAAAAGACCCCCACGTCACGTGTCAAAATCACGATTTTCACGTGTTTTTCCCTCTTATAGCTGGTAAGAAATCTTAAGAAATCTTCCTAGCATAAGAGGGAATGTGACACGTGTCGTGGGGGGTCTTTAATCCAAAACTCTTACATACTTTCTAGACTGTATATTTGATGTTTATTCTCTGGGGGGTTTCCTTCCTAGCTCAACATACGTGGGGGGGGGGGGGGGGGCAATTTGCTCCCATGCACGTTTGTATCGTGCATGGATGGGACATGTTTCTCGCTCCAAAACTCAATGAGACTTTTCAAATTTCGATAAATGAAGACTCATTAATTTCTCAAAATAGATTGAAAATGTTGTTTGCCAATTTTAAAAGCAAATAAACTATTCAGTCAATTTTGAAAGCAATTTCAAATTACATTTCGAATTTGAAATCAAAGTTTTCACTTTAAAAAACCCACACCACACACTCAATGTATAAAAAACTACAGACAAAAGCAACACAAACCTGCTATCAAAACAGAGACAAATCAAGTGGCTATTACTGTAAAGTAAAGCACAGTCCAGGTCTTGTAATTGGGGATCTTGTATCTTCGATTTAAGTCACCCACGCGGGAAGCTTGCATGGTAAGAAATGTGTTTATACACTCAAAACGCCTCTGCATATTGGTACAATACAAATACAATGAACAAAGCCAATGAGTATTACAGAATGTCGACAATAGCCCTTATAATAATAAAATAATAATAATAAATAATAATAACAGCAATACTGGTTATTTATAGAGCGCTTAACTCCCTTTGCAGGGTGCTCAAAGCGCTGAACAAAGGCCTAAACACTAACATACAGATAAACACCAAGCCAAGAGTAATCAACATGAAGACAAGTATCAATTCTATATAAACATTAAAAATAAGTGAGACTGTTCATACAAAATGCATGTATTAATCTCTCTCGCCCTTCCCCCCCCCCCCCACACGCACGCACGCACGCACACGCACACGCACACACACATACTGCAGGGTAATATCATCAAGGACTACGTGGATTAGAGGTGAGAGTATGAGGTTTCAAAAAGATGAGTTTTCAGAGAAGTTTTGAAAGACTGAACAGAGGAAGAGTGGCGAACACTGTGTGGTAAGCTATTCTAGACCGAGGGAGGAGAGTACGAAAAAGAAGATTCACCGAAGGATTTAGTTTTAATACGGGGAGTGGAGAGCAGGCATGAGTCGGAGGAAGATCTGAGATGTCGGGTGGGAGTGTAGGTTTGCACAATGTCAGTGAGATACTGAGGGGCAGTTCCATTAATAGAGTTGAAGGTGAGGCATGCGACCTTGTACTGAATTCGAGCAGAAATTGGAAACAATAAACAAAATCTTAAATCGGCCAACAGCAGATGGTTTTCGTATTTGAAACTAAGTGTGTATTGGCTCTATTAACCCTCTTGCATTCGCATTTGTTACAGAAAAAAACTCTTCTAGTGTTCAGATTCTTTCATACATTTTCGTGAAAATTAGTCTTTTGAAGCACAACAGAGCGCCATACAGTTACTGTCACATCATTACAAGTGAGAAGCTTCTTCATAGTGTGTGCATTACGAGCCAGAACTTAGTGCGTGATGAAAATGCCATCAGAGGGGGGTCTCAGAGTGGGGGCAAACTAAGGGCGATTTTGGGCGGCTTGAATACACAGAGGCAACTTCCGGCTGGGCGGTTTTGGCCGGAATAAATGCAAGAGGGTTAACGCATTGCGTCGAGCGAAAAGCGAGGCAAATGGCATTCTTTTGTGCAGGAAGCCAAACCTGCAATTAATGGAAACCAGTTTCAGCTTATACTCGAAAGTATAATGCGAACTAACAGTGACACTAAATACTTGTTAACTACGTAGTACTTACTTACCCACGGCTAAGTGAAAACATCTCAAGACAACAACCAGATATTTCAACATCGTTATGCTTGTTCAGAAAACCATCACCATGTGTACGAATGTAGGAAAGAAAAACGGGTAAGTAGGGGTACACCTTGGGGTAGCAAGTAGGAAGTAATGTGAGATTCAACGCATCATGGAGCACCAACATGGTTAGTTACCGTGACGTGGCTCAGGCGTATAAAAGCTGTCTGACAAGGATGTAAGGTCTGTGTCGGCTACACGTTAACACTATTCGCGATATATTTATATTTTGCCATGGCAACACAGTGATAGCCCACTCTTAATATGACTTACAGCTAACTGTGTTGCCATGGGAAAATAGAAATACCTCATGAATAATGTTAACGTGTACACAGACCTTTAAGAAAAGAAAGCAAAGAGGAAGTTATCCTTCTATTACCTCTTTGTTTTTGTTTTTTAACAACAGCTCTTTTATTCAAATACTGTTGTCAAAATAACACACATCACAAAATCTGGCACACGAGGTGTTTTAATTCAGATTAATTTGTCAAATAAATGCCACATCAACACATATAACAAAATATGGCACAATATATCTTTTATTCAGATTAATTTGTGCTAGAAATAAATAAATACTCTTTTAACATAAGTTTCAAAACCTGGCACAATAGGTCTTTTATTCAGATTATTTTGCCATAAAAAGAGATCTAACACTCCTTTAACACATATTACAAAATCTGGCACACTATGTCTTTTACACCTGGTTAAACACGTTTTAGGCCTATTTTCATCTTTGTCCAGCTGCTTAGCTGTTTGTCTGTCTCAGTAGCACTATCGGTACGTATCGAAAGAACTACCCGTTGTTATTACGACTACAAATAGAGAACAATAATGAATGTGTCAATCTGTCAGTTTGAATTCCGACAGACTAACCCTAACCCTATTCCTAACCCTAACCCAAACCCTTTTCGTAAACTAGCCTTACCTAAGTTTAACCTTATTTTAACCCTAACCCTAACCTTTAGTTGCCGTAGTGATTTAGCCCGGTAGTGTTATCGATACGTAGTGATAGCCGTACTTATTTATGTTGGTACTGTTATCGATACGTAGTGATAGCAGGATGTCCACGCACAACTACAGTGATTATGAATGGGTTCTTTTATATTTTCATTTTCATATTGTTTACGTTTTTTACTTTTTTCTAATTTTAAAGAACCAAACTATTTTCTTTTATACATTGGATAAACCGAGGTTTACCTTTGGAATATAGATGTTTGAAGCTTTAAAGTGTTTATATAACCCTTTATATTCGAGGTAGCTGGCAGCATGCATGATGGCTTGGAGTCAAAACGGACTAAGACATACGTATAATATTTAATAATTGTAAAAATAAAAAAATGCTTTTTATATTTCGGCAGTCTTTTTCTTATACAAAAATATATATATGACTCCAAGCCATGATTCCAATCAATTTTGGAAGAGTGTCATTTAATTATTAATGTTTACGTACTATTTGTTTTATTTTAGAGTCAAAACTGGAGTACAATTATCCAGAAGAAAATAACCTATCATTGCTATAGTTTAAATGGACTCATAATTATGTGTAATGCATGAAATTTGTTTATTCATGTATTTGGGATTTGATTTTTTCACATTATTTTACGTTATTTCCAAGGTGATTTATATCTGGTGTATTAGGTATTATTAGGTATTAGGTACTTTATAGTCACAGAGGCATCTATGTGAAATTCGGGTTGCTCCCACCTGGAGAGCGCGTCGCAGCCAGAGGCGCGCCACCCATTTTTTTTTTTTTTGCATGCGATTTTTTGTGTGATTGATGAGGAAGGAAACGGGGTGTAAATGTTGACCAAATGACAACTTTTTCGTTGCCACTGTGTTTAGCGTGTGCTAAGTGCATGGGCACACGGGACCTCGGTTTATCGTCTCATCCGAAAGACTCCACATTCAGACCGTAAGGCCTAGTGCAAAGTGAGAGGAAAAATCCCCTGTACCCAGGTTCGAACTCGGGTTTACTTGACACGAAGCGAACGCGTTACCACTGTGCCACTGTACCTTGCAAAGACATCTCCGTTAATAACAAAATGTAGCCCTGCCCTCAACAATAGCACCTGCCCTCTGTGTTATCGTAATGTCGTAAGCGATGGACGGGCATATCTCTACATTATGGTGTGTATTGCCCATTGTTGCGGACAGAGAGAGAGAAAGAGAGAGAAAGAGAGGGGGGAGGGAGGGAGAGAGGAAGAGGGTAGCCCTCTTCTCCGTTCTTTGCACTGGCTTCCTGTCGCAGACAGAATTGAGTATAAATTAAACACACTTTGCTATAAATCTATCCATAAAGCTGCTCCATCTTACCTCTGCGACAATATTTCCATCTGTACGCCAGCTCGCACTTTACGTTCAGTTTCTGACCCGCTTTCTCTCCAGATCCCTAGGTATAAGCTTTCAACTGTTGGTCGGCGCTCTTTTGCTGTCTCAGGACCGACATCTTAGAACAAACTTCCTCTTTCCCTCCGTCAGCGACCGACCCTCTCAGCCTTCAAATCTAACCTCAAAACCCACCTGTTCCCCCGTGATTGAGGCTCCACTCTCTTTCTCTTCTCTCTTGCCTTTAGGTCTGTTTCTGCTGTATACCATTTATGTCAAACGTGTGTGTTCGCTTTGTATTGCATTTTTGTTTGAATGCGTTATGAATGCTAACGTGTGTGTGCGCTTTGATTTGATTTCTATCAAGATTCAGCGCCGTATAAATACTGTATGTTGTTGTTGTTGTTGTTGTTGTTGTTGTTGTTGTTGTTGTTGTGTGTGTGATGCATAAGCTAAAAGTAGAGGCTACTGAACAAAAGATAATGCTTTATGGGCTAGATGCAAACATAAAAGCAAACAGCACTGGAGCACATACATTTGAGAGAGAGAGGGGAGAGGGGAGGGAGGAGAGAGAGAGGGGGGGAGAGAGAGAGAGAGGGGGGGGAGAGAGAGAGAGAGGGGAGAGAGAGAGAGAGAGAGAGAGAGAGAGAGAGAGAGAGAGAGAGAGAGAGGAGAGAGAGAGAGAGAGAGAG
>CM065688.1:29743313-29745813 GCA_017654935.2 Phymorhynchus buccinoides
ATGGTTTTATGGTATCATCAGTTAAAGAAGGATCACAAGCATCAAGATACGGTGGCTATAAAAGAATGCAAAGAAGTCTGAGTTTGAAAATGTACTTAGTTATTAATAAACATGGTCGAGCTAGTATTGCATCATCTTCAGGATCGACCCACTATCTTTACATTTAGAAATGGTCCATAATTAAGTACCTGTACCAGGTCGGAGGACGTTAAACTCGTGCTTATTCTCTGAGTTCGAAATTGATTCATCTGACACTGACAACTACACAATTGTAATCTATTTTAAATGGCACGTTTCATTATATTAAATGACCACAATATTGACAAATAAAAACAATATCATCATAAAAGCATTCGAAATAGATTATTTAATACTAAAACAATTAAAACATAAAAAGCTTTATTTAGAAGACTTGAAAATCAGTTTGGACAATTAAGTCACATGACTGCCATCATGGCTCCCCTTTGAACTGTCAATGTAAGTGCTAAAACAGTGATTTTGATGCTTCTTCTTCGTCGATCAAATCAAATGGAGATGCCAGCAGCCCACACGAATGCAGCAGTCGCCTGGAGATTAGTTAGGCTTCCGTGCAGCTTTGCCCTTAGTGGTGTTGGGTCTTGCCACATTTCTTGTCTGGGGACATTGTGGAGTGGGCAATGTTGAAGAACATGCTCTACATTCCTGAGGTCTGCTCCGCATGGGCATGCTTCGGTCTTTCCAATTCTAAATTTGCACAAAGTCTGTTGTGCCCTGCTCTCAGCCTGATTAGGATGACCTTGTCCGTTCTGCTGTGCTTGTGGTAGGGATCAGCCGGATTACATTTTGGATGGCGCTGTTTCCATTTCTTATGGGACAGGGCTTTGATGACAGTCTGTTCCTCGGAATAGGAGACCTGCCTGTCCTCTTGTTCCAGCTGCCCTCCCTCCTTTGCCAGCCTGTCCACCTGCTCATTGCCATGATCCCACAGTGTGCTGGGACCTACTGCTGGACCAAAATGTATTTGTGCTGAGAGGTCCATCAGTGCTGTCGACAACTCGTTTAGATCTTTCTGACAGGGGTTGCGAAGTGCACTCAGGACCGAAAGAGCGATTTTGATGCAACATTAGGCTCTTTTAAAGCACAATGAGTACCAGACACCAAATCATGTTTTAATGCTTTTAAAGAAATGGCATAGCCTGAAGAATTTATGGCAGCAATTCTAGCAGCCATTGTGATCCCGAACATAACATAAAGTTACCTGAATACCGCAAATAGATGTTCAACCATCCAATTTGTTTTAAATTAAATATCAAAAGTATTGCTTGTATGCTAACTTTTATATGTTATTTGGCCGTCTCTCTGACAACCATCTTAAATTCAAACTGATATAATAGATATTTCAACATCAAACATGAATTTCCTAAATAAAAGAAACTTATAAGGATACAAAAATATACTTGTCTGTACTATAGTATCTGTAAGCCATCCAATGAATGGTTGGACCACTCTTAAACCCTATCCTAGACACCGAAACTATGATTTTACATGTTATGCAAAGATAAGTTATAGCCAAGGGAATTATTTGGCCGCCATTTTAACTGCTATTTTGAAGTAATCACTCGAGGGTTATATGGTTGCCAACCCAGGAATAGAGTAATCTTAAAATAGAAATAGATTTATCAACCCCAGAAACCCATTTATAGACATCAACATCACATATTTATACACATGATTTTGAACGTTTTGAGTAGTGGATTTACATAGTTGCCATCATGGCCGCCATCTTGATTTAAGAAGAGGTTAATTATCATTTTAATTAACATAAATAGATTATTTCACATTGTGGACACTATCCTAGATACCACAACTATAATTGTATGTGCATTAGCTCTTTAAGTATAGCCAATGCAAGCATTTGGCCACCATATTGGTTGCCATCGTTACAGCCATCTTAAACTGGTAAAACAGCTTTCTATTCTAGAAATGGATTTATTGAATACAGAAACGCGTTTATAGACACTAACATTGCAATTATATAGACTGCATTATTGTGTCAGCTAGCGGAGGTATTTGGTCGCCATTTTGAATTAAGAAATAGTCAACTAGTGTTGTTAGTACCGGAAATGGATTGTGTGACTCCAAAAACCCTATCGTACATACCAGAATTATGTTTGTACGCATTGAAGTAAATAAAAAATATGGCCAATGGAAGAATTTGGCCGCCATCGTGGCCGCCATTTCGAATTCATCACCAGTGGGTCATTTGGTCGCCATCTTGACAGCCATCTTAATCTGGTAAAATAGCTTTTTTGATTCTAGGAATGGATTTATTGACTCCATAAACCCTGTGATAGACACTAACATTGCACTTATATCGATCGCATTTTTGACGTTTTAGCTAGTGGAGTTATTTGGTCGCCATGTTAACCGCCATTTTGAATACAGAAATGGTCCAATTTCCTTGTTCGTACCGGAAATGGATTGCTTGACCCCCAAAACCATATTATACATACAAAAATTA
>CM065688.1:29758313-29764220 GCA_017654935.2 Phymorhynchus buccinoides
GGTTTTCAAATGTATACTTTTCTCAGAGTGGTCAGTTCGACACTTAATGTCCCTTTCGTGGTGATAGGTTACATTTTCTGATGAGGATGAATGTGAAATGACGCACAGTGTCATTCACTACCAATCCGCTTTTTCAGTTCCCTACTCACCTCAACTCATGTGCACATTATTAACACCTTCTCCCCCGTGGGGATACCGGGGGGTGTCTTCCGTACAAATAGTTCCCTCACCTTCTGGAAGTTCTGTGCTCGTAACTTCCTCTAATCTGTCACTCTCTCTGACTCTGCCTTTTCTATTTGCTTTCTGTCATCTACTACCTTTCTTATGCTCACTGGTCCATTCTCCTGCTTTTTTTCTTCTATAAATTCTTACAAATATTTCTTCAGCAGAAGTCGGACATGCTGGGCTTAAACTATTTCTTAGTTAGGCGCATAACGGCAGCATGACGCATCTACGCTCCTTCTCTTTCCAGGCCCCCTCCTCTTGGAATAGACTCCCTTTGCCTCTCCGTTCTGCCAACTCCCTTTCTTCATTCAAGTCTTCTCTCAAAACTACTCTTTTCAAATCATAGCCTGCTATATTTCTTTTCAAAGTACTGTGCCCCTTCCATCCGCGTGTGTTTGTGTGCATGCGTGTAGTATGTGCGTGTGTGTGTGCGTGTGCGTGTGCGTGTGTGTGTGTGCGCGCGCGTGTGGTGCGTTCGTGTGTGTGTGTGTTGTGTGTGTGTGTCTGTTTAGTGCGTGCGTGTGTCTGTGTTTAGTGCGTGCGTGTGCGCGCGCGCGCGTGTGTGTATAATATATTTTTGTCATTTCTTTATTTACATTGCTTGCTGGTTTATTCATTTATTATTGTAAGCGCTTAGGGCTTTTTTAAGATTAGGCGCTATAAAATACTTATTATTATTATATATTATTATTATTATTATTATTATTATTATTATTATTATTATATAACAGGAAACTGTCTGAGCGAACGAAGAAGAAGAAATGGTGAGAGAAATGTGATGAGAGAAATGTGATGAGAGAAATGGATACATGGTAGCTAATACTATGGCGCGCCGAATGACCAAAACTATACCTAGCAGTTCGACAGAGTTTAAAAACCCTATCGAACTGTTAGATACAGTTTCTAAACTATAGCTAGCAGTTAGATAGAGTTTCAAAACTCTGTCGAGCAGCTAGATAGAGTTTATCGTCGTAAAACTCTATCGAACGCGCCATTTTGATACTTTTTTTAAACGAAGCATTTCATTGGTAGATAGGACTAGTATCTTTGACTGTGACCTACACCTAGCCTAATAGGTGGCATTCTACGAACGCGTTTAGCGGCTTCAATTACAGATGAAACGCCGGGAAGATTCGCTCGTTGAAATCATTCAGCTGCCATGTTTGTTTGACTACATGTAGGGGCCTAGGCCTATCGTCTTATTCAAATTCACGGGTCACTGCCCTGCCAAGGCCACAAACTTGTCGCTGAAGCCATGTACCAATCAGAAATCGCGATAGAAAAAACTATATCTCGATAGGGTTATTTTGTGGAAACCCTATCTAGCTGTTCGACAGAGTTTTAAAACTCTATCGAACAGCTAGATAGGGTTTTCAAACTCTATCGAATCTGATAGATACAGTTTCGAAACTCTATCGAACAGCTAGATAGAGTTTTGTATCTTTGGCGCGCCATATAATACATGTATTTAACACAGAGTGATTCTGTACGGATCAGATACATCTTCCCACAATACATTTTGACTAAAAGGTAAAGAGAATGGGGTGCGTGGAGATATAAATAATGTGTGGAAGTGTTCGCTTGCTTGTTTGCGTGCAACTTAAACACTAAAATCGGCAACGTATGCAATTTAACACAAGACATAAACTAGAATAAAAACTTACAAAGCAACATAATTAACCAGAAAATAAACTCGCACATTTGCAACCACCATATTTTACAAACTAAAAATAATAATATATATAAATAATAAAACGCATGCACTAAGTTACTAATAGCATACAGAAAATGTCAAACTATGAAACAAAATGGTTGCAAAAACTAGAATTACACTTACAAAGCAACATAATTAACCAGAAAATAAACTCGCACATTCGCAACCACCATATTTTACACACACAAAAATATATATGATATAAATAATTAAAAAAAACATGCACTAAGTTACTAATAGCATAAAGAAAATTACAAACTATGAAAGAAAATGGTTTACTGAAAAGCTGTATATTTGGACAAACAGTGTTTTATACTATATCTTTTAAGTTATCTAATCAATGCATGGATTGTTGTTGTGTCTGTGCTGCTTCAAGCTCGTCCTCTCCGCTCGCGTGTGTGTGTGTGTGTGTGTGTGTGTGTGCGTGCGTGCGTGCGTGCGTGCGTGTTGCGTGTGTGCGTGTGTGCGCGTTAAGTGCGCGTGTGTACGCGCGTGTGTGCTGTGTATGTATGTGTGTGTGTGTGTGTGCGTGTGTGCGTATGATGTGTGCATGTGTGTGTGTGTGTGTGTGTGTGTGTGTGTGCGCGACGAATTATTTATAACATAAAAAGGTGTTGGTTGGTACCCTTTCTCGTGAACGTTTATTTTGCTGCATTATTGTACTTTTTGTTTATCTGTGTCCAATAGGAAGTCTGTTCCGAGCAATAATTAAATATGTAATAAAGATAACAGAAAAAGTACATTCCTATTATGGTTGCAACAGAACAAATGAAATGTGGTTTAAGTCCGTCTACTACTAATCAATTGTATATGCAATATGCCCCATGCTTCAGTATCTGATACTGAATCTACTTTGCCATTGGTTCCGCAAAATGACAGTGATTTTGACATTTTCTTGTAACTAAGAACAGTAGACCGAAATCAAATACACGAATAGAAAATTGGATGAATGTATTGACTTGCTACAAGAAAGCATCATTTGATTCATTAGTTATGCATGTAAGTCCAGGTGTCATTGTCTTGATAGCAACCCTCGCACATCAACATGTTGTCAATGCTCATAATTGTTATCCTCAATAATTCCTAAATAATTTTGGCGTGTCTTGACTTAACTTAACTGAGACAAGGGTTTTGAAACAGATTCGTTTAGATTAATAAAAAAAACAGCTGGCAAATATAGCGGACGGCGCACATACTGCCTCCGTGTCTCTCAGTCCTCTGAATATCATTGACACCAAGATGACGACCACGGTGGAGAGTCATGAGGGGGCTGCGACACCAAACCTATCACTCCAAGATGGATGCCTGACCGTGCAGCTCGGCGAGATGGAGTTCATCCCGTGGGATAACCCTGACAACGTCCTGAGCGCTGAAGCAGAAGAAATCATTCGAAGGGTCATGGACTTTGTCTTGGTCTCCCTGTTCCTGATTGGTGGACCTGGTAACGTCATCAACATGGCGGTGTTCTACAAACAGGGCATCAGGGATCGTGTCAACCTGTGTCTCTTCGCTTTGGCTCTAGCCGATGAACTGTACTTACTCGTATCAATGTTTTACCTTGCGGAGCACGTGCATTTGCAGTTCACCACCAAAGAACTGTACGGGCCGATGATCACCTTCTTAACAAACAACCACCTGACGGGTTTGGTTGGCTTTGTCTACGTCTCTCCTGTCTTGACCGCCATCATTGCAAGCGAGAGATGCTACTGCGTGCTGAGGCCACTCCAATACCAGTCCCTGATGCGCACCAGAACCATGGCCATCATCATAGCTGTGGTGTACGTCACTGTGGTGGGCCTCTATTTCATCGTGGCGCTGCGTTTCCACATCGGCTGTGTCAAAGACCCCGCCACCGGTGTAGCGGTGAAAACGGCCATCATGGGAGAACTCTACAAAGCCAACAAGGTGCTGGTGGACAGCTTAGACAGCTTCGTGTTCGGTGTTGGCTTGCCCGGTACAGTTATGATTGTGGTGATAACAGCGACCATCATCACCATCGTTAAGCTTCGGCAGATTGTGACATGGCGGGCTGGAACATCATCAGCAATCTCTCCTCGTGAAATCGCTCTGACCAAAATGCTGGTGGGTGTCTCCATCTTGTTCATAATTTGCGTGTTCCCTTTTGCCGTGACTCGCTTCAGCTGGTTGTTTCTGCCAGAAGTGAACGCTGGACGGAGGAATCACAATCTGTTCCTGGCCTCCCTGTGGATCAACCAGATGCTGACCTACGTGAACTCCAGTCTCAACATCGTGGTGTACTATGTCATGGGCAGCCGCTATAGAGAGACGTTCTGGGGACTGTTTGCAAGGAAACCCGGGTCAGAGAGAAAGCAGGATGGATAAATTATAGTTTATCAGAAGGAATGCATCATTGTGCTGTATGAGTAAACCATGTTGCATCAGTAACGAGCTTTGTGAAATGACAATGATGAAGGAAACATTATACTAATGATCAACTCACTCTCTCTTGTGTGTAAGCGGCGTGTGTGTGTGTGTGTGTGTGTGCGGTGTCAAGGACAAAGGACAATAACTCTACCTAAGCAGCCATTTAGGTAACGCATCGTGTTCAATGTTTCAGAAAATGAAGCAGAGCTGTGCCTCTTTGGGACACCAGGGATTCGCTGCAGTAAATCAAATCCCAGTGTACCCTGAAGTTCAGCAGGGTGAAATGACATGACGATGAGTGTTGTTCTTCAGACAATAACAACACATTGCTGGCCTCTACAGAAATTCAGCCAGAGAGGAAGAGAAGCAAATCTATCATCTTCAAATTTGATGTGAGCCCTAACGGGGCGATGGCAACGGCACGGGAGGCGTCCGTGTCATTTGCGCGGTGTCGGCAAATGCGCGAAACGCGCATCCGCAGGCCTCTCGGCGCCCGTATCTCCGGTGTTTCTGGGTCGATTGCCTTCGTATGTGGCAGGAAGGTGACCGGGGACGGTGTCTATTAATGTATGCCAAACCAGCAGCGAATCGATACATGAACGCGCGCGATACTGCCGCTTCATGCCGCTTCACGTTTTCACAAACCGCGGCGTAACCATACCAGATATTGACTCGCAATTTGGAACGGGCATGACCAGGCGATAGTGGCTATCTTGGTGCAAAATTTCAACAGCATCTGTTCATAACCCGATTTACATTTTGCAGGCAACCAAATCGGAAACTAACTTAATTCACCACTTTAGGCAACAATGTCTCGACAACGGGTTAGCCTGGAAACGAGACGGTTAAAGAGCCGAGTTTACTATAGTTATAAACAGCTCGCTATTCACACTATTGTCTTCCACACGGGTCACTGACGTTAACTGACGCGTGTGTGTGTGGAGTGTGGGGAACTTCCGACAGGCAAGCTTAGCCTACTGAAAAAGAAAAAGAACTTATATAGCAGGGAGGGGTGGGGGGGGAGGAGGGGAGGGGAGGGTGGGGCGAGCGTCGCTGTTTCTCTCTCTCAGAGGGCGGGGAGGAGGGGGGAGGGGGGCAGCATCCCAGTGAGCGTCGCTGTCTCTCTCTCTCTCTCTCTCTCTCTCTGCCTTTGGTCTGTCTGTCTCTCTCTCTGTCTCATGTCTCTGTATGTCTCTGTGTCTCTCTCTCTGCCTGTCTGTCTCTCTCTCTGTCTGTCTCTCTCTCTGCCTGTCTGTTTTGTCTCTCTCTCTCTCTCTCTCTCTCTAATAACATAATATTTTGTGGACCCCGCGAAACCGCTACTCATCATTACCGGTTCTTGGCGGTACCGGTACTAGGCGTTACCGGTTCTGGGATTTGCCAGTGACTAGGCGTTGCCTTAGTTAATATTTTATATAACACACACATGCACACACATGCACGCACGCACGCATACACACACACCACACACACGCACACGCGCACGCACATACGCCACACTCACACATTACCAAAAATAAGATATCCATTGATTCAAATTTCCCAGCTACATCACCTGATAAAGCGGTGTCCCGTGCTGCGGG
>CM065688.1:29769720-29779720 GCA_017654935.2 Phymorhynchus buccinoides
AAGGGAGAGCATACTACAGTAGTTCAAGTACGAGATAGGATGAGGGAAGTAAACAGTAACAAGCTTTGATCTCACACACACTCACACACACACATACACACACACACACACACACACACACACACACACACACACACAGCACACACACACACACCACACACACACACCACACCCACAACACAACACACACACACACACACACACACACACGCTTTTGTCTGCTCTCTCCACAAACGTACTGTAAATCCTCATGCCACCGCCACCTAATTCTACCACGTGAATCGCCACCCTCTCCTTCTTAACCCCCACCCCTCCTCCCCTTCATGGTGTCCTTTATCAGCGACGTCTTTCTCAGTCACAATACGCAGCGCATTGACAAGCGAATTCGGTATGCGTAGCTGTAGCAGACCAGGTCGATTAAAGACCCACCAGATCAGCGTATCAAACATCAACGGATTTCACGTATTCCCCCACCTCTTATAGATGGAAATAAATAGTTGTATTTTGACCAAGTCTGATTCCCATTATACATTGCACCCAAATTCAAAAACGACAACATACGTTTTAAACAGCAGCCTCCATTTTTAAGTTGGGGGCATTTGTATGTGGATCATAGCTACCCAGAAAAAACACCCAAGGGACTTAACCGTGGTGCGTCACTGGGTCTTTAGTGATAATTATTCGGATATTAAACTGTTCTTATCTCATCTCAAGCGGCAGGCGTTAAAGGTTTTAATCAAAACCCATACGCCTTTGGTTATTTTTTTTCTTTGAAAGATACAAGCTGTTCAAGCGAAAATAATGTCAACCCTGGCTAAAACTAACAGTCAAGGAAATAATTGGTTTAAGTATCCAGCAGTGGTTTACTTTGTACGAAATCTCGAGCATACCATTCCTCTTGCAGCATTTGCCATTCTTTAGGAGTTAGCCTGCACCCATTTAGGCCTAACGCACAAGATTCATGGTTGGAATCTAAGTGTATGTCTATCTAAGCCTATTTTATTTAATTTAAAGGTGGCACTCAGTCGGCAATATAGTCAGTTTTTGCAAGAAAATACGTTGAGATCACCAGAAACACAGCCTTTTCAAGGATAGGAACACTCCAACTTTGCTCTGGTTTTTCCTAGAAATCAAAACCGTCAAAATGGCGATTTCTCCATGGCGGAGATGCCGTAGAAGAGGAAAACCCACATTTGGATGGGGTGAGTGTGGATGGGGTGGTTGGAGGTCACTCTCATTGTGGTTGAAGCTTTTTTTTTATTTTTTGTAGTGCAGTAAAAAACCCAAATAAATTGGAGCTGTTTTCTTTTGTTGTGAGTGAAACTCCTTTTTAGTAAACTGTATAAAATTTACTGCATACAAAGTGTTGTATTGTGGACATTTCGTGCAAAACGATTTAGGTCTAAAAACTCAGGCTCTTCCAGCACATCCGCCAAGGAGCTGTATCGCGGGGGGGGGGGGGGGGTTTTTGACGGTTGGATTGCTAGGAAACCAGAGCAAAGTGAGTTGTTGCGATTTCTGTAAAGGGTGTCTTTTTCTGGTGATATCGACGTGTTTCTTGCAAAATCTCATCCGCCAGGAGTTTTTTTGCAACCTTTAAAGTCAAAAGGTGCTTGCGTTTGTTTCATTGTCCGAGGTCTCTTTAAAACGGAATGTTTTCCCACTAGATAAGGAGCTTGACAATAACTATATATTTACCCAGTTCTTTTCTACTTTCTAATCAGACCGTAAAAAAAACTATTCCCTTGACCAGAAAAAAAAAAAAAAAATACCCCCCCGTCCCTGAGCAAACACCTCCCTTCACGATCTGCTACGGGACACACCGTAGTGGTTCAAGGAATGTCTTTTGTTATCTCATGACACCGACAATCGTTTCAAAACTTGCCAATACTTATTTTCTCTTCTATACAATCGTGTTTGCTTTCGCGATATAAAGGGGACTATTGACAATGTGGTTGTTAAAGTTAAATACATATTTCTTAAAGACGCAGGGACTTTTTGCAGTCCTTACCGATCATGGTTAATTCACTGCTTTTCGTTTAACCCTTTCACCGCCATTGCGCATTTTTGCACCACAATGATTTAACGCCCATTTCGTTAAAACACTTGAAATCAGGATCTGTTATTCAATAAAATTGTGTTCCTAAATTTGGGCAGTAAGAACTGACCCCATTCTAAATGTGTCACAAAAAAATCCCACAATATTGCAGACAAAAAACTTCCTTTAAAAAAAAAAAATCTTTTCTGGTAGCAAGTAAGTTCATTGAATAATTTGGCTCACAAGAGGCTGGCACGCGTGGAAAGGGTTCATCCATTACCTCGCAGCAAAGGTAATTTTATTTTTCAAGAGAATAACATGTTATACTTACATTGTTGTGTTCTTTTTAGAAGATGTTTGCCAGTAGGACTTAGTTTGGCTGTTTTTTGTACGAGTGCGATTCACGTATTGGTGCAATCCAACAATTATTGCAGTACATGATAATTGACACAGTCTGTCAACCAACTACTGTTCATTTGTAAAATGTGACAACATTTTTGTCCCAACAAAAATTTCGACGGCATGCTGGCTAAAGTCATAGTTGACATTTTTAAACCTCCTCCTCAATGATTTCGAAACCAACAACTACCGCGCATGGGGCGCCAGTACCGCAGATATTACTAGAAAAGGGAATTCAGGGAGCAAGTCTAGTAATCTGGGGCATTTGCTTGTAAGTCAGAATTGATTGGACACCGCCATATCTACTTAATCGTCTGACAGTGGCCCAGCTAAAAAGGTCCAAGTAGGTCCAGCCGGCCGGTAATTATCAGCTCACATTGTGTTGGTAACTAGGATAGTCGACTTATCTGCAATTAAATCTTCATGAAGCTTGCCTGCAAATCTCACGCCCTTTCCGTCATGCGTGCTGACCCTTTGTCCTTTTTTGGACGAGATTTACCATTAGTTAGCATTCGTGTGACTTAACATGGCACTGGCTGGTCAAAAGAAAAACTGAACGTTACACGTATCTGTCTCTTTTGCAGGACATGGCGCTACACACTGTATGTTTATCAATCATGTGCTCAAAAAATTGGGGTAAAATAAAAAAGCTTCTTTTACGCTACGCCAATCGACCAGCTTCCGTTTGTGACAGTACGTTAAAACATTTCAAGAAAACTTATTTTGGGGGAAAATTGGGGCGATGATGAACATATTTAACTTTTTGTGTTTGTGTTCATGTTAATCTGGTCTAGCCTTCAGAAAATGGCATTCGTGTTTCACAGCCACAGACGTCCCGCCATTTAATGTATGTTCCCGGCGAATGACACGGGCACTGACACCGACCAGACAGCATAGTTCTGTATGGCAGTGGTAGTGGCAGTGCTGAAGGGTGGATCTGTAATATGTCCCCTATTCATTTTTCGCTTATGTGAGTGAGAAGATGACACGACATACATGTCACAAATATGATTATTTTGCCAATATTACAGATTTTTCCTTTGTCTGTACCCAGTGTAAGTGAATGTGGTGTGTGTGGGTGTGGCAAATGTGTGTGCGTGCGTTTGTGTTAATTGTAGTGTGTTTGTGTGCACGCACACTAAAAGTATTGCATTTGTAGACTAAAGAAATGCGTAATGGCATCCAAACCAGCGATGTATACGCACGACGCTATAAACGTCATGTCATATCTTTTTCGTTTTTTCTTTCTGAGTTTTGTTAAGCGGTTCTTTCCAGCAAGGACCTTCTAAGAGTGGTGGCCGGCCACGGGTCTTTGATGTTTTGATTTCCTATCTTATGTATGTGTCACTTCGCATGTGCAACTCATCAAGGACCCACACTCCACCCAAGGTTCTCACGTTCATGCAGCATGCATTGCATAAATCCTGGTGTGGAAATATTTCATGAACCGTTTTGGTCTCATGTCGTTTGCCTTACCCGTAATGTCTTTGAATCTAATGTGTGATCCCCACATGTGGCGGTTGTGTGTCTGGCAGTTGACCTGCTACCCTGCACCATGAAACTAACAAGACTTTACAAACTTTGCCTACTCAAAAGCGGATGAACGCATGTCATTTTCTCTGGAATATGAGGACGCGTTGAGAGGGTTAAAGGAGAGACTTCGCCAGTACAACGATGGAGAATCGACCCGACTGAGAGAGAGTCATCGCAGAATACACCAAATACGAAACGAATATATTGTTAATGAGGGTATTGGATCAGTAAACTTCTTTACAAGAAGTCGTATTGTTATAAAAATAAACAGGAAAACGGCGAATTGTCAAGGAAGTTGAAGGACGGGAGAGAGAGGAGGAGACTGGAAGATGACCGGACGAGGGAGAGAGGAGGAGGAGCGTCGGAGATGAGTTGGAAGAGAGATCGACAGCGCCGGGGACCCGACCCGGGAACCCTTGGAGACGAGCACAAGGCCTGCCAGACTGATGAGAGAGACGGGGGGGGGGATCGGCCCGCGGGAGCTGATCGCCCGAGAGAGGGGGGCATCGATGAGGATACAAAGTGTGTGAAGACGGAGAGAGAAAATATAAGGACAGTTTAATGAGACACAGACCGTCCAGTTTTGAGAGATCAGAGAGGGAAAGAAGGATACGACCGTATGGCAGAAGAAGATCAAAGAGTTTTCCCCTGGCTCTGAAGAGATGAGGGAGGACGAGAAAGAGGCGAGCATCAAGAGGACAGAACGAGTGAGGGCGATGAGCGTGTGATTCACTTGCCCGTGGACCCTGAGAAGAAAATGAGAAGGTAGGAGATGACCCTGAGAGTAGTGAGCGCCACCCGGAGAGAGAGACCGAACGTATTTGAAGACATGATTGATGGAGGAGAGAGAGAGAGAGAGAACCAGATACGCACACGGATAGACAGAAGAACGACGATCCTTGAAAAGAAAGCAAGAGTAACTTCATGTGATGTACACGTAGTTACTCGGTCAAAACTCATCAACTCAGATCTTTCTGTAAACAAATCGGATAGTATCATCATCTGTGAGTTGACTAGGCCCCAAGTCAAAATAGCTTTAGAATTGAAGCACACAGTTTGGTGAGATGTCCACGGATGTTGGCACCTGGAACTCTATATTATGTTGCATGCGATGAACGTAGGCGCGCGGGTGTGTGATGATAAGTCGGGAGTGTAGTTTTACACATGTTTTGCTGTAATGTGTGTATGCGTGTGATGCGCTTGACACGCGAGAGCGATGTCTTATGAGAGAGAGAGAGAGCAGTGAGAGAGTTGAGAGAGATAGTGTGTACACCATTCAGTTCACTGTTCACTTGAAAAAAAAATTTACGCGAAAATACCAGCGGTTCGTCGATTGAGACTGCCCTTAGAGTACGAATCCATTTAAGTACTATGGCCTAGACGATTGATCACCATGTGCAAAGAGACTGTCCTGTACAGGGGAAGATAAACATGGGATGAGCTTGCTTGGCTGTGACCTTAGACCTTTGGCTTTGGCTATGATGGGGCGGCGTGGGGGATTAAGGGTCTTTGTGAACGAAATCGAAAATAAATGTATTAGGACTAATATAAAATATCTTACAGAAATGTAGATGATGTGGAACAAAGTTTTCATCGCATGAACAATCAGTTTTAAACAGTAACAGAACAGATCAGGAGTATGGCCTTACGAATTACGCAACTTCAATTATTAATTTTCTAAGAGTAAGAGGCTTAGACCAACAGGCAAATACTGTAGGCCTACTACAGGTGTCCGTAGACCCCCCTTATTTATAGGGGAAGACGGGGTAAAAAGGCATGGGATTGGTAAGAAGCCCATGCCTATTATCTTTGTGAAATGATGCTAATATTTAGTTTCATTGTTTGCCCATGATAAAAGCGGTAATGGCTAGCATTATGTCTACATGGGCAAAATTGACTGATATTTTATTTATTTAATTATATAATTGGGGTGGGGGTAATTACCCGCCCATGCGATTTTTACCCCTTCTTCCCCTACACATGTAAGAAAATTTGTTTCGACCAGGTGGACTCCATTCTGACCTTCTATAAAAGAAATTGGTTGATCTAGTACTGGGCTCACGTTCCCCACCCCACAACCCCACCTCCCACCATTCAATGGTCAAACCTTTACTTCTTCAAATTGCCAAATCAATGCCCCCAAATTCAAAACGAAACAAAGATTTTAAATTGCAGCCTCAATTGGAGATGGAAGTTCAGTTTAAACACGTTCGTCGAGTCATCAGCGTTCGCCATGTACGACGGGATCTGCTGCTGAACAAACCCCCCAACCAAGGGTTGTTTTTCTTAAACAACCAAGAGGCAAAGCCTTCAATGGTCATGTCTGATTTTTATTCCTATAGCAGGCATGGGAATTCCCATGACAAATTCCATGCCTGTATAGAGAGAATACTGTTATGTAGACACTTGTGCATCTGAAAACAGAATTAATTTTTATTTTACTGTGTAAATTAAAATTATTTCTATGCATTAAATTACCCCTACCCCTTTCTTTTAAATGTAATTATATGTATGTTTATATAAATTATGCGCATGTAACATAGTGGAGCCCAATTTTTATTTTTGGCAAACAAGTAAAATTAAAAAGCATATTGACAAAGCTTTCAGAAAAAACATAGTGACCAACACCCCACTCCCCACCCCCCCAGCCGGGTATGCTTTAGGGGGGGGGGGGGGGGTTTACGGACACCTGTAGTTAGGGCCTACAGTCTTTAGCCTGTAGGTCTAAGCCTCTTACTCTTAGAAAATTAATAATTGAAGTTGCGTAATTCGCAAGGCCATACTCCTGATCTGTTACTGTTTTAAACTGATTGTTCATGCGATGAAAACTTGTTCCACATCATCTACATTTCTGTAAGATATTTTATATTAGTCCTAATATTTTATTTTCGTTTCGTTAACCCACCCCCCCCCCCCTCTGGCCACAAAAGCAAAGGTCAAGGTCACAGCCAGCAAGCTCATCCATGTTTATCTTCCCCTGTACAGTCTTTGCACATGGTGATCAATCGTCTAGGCCTAACAAAGGATTCGTACGTCGAAGGCAGTGAAATCGACAAACCCTGGATTTTCCGTATATTTTTTTTCAAGACTGAAATGAATGTGACACACACACACACACACACACACACACACACACGCGACGCTGCACACACACACACACACACACACACACACACACACACTCACACACTAACCGGCGAAAACCGTACATTACATGGAACTTAATTCTAGAGTTCAGGCCAAACTCCTGTGGAATCTCAGAAACTGTGTGCTTCAATTTCCAGCAATTTTATTCTTGGGGCAGAGTCGTGACTTTCTGGTTTGTTAGGGCTATTCCGAATTGTTTGCAGAAAGATCTGCCTGCAGTGTGCTGACCGAGTTCGTTTGTCATCGCATGCATTGTTACTCTTGCTTTATGTGTCGGCAGCGTCTGTCTCTGTCTTCTGTCTGTCTCGTGTGCGTATCTGGTCTCTTCTCTCTCCTCTCTATCTCTCTCTCTCTCTCTCTCTCTCTCTCTCTCTCTCTCTCTCTCGCCTCTCTCTCTCTCTCTCTATCTCTCTCTATCTCTCTCTCTCTACTTATCTCTCTCTCTCTCTCTATCTATCCCTCTCTATATCACACACTCTCTCTCCCGGCCGACCCCCCCCCCCCCTCGTCCCACCCCCCCTCTCTCTCCTCTTCTCTCTCTCTCTCTCTCTCTCTCTCTCTCTCTCTCTCTCTCTCTATCGACTCTCTCTCTCCTCTCTCTCTCTCTCTCAACTTCCTTGACATATTCGCCGTTTGTTTAGCAATAACACACGACTTCTTGTAAAGAAGTTTACTGATCCGTTTACCCTCATTAAATATTCGGTATTCGTATTTGTATTCGTATTCGTACTCTCTCTCTCTCTCTCTCTCTCTCTCTCTCTCTCTCTCTCTCTCTCTCTCTCTCTCCTCTCTCTCTCTGTATCAGTGTTTGTATGTTGTTAGTTTTTTTGGTGGGGGGAGGAAAGTAGGTGAATATGCCCGTGTGCGCACGTGTGGGGGCGTTTCTTTCTTTCTTGGGCACAAACACATGGACAAACGTGTGCATGAACATTCCACAAAGAGATTGATGCAATGCAAAACTGCTAACTGAAACTTTCTGTGCTGTAAATATTAAGAGTTCACTGGAAGTGTTACATAAAAGAATGGAAATCAAAACCGGCCACCCACCCATTTCTGAACACCACTATCATCACCTCTCTGGAAAAAAAGATACTTTTCATGACGTTTCTAGCGTATGCGCAAAACCCGCTAAGCTGGATTCAGTTACGCACACTTTACTCTTTAAATCCTTTACAGATTTTAGCGAGGTACAACAACATCTTTAAAATAATAACGCGTGCGGGTTTGAAGTTGCCAATTCCATCAATCAATTCATTATGTCAGTCCTGAAAAATGCGTAGACTGACAAAATAATAATCAAGGCAATTTCTTTCGTGTCTTCTTCTTACTGAGATAAGCGAAACAGTGAACAGCTGGCTCAGTCAGCCTTTAGCCTGGCCTTGATGACCATCAGAACGAGGCTGTCTGTCGGCGCCATGTCTTTCGCCGGAAACATACAGAAATGGCGGCATGTCTGGCATGAACATCATTTTCTTGGCAGCTGACAGAAACATGAACACAGACAACAAAATCCATCATCGCCCCAGTTTTTCGAACATCAGTTTACAAGAGAATAACTTCCCAACAACTCGACTCGATCAATCGAAATACAGCATGCTTTTTACGCCCTTGTTTGTTTGCACATTATTAACAGACAGTTTGTAGGCACGTTCGCGACCTTAGCGTAGCGTATAGTTTTACCAGCCAGGTTAATCACGCTGCTGCACTATTCTATCTCTTCCACCTGATGACAAAGAGTACCAGCTGCGAAAGAGCGTTTGCAGCAGCTTAGTGAAGATGTACATCTGCAGTAGTCGAGTAAATAGTTTCCAGTTCTTGTAGGTGATAACCGCCGCTGATACTGGGTTTGTTTCGTGGCCCTGTCTCAGATAGTGTCATGGATGCTGACATGCAATTCCAGATTACGGACGTTCTGAAAGATGCCCGTTTAGTTCTGCAGTACTGCGCTGAGTTTGCAGTTCGAAATCAGTGCAGAGTTTAAAACCGACTAACTGAATGTATCCAGGTATTTGTGCGAATTTGGACAAAAGTGTTGTCACATTGCAAATGAAAAGAGGTGGGAAACAGCTTTATAATTATACGTAAGATAATAATGTATATAAAACAGATACGATCACCGACAAAACGGCCAAACTAAGCCTACTGGAACAATTTCTAAAAGAAAACAATGTAAGTATACCTGTTATTCTCTGAAAACAAAATTCATTGCTGCGAGGTAATGGATTGAACCCTTTCACCGCCAGCCATCTTTGAGCCAAAATTTTCCATTAAACTTACCTGGCTACAGAAAATATTTCATCTGCAATATTGTGGGATTTCTCTGTGACACATTTAGAATAGGGTCAATCCTTACTGCCCAAATTTAGGAACACAATAATCATTGAATAACAGACCCTGATTTCAAGGGTTTTAATGACATGGGCGTTAAATCATTGTGGTGCAAAAATGCGACATTGGCGGTAAAAAGGTTAACGAAAAGCAGGAAAATTAACCATGATCTGTAAGGACTGCAGAAAAGTCCCTGCGCTTTAAGAAATATGTATTTAACAACCACATTGTCAATAGCCCTTTATATCAGGAAAGCAAACACGATTGTAAGAAGAGAAAATATTATTGGCAAGTTTTGAAACGATTGTCGTGTCATAGATAACAAAAACATTCCTTGACCACTGGTCCGTAGCAGATCGTGAAGGGAGGTGTTGTCCAGGACGGGGGGCTATTTCTGGTCAAGGGAATGTTTTTTTAAGGTCTGAGTGGAAAGTAGAAAGAAGGGGGTAAATAGGTATTCAACTCCTTATCGGGGAAACATGCCGTTAAAAGAACCTGGACATGAAAACCGCAGCACCTTTGACTTTAAAGGGGCACCCTGGCGGATGAGATTTT
>CM065688.1:29794720-29797220 GCA_017654935.2 Phymorhynchus buccinoides
GCTGTGAATGGTGAACTACAAAACATAAAATTATAACTTTGATGTATAAGATGTGTTGAGTCAAAAATGTGTTCAGGAATGTATAACAACATTTGAACACGTTCCAATTTCGAAATGTTGGTATCCAAGATGACGATTAAGGTATCTCAACTTATATGTTTTTTGAAAAGATGATGATGATGCATAAGCATGTAAAAGCGATAGGATTTCGTATGGATTTATAAAACATGGTATTGGCGTCCCTGAGTACCACACTTATATAATTATGGTCTTGTTCAACAATAACTAACAATCTGGTGCTGCTTTCCCTCAAAGGGTAACAAGAGAAACGGACACATCCTCAGAATGACTTGCGCAATTTCGACATACATGTCTATTCTACGATGTGATTTGTTGAAAGCTAAACGATGATCAAACGAAAGAACCAATGGATTTAAATATCAACACCACAGTATACAGATAAAAAAAAGAGCTTAATCTGCCACCCTAGGCCTATTCGAACTTGGAGACATGTCTCCAAAAGCTGTATTTTTAAAAAATAGTTTGGGTATCATGGTTTTATGGTATCATCAGTTAAAGAAGGATCACAAGCATCAAGATACGGTGGCTATAAAAGAATGCAAAGAAGTCTGAGTTTGAAAATGTACTTAGTTATTAATAAACATGGTCGAGCTAGTATTGCATCATCTTCAGGATCGACCCACTATCTTTACATAATAGAAATGGTCCATAATTAAGTACCTGTACCAGGTCGGAGGACGTTAAACTCGTGCTTATTCTCTGAGTTCGAAATTGATTCATCTGACACTGACAACTACACAATTGTAATCTATTTTAAATGGCACGTTTCATTATATTAAATGACCACAATATTGACAAATAAAAACAATATCATCATAAAAGCATTCGAAATAGATTATTTAATACTAAAACAATTAAAACATAAAAAGCTTTATTTAGAAGACTTGAAAATCAGTTTGGACAATTAAGTCACATGACTGCCATCATGGCTCCCCTTTGAACTGTCAATGTAAGTGCTAAAACAGTGATTTTGATGCTTCTTCTTCGTCGATCAAATCAAATGGAGATGCCAGCAGCCCACACGAATGCAGCAGTCGCCTGGAGATTAGTTAGGCTTCCGTGCAGCTTTGCCCTTAGTGGTGTTGGGTCTTGCCACATTTCTTGTCTGGGGACATTGTGGAGTGGGCAATGTTGAAGAACATGCTCTACATTCCTGAGGTCTGCTCCGCATGGGCATGCTTCGGTCTTTCCAATTCTAAATTTGCACAAAGTCTGTTGTGCCCTGCTCTCAGCCTGATTAGGATGACCTTGTCCGTTCTGCTGCGCTTGTGGTAGGGATCAGCCGGATTACATTTTGGATGGCGCTGTTTCCATTTCTTATGGGACAGGGCTTTGATGACAGTCTTTTCCTCGGAATAGGAGACCTGTCCTGTCCTCTTGTTCCAGCTGCCCTCCCTCCTTTGCCAGCCTGTCCACCTGCTCATTGCCATGATCCCACAGTGTGCTGGGACCTACTGCTGGACCAAAATGTATTTGTGCTGAGAGGTCCATCAGTGCTGTCGACAACTCGTTTAGATCTTTCTGACAGGGGTTGCGAAGTGCACTCAGGACCGAAAGAGCGATTTTGATGCAACATTAGGCTCTTTTAAAGCACAATGAGTACCAGACACCAAATCATGTTTTAATGCTTTTAAAGAAATGGCATAGCCTGAAGAATTTATGGCAGCAATTCTAGCAGCCATTGTGATCCCGAACATAACATAAAGTTACCTGAATACCACAAATAGATGTTCAACCATCCAATTTGTTTTAAATTAAATATCAAAAGTATTGCTTGTATGCTAACTTTTATATGTTATTTGGCCGTCTCTCTGACAACCATCTTAAATTCAAACTGATATAATAGATATTTCAACATCAAACATGAATTTCCTAAATAAAAGAAACTTATAAGGATACAAAAATATACTTGTCTGTACTATAGTATCTGTAAGCCATCCAATGAATGGTTGGACCACTCTTAAACCCTATCCTAGACACCGAAACTATGATTTTACATGTTATGCAAAGATAAGTTATAGCCAAGGGAATTATTTGGCCGCCATTTTAACTGCTATTTTGAAGTAATCACTCGAGGGTTATATGGTTGCCAACCCAGGAATAGAGTAATCTTAAAATAGAAATAGATTTATCAACCCCAGAAACCCATTTATAGACATCAACATCACATATTTATACACATGATTTTGAACGTTTTGAGTAGTGGATTTACATAGTTGCCATCATGGCCGCCATCTTGATTTAAGAAGAGGTTAATTATCATTTTAATTAACATAAATAGATTATTTCACATTGTGGACACTATCCTAGATACCACAACTATAATTGTATGTGCATTAGCTCTTTAAGTATAGCCAATGCAAGCATTTGGCCACCATATTGGTTGCCATCGTTACAGCCATCTTAAACTGGTAAAACA
>CM065688.1:29809720-29817220 GCA_017654935.2 Phymorhynchus buccinoides
TCAGTTCGACACTTAATGTCCCTTTCGTGGTGATAGGTTACATTTTCTGATGAGGATGAATGTGAAATGACGCACAGTGTCATTCACTACCAATCCGCTTTTTCAGTTCCCTACTCCCCTCAACTCATGTGCACATTATTAACACCTTCTCCCCCGTGGGGATACCGGGGGGTGTCATTCGTACAAATAGTTCCCTCACCTTCTGGAAGTTCTGTGCTCGTAACTTCCTCTGATCTGTCACTCTCTGGTTCTGCCTTTTCTATTTGCTTACTGTCATCTACTACCTTTCTATCTCACTGGTCCATTCTCCTGCTTTTTTCTTCTATAAATTCTTACAAATATTTCTTCAGCAGAAGTCGGACATGCTGGGCTTAACTATTTCTTAGTTAGGCGCATAACGGCAGCATGACGCATCTACGCTCCTTCTCTTTCCAGGCCCCCTCCTCTTGGAATAGACTCCCTTTGCCTCTCCGTTCTGCCAACACCCTTTCTTCATTCAAGTCTTCTCTCAAAACTACTCTTTTCAAATCATAGCCTGCTATATTTCTTTTCAAAGTACTGTGCCCCTTCCATCCGCGTGTGTTTGTGTGCATGCGTGTAGTATGTGCGTGTGTGTTGCGTGTGCGTGTGCGTGTGTGTGTGTGCGCGCGCGTGTGGTGCGTTCGTGTGTGTGTTTGTGTGTGTGTGTGTCTGTTTAGTGCGTGCGTGTGTCTGTGTTTAGTGCGTGCGTGTGCGCGCGCGCGCGTGTGCATAATATATTTTTGTCATTTCTTTATTTACATTGCTTGCTGGTTTATTCATTTATTATTGTAAGCGCTTAGGGCTTTTTTAAGATTAGGCGCTATAAATACTTATTATTATTATTATTATTATTATTATTATTATTATTATTATTATTATTATTATATAACAGGAAACTGTCTGAGCGAACGAAGAAGAAGAAATGGTGAGAGAAATGTGATGAGAGAAATGTGATGAGAGAAATGGATACATGGTAGCTAATACTATGGCGCGCCGAATGACCAAAACTCTATCTAGCAGTTCGACAGAGTTTAAAAACCCTATCGAACTGTTAGATACAGTTTCTAAACTATAGCTAACAGTTAGATAGAGTTTCAAAACTTTGTCGAGCAGCTAGATAGAGTTTATCGTCGTAAAACTCTATCGAACGCGCCATTTTTATACTTTTTTTAAACGAAGCATTTCATTGGTAGATAGGACTAGTATCTTTGACTGTGACCTACACCTAGCCTAATAGGTGGCATTCTACGAACGCGTTTAGCGGCTTCAATTACAGATGAAACGCCGGGAAGATTCGCTCGTTGAAATCATTCAGCTGCCATGTTTGTTTGACTACATGTAGGGGCCTAGGCCTATCGTCTTATTCAAATTCACGGGTCACTGCCCTGCCAAGGCCACAAACTTGTCGCTGAAGCCATGTACCAATCAGAAATCGCGATAGAAAAACTATATCTCGATAGGGTTATTTTGTGGAAACCCTATCTAGCTGTTCGACAGAGTTTTAAAACTCTATCGAACAGCTAGATAGGGTTTTCAAACTCTATCGAACTGATAGATACAGTTTCGAAACTCTATCGAACAGCTAGATAGAGTTTTGTATCTTTGGCGCGCCATATAATACATGTATTTAACACAGAGTGATTCTGTACGGATCAGATACATCTTCCCACAATACATTTTGACTAAAAGGTAAAGAGAATGGGGTGCGTGGAGATATAAATAATGTGTGGAAGTGTTCGCTTGCTTGTTTGCGTGCAACTTAAACACTAAAATCGGCAACGTATGCAATTTAACACAAGACATAAACTAGAATAAAAACTTACAAAGCAACATAATTAACCAGAAAATAAACTCGCACATTTGCAACCACCATATTTTACAAACTAAAAATAATAATATATATAAATAATAAAACGCATGCACTAAGTTACTAATAGCATACAGAAAATGTCAAACTATGAAACAAAATGGTTGCAAAAACTAGAATTACACTTACAAAGCAACATAATTAACCAGAAAATAAACTCGCACATTCGCAACCACCATATTTTACACACACAAAAATATATATGATATAAATAATTAAAAAAAACATGCACTAAGTTACTAATAGCATAAAGAAAATTACAAACTATGAAAGAAAATGGTTTACTGAAAAGCTGTATATTTGGACAAACAGTGTTTTATACTATATCTTTTAAGTTATCTAATCAATGCATGGATTGTTGTTGTGTCTGTGCTGCTTCAAGCTCGTCCTCTCCGCTCGCGTGTGTGTGTGTGTGTGTGTGTGTGTGTGTGTGCGTGCGTGCGTGCGTGCGTGCGTGTGTGCGTGTGTGCGTGTGTGCGCGTGTGTGTACGCGCGTGTGTGTGTGTATGTATGTGTGTGTGTGTGTGTGCGTGTGCGTATGAGTGTGCATGTGTGTGTGTGTGTGTGTGTGTGTGTGTGCGACGAATTATTTATAACATAAAAAGGTGTTGGTTGGTACCCTTTCTCGTGAACGTTTATTTTGCTGCATTATTGTACTTTTTGTTTATCTGTGTCCAATAGGAAGTCTGTTCCGAGCAATAATTAAATATGTAATAAAGATAACAGAAAAAGTACATTCCTATTATGGTTGCTACAGAACAAATGAAATGTGGTTTAAGTCCGTCTACTACTAATCAATCGTATATGCAATATGCCCCATGCTTCAGTATCTGATACTGAATCTACTTTGCCATTGGTTCCGCAAAATGACAGTGATTTTGACATTTTCTTGTAACTAAGAACAGTAGACCGAAATCAAATACACGAATAGAAAATTGGATGAATGTATTGACTTGCTACAAGAAAGCATCATTTGATTCATTAGTTATGCATGTAAGTCCAGGTGTCATTGTCTTGATAGCAACCCTCGCACATCAACATGTTGTCAATGCTCATAATTGTTATCCTCAATAATTCCTAAATAATTTTGGCGTGTCTTGACTTAACTTAACTGAGACAAGGGTTTTGAAACAGATTCGTTTAGATTAATAAAAACAGCTGGCAAATATAGCGGACGGCGCACATACTGCCTCCGTGTCTCTCAGTCCTCTGAATATCATTGACACCAAGATGACGACCACGGTGGAGAGTCATGAGGGGGCTGCGACACCAAACCTATCACTCCAAGATGGATGCCTGACCGTGCAGCTCGGCGAGATGGAGTTCATCCCGTGGGATAACCCTGACAACGTCCTGAGCGCTGAAGCAGAAGAAATCATTCGAAGGGTCATGGACTTTGTCTTGGTCTCCCTGTTCCTGATTGGTGGACCTGGTAACGTCATCAACATGGCGGTGTTCTACAAACAGGGCATCAGGGATCGTGTCAACCTGTGTCTCTTCGCTTTGGCTCTAGCCGATGAACTGTACTTACTCGTATCAATGTTTTACCTTGCGGAGCACGTGCATTTGCAGTTCACCACCAAAGAACTGTACGGGCCGATGATCACCTTCTTAACAAACAACCACCTGACGGGTTTGGTTGGCTTTGTCTACGTCTCTCCTGTCTTGACCGCCATCATTGCAAGCGAGAGATGCTACTGCGTGCTGAGGCCACTCCAATACCAGTCCCTGATGCGCACCAGAACCATGGCCATCATCATAGCTGTGGTGTACGTCACTGTGGTGGGCCTCTATTTCATCGTGGCGCTGCGTTTCCACATCGGCTGTGTCAAAGACCCCGCCACCGGTGTAGCGGTGAAAACGGCCATCATGGGGGAACTCTACAAAGCCAACAAGGTGCTGGTGGACAGCTTAGACAGCTTCGTGTTCGGTGTTGGCTTGCCCGGTACAGTTATGATTGTGGTGATAACAGCGACCATCATCACCATCGTTAAGCTTCGGCAGATTGTGACATGGCGGGCTGGAACATCATCAGCAATCTCTCCTCGTGAAATCGCTCTGACCAAAATGCTGGTGGGTGTCTCCATCTTGTTCATAATTTGCGTGTTCCCTTTTGCCGTGACTCGCTTCAGCTGGTTGTTTCTGCCAGAAGTGAACGCTGGACGGAGGAATCACAATCTGTTCCTGGCCTCCCTGTGGATCAACCAGATGCTGACCTACGTGAACTCCAGTCTCAACATCGTGGTGTACTATGTCATGGGCAGCCGCTATAGAGAGACGTTCTGGGGACTGTTTGCAAGGAAACCCGGGTCAGAGAGAAAGCAGGATGGATAAATTATAGTTTATCAGAAGGAATGCATCATTGTGCTGTATGAGTAAACCATGTTGCATCAGTAACGAGCTTTGTGAAATGACAATGATGAAGGAAACATTATACTAATTATCAACTCACTCTCTCTCTCTCTCTCTCTGACTCTCATCTCTCTCTCTCTCTCTCTCTCTCTCTCTCTCTCTCTCTCTCTCTCTCTCTCTCTCTCTCTCTCTCTCTCTCTCTCTCTCTCTCAAATAGTCTCGTGTGTGTGTGTGTGTGTGTGTGTGTGTGTGTGTGTGTGTGTGTGTGTGTGTGTGTGTGTGTTATGCTAAGTTCGTTTTGTGTGTTTGTGATGAAATGTTGCTAATACTACTACTTTGTTATACTTTGGTAACCACTCACAATGACATGGGCCAATAGCCTACTGATTAAACCATTTCAGCGTTCAGCGTTCGCTCCTGTGTGTGCGTGCGCGCGTGTGTGTATGTGTGTGTGTGTGTTGTGCGGTGTCAAGGACAAAGGACAATAACTCTACCTAAGCAGCCCATTTAGGTAACGCATCGTGTTCAATGTTTCAGAAAATGAAGCAGAGCTGTGCCTCTTTGGGACACCAGGGATTCGCTGCAGTAAATCAAATCCCAGTGTACCCTGAAGTTCAGCAGGGTGAAATGACATGACGATGAGTGTTGTTCTTCAGACAATAACAACACATTGCTGGCCTCTACAGAAATTCAGCCAGAGAGGAAGAGAAGCAAATCTATCATCTTCAAATTTGATGTGAGCCCTAACGGGGCGATGGCAACGGCAACGGAGGCGGTCGTGTCATTTGCGCGGTTCGGCAAATGCGCGAAACGCGCATCCGCAGGCCTCTCGGCGCCCGTATCTCCGGTGTTTCTGGGTCGATTGCCTTCGTATGTGGCAGGAAGGTGACCGGTGACGGTGTCTATTAATATGCCAAACCAGCAGCGAATCGATACATGAACGCGCGCGATACCTGCCGCTTCATGCCGCTTCACGTTTTCACAAACCGCGGCGTAACCATACCAGATATTGACTCGCAATTTGGAACGGGCATGACCGGCGATAGTGGCTATCTTGGTGCAAAATTTCAACAGCATCTGTTCATAACCCGATTTACATTTTGCAGGCAACCAAATCGGAAACTAACTTAATTCACCACTTTAGGCAACAATGTCTCGACAACGGGTTAGCCTGGAAACGAGACGGTTAAAGAGCCGAGTTTACTATAGTTATAAACAGCTCGCTATTCACACTATTGTCTTCCACACGGGTCACTGACGTTAAGTGACGCGTGTGTGTGTGAGTGTGGGGAACTTCCGACAGGCAAGCTTAGCCTACTGAAAAAGAAAAAGAACTTATATAGCAGGGAGGGGTGGGGGGGAGGAGGGGGAGGGGGAGGGTGGGGCGAGCGTCGCTGTTTCTCTCTCTCAGAGGCGGGGAGGAGGGGGGGGGGGGGGGCGTGAGCGTCGCTGTCTCTCTCTCTCTCTCTCTCTCTCTCTCTCTCCTTTGTCTGTCTGTCTCTCTCTCTGTCTCTCTGTCTCTGTATGTCTCTCTGTCTCTCTCTCTGTCTGTCTGTCTCTCTCTCTCTGTCTGTCTCTCTCTGTGCCTGTCTGTTCTGTCTCTCTCTCTCTCTCTCTCTCTCTCTAATAACATAATATTTTGTGGACCCCGCGAAACCGATACTCATCATAACCGGTTCTTGGCGGTACCGGTACTAGGCGTTACCGGTTCTGGGATTTGCCAGTACTAGGCGTTGCGCTAGTTAATATTTATATCACACACACATGCACACACATGCACGCACGCACGCACGCGCACACACACACACACGCACACGCGCACGCACATACGCACACACGCACACATTACCAAAAATAAAGATATCCATGTGATTCAAATTTCCAAGCTCCATCAACCCTGATAAGCTTTGTCCTTGCTGCGGAACGTCACATGACGTTTGAAAACTTTGGGCGGCAAAGTCTAGATATTCCTTATGTTTGCCGAAACAGTTTGCAGCGTTACAAAATATGCATTTGTCCTTAAATGTTTTCTTTTATAAAACCATGTATGACCAGTCTCGAGGCGAAGCGAAGCTGGTTAATGCTTTCAGTGACATTTGTCTGTCTGTGTTTGGCTGGCTGACTGACTGCCTGCATGCACGTGTCTTCTTCGCTTCACTGTCCGCCTTCAACATACTGAAGATATGTGTGTATGTTAACACGATAACATTTGAAAGGGGGGACCAAGGGCATTCAAACGTTACATTCTGGTGGTTATTTAGAACATAATATCTGCGAAGTTCGAAAATTAAGATCACTGGTCAAATGTTAAGGTGGTTGATTTTAATATATGGCGATTTTTGTTTTGGTTCTATTTAGTTTATGTTGTGTTATTATTATGTTTTGGGTATGCAAGTGAAATTATGTCCAGTCACTAGTTCTAATTACCACACGATTGACATTTTTGTTGTTGTTGTTGAGTGGAAACGCAGTCTTCATATGCGCTTAAATGAATACATTGTATGTGGGGTAAGAAGCTGTAAAGTGGAAAGGGAAGTAACAAATGATGGACTACAACAGTCAGTTGTATCCCCTGTGTGATATGACTTCTTGTGGCATGGTTGTGGTATGGAGAACGTGTTGTCGTGCTGGAGATCCATGCTATTAGAATTATTTTTGAATCGTTATTTTGTGTCTAACGAAGGCTCCGGGTTAATTTGTGCAGAACTGATTCTGCTTTTTATCCGCAATGCTACCACTACTGAATGCTATAGATATGGTAGTAGTAGTATCATTACGGATGAAATTGTGAGAACACAAGACATAATGTGAGAATGTCAACAGGTCCCCGGTACACAGCATGCCACACCTGTCGAACTCGAGCATGGAAGACAATTACAACCTAAAATAACATTATCATAATAATAATAATAATAATAATGATAATAATGATTTTATTTGATATAGCGCTATCAATCCACACTATCAGTATGCTCTGTGCGCTTTACAAATTGAAACATAAATAAAACATCAGACTAAAATAAGAAAATAACGAATAGTATACACTTGATAAGACAATACAAGATAACATGGTCCACATACTACAACCGACAACACATTCATACGATAACAACAGATTAAAACTTACTTACTAAAACATGATAGGCATATGACATACACTTCGTAATAGCACACATGAAAACGTAAGATAATATGATTTACAAACTTACAATAGACTACACATTCGGAGATAGTTAAATATTGCGTGTTAAAACATAATA
>CM065688.1:29824720-29832933 GCA_017654935.2 Phymorhynchus buccinoides
AGAAGAAGAAGAAGAAAGAAGAAGAAGAAGAAGAGAAAAAAAGAAGACACACATTCACATTCACATGTTCTTGTTGTTTTGGGGTTTTTTTTATCCTGTCGACTTATAAGACGAAGTTGAAGCGGGATACTTTATGAAAGAAGAAGTAGAAGAAGAAGAGGAAGAAGAAGTAGAAGAAGAAGAAGAAAAAAAAGAAGAAGAAGAAGAAGAAGAAGAAGAAGAAGAAGAAGAAGAAGAAGAAGAGAAAAAAAGAAGACACACATTCACATTCAAACACACGCTCTCACGCGCTTAAAACGTAAATAAATCAGGACAGACGAGAGAAATGGTGAGAGAAATGTGATGAGAGAAATGGATAAATGATAGCTAATACATGTATTTAACACAGAGTGATTCTGTACGGATAAGATAATGCAGAGTGCTTCCGGTGCATCTTCCCACAATACATTTTGACTAAAAGGTAAAGAGAATGGGGTGCGTGGAGATATAAATAATGTGTGGAAGTGTTCGCTTGCTTGTTTGAGTGCAACCTAAACACCAAATCGGCAACGCATGCAATTTAACACAAGACAAAAACTACAATTACACTTACAAAGCAACATAACGATGGCTTGCAGTTAAGACGGACTATCTTTAGATAGTCCATTGACGTATTATTGAAGATATTGTGAAAATTAATAACTTGTTTCTAAAAAAGACTGCAGAAATATAAAAAGCATAATCCCCATTTTGCATTATTTGCAGTCTTTTTTAATACAAGTTCTTAGTTTTTGCAATAACATCAATAATAAGTCAATGGACTATGTAAAGATAGTCCGTTTTGACTCTAAGCCATCGATAATTAACCAGAAAATAAACTCGCACATTCGCAACCACCATATTTTGCAAACCAAAAAACCCAAAACGCACTAAGTTACTAATAACATAAAGAGAATGACGGAAAATAGAGACTCTATATATAATTGGGTGATATTGTATTATATATACATATAAATCATCTTTTTAATGCATGTGTTCATTTGTAGTTTTAAATTTAGTTGTTGCATGTTCATTATATGCTTAACGTGTCGCAAAACAATTATCCTGTGAGGACATAATAAACTTTGATTGATTGATTTAAACTATGGCAACAAAATGGCTTACTGCAAAGCTATGAATTTGGACAAACAATATTAATTTTATTCTATAATATATTTTTTGAGTTATCTAATTAACGCGTGGATCGTTCTTGTCCCTGTGCTGTTTCAAGTCCGTCATCTCCTTACCTGCTTGAAAGTGTGAGTGTGTGTGAGTGTGTGTGTGTGTGTGTGTGTGTGGTGTGTGTGTGTGTGTGGTGTGTGTGTGTGTGTGTGTGTGTGCGTGTGTGTGTGTGTGTGTGCGTGTGCGTGTGCGTGTGTGTGTGCGTGGCGTGTGTGCGTGTGTGCGTGCGTGTGTGTGTGTGTGTGTGTGTGTGTGTGTGTGTGTGTGTGTGTGCGTGTGTGTGTGTGTGCGTGTGTGTGTGTGTACGTTTGCGTGTGCGTGTGCGTGTGTGTGACGAATTATTTATAACATAAAAAAGGTGTTGGTTGGTACCCTTTCTTGTGAACGTTTATTTTGCTGCATTATTGTACTTTTTGTTTATCTGTGTCCAATATGAAGACTTAGTCTGTTCCGAGCAATAATTAAATATGTAATAAAGATAACAGAACAAGTACATTCCCATTATGGTTGCAACAGAACAAATGAAATGTGGTTTAAGTCCGTCTACTACTAATCAATCGTATATGCAATATTCCCCATGCTTCAGTATCTGACACTGAATCTACTTTGCCATTGGTTCCGCAAAATGACAGTGATTGTGACATGTTCTTGTAACTAAGAACAGTAGACCGAAATGAAATACAGGAATAGAAAATTGGATGAATGTATTGACTTGCTACAAGAAAGCATCATTTGATTCATTAGTTATGCATGTAAGTCCAGGTGTCATTGTCTTGAACGCAACCCTCGCACATCAACATGTTGTCAGTGCTCATAATTGTTATCCTCAATTAAAAAAAAAACATTTTTGGCGTGTCTTGACTTAACTGAGACAAGTGTTTTGAAACAGATTCGTTAAGATTAATACAAACAGCTGGCAAATATGGTGGACGGCGCGCATACTGCCTCCGTCTCTCTCAATCCTCTGAATATCATTGCCATCAATATGATGACCACGGCGGAGAATCGTCTGGGGGCTGTGACACCAAACCTATCACTCCAAGATGGATGCCTAACCCTACAGCGCGGCGAGATGGAGTTCATCCCGTGGGATAACCCGAATAGGACTTCGCATAAAATTTATCTTTGAATGGCCGGAGAGAATCATGTTGGAAATAACAAATCTTTACCACAGCAATTAAATTAATTAATAAAATTAAGGCCAAACCAATAAGGGTAGAAATTATATGAGAAGATACAAGTTCAATTCCATAGACTTTTATTATTATATTTCTATTTTGAAGGGAATAGTCCCTCAATATAGAATTATCTTTAAAATAATAAGATTTTAAAGATATAAAAATAATAAATATTAAGATAAAAACTAAAAATCATGAGGCTTTTTGATTAAATAAAACATTAGGAGAAAGGGCTGCAACATATGCAAATATTACTAATAATTCTCTGTTGTGTTTCACGCAATAAAAATAGGAGAAAAGAGGACAAAAGGGCATTGCTATTGTAATTATTGTATTAAAAGTGAATTCGAAATACAACATATAAACGTAATTGTTTTAAAAAAAACAAAAAACACCTATATATAATATATCAATTGCACTCATATTGGGGATGATATTGAAAGATGGTTATTTTGGACGTTTAAAAATGTATGATTGTGTTAGCTTCTCACATAGGTTTATTGAATGTAGTACAATATTTTTTTTCAATGAAAATACTAACCCTTCACCCCCCCCCCCCCCCCCCCCCCCCCCCCCCCCCCTCCCTTAAGAATGTATTGTGGCCCAAGGCCAATGTGCATTACAAATGTTCCGAGTTTATCTCTCTCTCTCTCTCTCTCTCTCTCTCTCTCTCTATCTCTCTTCTCTCTCTCTCTCTCTCTCCTCTCTCTCTCTCTTTCTCTCGTGAACGGTGTGTGTGTGTGTCGTGTGTGTGTGTGTGTGTGTGGTGTGTGTGTGTTATGCTAAGTTCGTTTTGTGTGTTTGTGATGAAATGTTGTTAATACTACTACTTTGTTATACTTTTGTAACCACTCAAAATGACATGGGCCAAGGGCCTACTCATTAAACCATTTCAGCGTTCAGCGTTCGCTCCTGTGTGTGCGTGCACGCGTGTGTGATTATGTGTGTGTTTGTGGTGTGTGTGTTTTTGTGTGT
The DNA here is from genome assembly GCA_017654935.2 of Phymorhynchus buccinoides. Classification (NCBI taxonomy): domain Eukaryota; kingdom Metazoa; phylum Mollusca; class Gastropoda; order Neogastropoda; family Raphitomidae; genus Phymorhynchus; species Phymorhynchus buccinoides. The sequence continues at coordinate 29,828,074 of CM065688.1, forward strand.
GTGTGTGTGTGTGTGTGTGTATGTGTGTGTGCTGTGGGTGTTTGTGTTTGTTTTGTGTGCTTGTGTGTGTGAGTGTGGTGGTGTTGTGTGTGTGTGTGGTGTTGTTTGGTTTTGTGTGTGTGTGGTGATGTGTGTTGTGCAGCGTGTGAGGAAAAAGGACAATTAAATCTACCTAAGCAGCCCATCATTATAATACAAAGCAAACTGTCCGTGTGTGTGTGTGTGTCTGAAACACAGAACTGGCCTTATAACTCCGCCGTTTTTCAAATTTGCTGTGAGCCCTAACAGCTGTGATGGCAACGGCAACCCAGGCGGCCGTTGTCATTTGCGCGGTTTGGCAAATGCGAGAAACGCTTATCCACCGGCCTCTCGGCACCCGTAGCTCCGGTATTGCCTGACAGATTGCCTTCGAATTTGGCAGGAAGAACCCCGGGGACGGTGACTATCCGTGTACCAAAACGGAAGCGAATCGGTTCAGAAACGCTCGCGCTATGCGCCGCTTCACCTTTTCACAAACCGCGGCGTAACCCAGACCCGACATTGACTCGAAATGTGGAACAGGCATGACCATGGATAGTGAGAGTGAGAGAGAGATAAAATTTGGAACAGGCATGACCAGGGATAATGACTATCCTGCTGCAAAAATAAATTTTCAACATGCATCCGTTTATAAACGCTTTGCGCTAATTGCCCGATTAACATTTGCGGGGACCCGAAATCGTCAAACATTAACACACACACCCCTCAAAAAAGTGCCCGCCAGCAGGAACACAGTTGCACAGCGGACATTACTTCAGCGAGGATTTACTGTAGCGAAGCATACTATCGCGCTACTCTTACTCTCTCTCTCTCTCAGGTTTGGAAAAAAAGAGTTAATGTAACCTAAATTTGTCACGTTTAAAAGGGACATAACCAGTGTTCTGTCCTCACTACTCATATAGGGGAAAAGGGACCAGTTGTGGGGACATTTGGGGTCCACGCAAATGTAAATCGGGTCATTGCGCACGCGTTTATGAACGGATACTGTTGAAATTTTGCACCAGGATAGTCACTATCCCTGGTAGGACGGGGCACAAAGTTAGCGCGACGCTAACTCGCTCTGCGCTCTCGCCCACGACGCTCTTTGATCGTTCGTTCGCTCGCTCTCGCTCTCGCTCTCTCTCTCTCTCTGCTCTCTCTCTTTCTCCGCACGCGCGCGCGGCGGGCCAGCGGTTTAAGCAGTGTAGACAATGTTTTGTTATTATGGTTAGACGCAAGACACTGGAAAAAGAAAGCAACTAACACCAGGTCCCTTCTCCCTATATGAGTAGGGTCGGAGGAAAGAAAGAAACACTTGGTTATGTCCCTTTTAAAACGTGACACATTTAGGTTACATTTAACTCTTTTTTTTCAAACCTGAGAGAGTTATCTTTTCATGAGTCAGTTATACTTTGGATAACTACCCTAAATACCCCACTAACGATAACTATATCAGCCCGGCTCGCCGTAGCTCTTTAAGTAGTCAATCTTACCCTTTTAGAGTCTTTGGTTAGACCAGCGACATACATACTGGACTCTGCACCACAGAAATCTAAGAATAGTGTGTATGTCGCTGCTCGGCACGCATCGTGGTGCTCTCTGTGTATGTTGTCTGTGTCTGTGTCTCTCTCTCGCTTCCTTCCTTCCTTCCAGTAAGTGACCAAAGTCAAACTTGACTATTCTGTCACTGTAGAATGGGGGGATCTGCGGAAGAGGCGCCTTAATTAAGGGGGAGCGCTATTCTGTCTCTAGCCCCCCCCCCCCCCTCTCTCTCTCTCTCTATCTCTGTCTTTGTATGTAGGGCCTATGTCTCTCTTTCTGTCTGTCTCTCTCTCTTCTCTGTCTGTCTGTCTGGTCTGTCTTCTCTCTCTGTATGTCTTGCTGCCTGTCTGTCTGCTGTCTGTCTGTCTCCTCTCTCCTCTCTCTCTCTCCTCCTCTCTCCTCTATCTTCTCTCTCTCTCTCTCTGTCTCCTGTCTTGTCATGTCTATGTCTATGTCTCTCCTCTCTCTCCCTCTCTCTCTCTCTCTCTCCTCTCTCTCTCTCCCTTCTCTCTCTGTCTCTACTCTTTCTCTCTTCTCTCTATGTGTGCACTGCTTCCGGGGCGGGAGCGGGACGTTAAACAAATGTCATTCATCCAACCCGGAACAGCAGTTGTTCTCTCTTGCTCAATGCCTATGTCTGTCTGTCTCTCTCAGACTGTGTGTCTTGTTGGTCTGTATGTCTGTCTGTCTCTCTCTCTCTCTCTCTCTCTCTCTCTCTCTCCTCTCTCTCTCTCTCTCTCCTCTCTCTCCTCTCTCGCTCCCTCTCTCCCCCTCTCTGTGGGTATATGTCTCTTGTAGGGCTATGAGATGTACTGATTATGTAGGCTACCCTGTTCAATGCCCATAATGTCTTTACTTGGTTAACTCGACTTTTTAACAACTCTGATAGGTGTGTAAAGTGGGATCTTTAGTCAGATATAATAAAAAGGCACAGTGTGGTGCTTGTGTGTGTGTGTGTTTGTGTGTGTGTGTGTGTGTGTGTTGTGGTGTGTTTGTGTGTGTGTGTGTGGTCTGAAATACAAAAACGGGCTTTTCAGAACTCCGCGATTTTCGACCGAATCCTCAAAATGTGCTGTCTAGGCTTGCTGTGAGTCAGGGCAAGCCTCGGCAGCAAATTGAAGAGATCAGGAGAGCTCGTCACTCTCAGAGCAGCGCCAACGGGGAAACGGGGCCTTATAACTCCGCCGTTCGTAACCGAATCGCTTCAAATTGTAGCTGTCAGGCTCGCTGTGCCGAGGCAAAGCCTGGGCAGCAAATTTGAAGAGAATTTGGAGGAGCGCGTCATCTCGGAGGCAGTCGACAACGGGAAACGGGGCCTTTATAACTCCACCGTTTCTTAAACAGAACACTTCATGTTTAATGTACCAGCGTTACTCCTTTAAGTGCTTGGGCGTTACCGTTACTAGGGAGAGAGCATCACTCTCAGAGCAGCGCCACGGAAACGGGCCTTTAAACTCTACCTTTTTTTAACCCGAAATCGCTTCAAATTTGGCTTAATCAGCTAATTACCAGTTACTTGGCCGTTACCGTACTAGGCCGTTTACCTTTACTAGGGAGAGCTCGTTCACTCTCAGAGCAAGCGCCAACGGGAAACGGGGGCCTTATAACTCCGCCGTTTCTTAATCGATCGCTTGAAATTTGCGTACTCAACGTACCAGTACGTACCGTACCGTTACTAGGCGTTTACCCCCCCCCCCCCCGGTACTCGGAGTTGCCGCCTAGTTAGGTAAAGCATCAGGAAAGTCAGGAAGAAAGCCAAGAAATACACAACCCGGCTAAAAGATCAGGGAACTGGAAAAAACTACTACTCTCCAAAAAGGAGTGCAGAAGAGACATGAGGAAGGCCGAATGGACCTTCATCACTCTACCATCGAAACGGGATTCAAGGAGAACAATCAAAACCCTTCGCGCTACGTCAAGATAACGTAGTGTCGCACCCTGAAGGGAGGACTGAACTTTAATCAAGTAATAGCCACGCCCAAAACCAAGGCCTCCTAACCAGTTTCGCTTCAGTATCGCTCAACGGACGGCATAACTCACACCCCGGATCTCCGCCGGATCTCCTGCCCAGACCTTGATCTCCTCCGTATGATGTCACGGAAGTGGAAAAAAGAAAAACAACTTACGAAACCTAAACTCTTCTAAGCCTCAGGACCAGACAGATACCCAAGCATGGTGATTCTAAAAAACATGCTCTCAAACTTATCGGGGGGGGCCCCCCCCCCAAATTCTAACCTGATCTACAACCGCTTCTATTCAATCAGGACAGCTTCCTCAGGGACTGGCTTACGGGGCCAAAACATTCTGCGGTCTTCAAAAAGGGAGGGACAGAGAGAAACAGAGCGGAAACTACCGACCCGTCTCTTGACCCTTAGTTGCCTGCAAAGTCCTAGACGTATTATATCACCAAAACCATCTCCGAAATCACTAGAAAACAACACAACATCCTGACAAACAAAAACCAGGGTCAGGTCAGGCGTTTTCTGTGAAACCCAGCTTTGACACCGGGTTAAACGACCTCCTCAAAATCTTTGGCAACCAGAACAACAAGTGGTGTATCAACAGCGACCTTAGCGGGTTGATTACTTCACAGGTGCCGTTTGTGCTATACATCTTTGTTGCGACGATTCTTTAGTGTTATGGTCTGCTTTATTAACCCAGAAATTAAAGAAAACCCCCACAACAACACAATATCAATTCCATTTGCCCAGAGCAAAAGTAGACAACGATAAACCTAAATAATGACAACCATGTATCTGGTATTGATAATACAACACCCTTGACTACCTCATATTATCTTTGGACGTATGTAACTAAAGGTTCTCTGTACCACGTTAAACCACTATCCACAAAAGATTTATTATTTCCCAACATGGCAACACAGTGGCTGTAAAGTCATATTAAGACGTGGGCTATATCTGTGTTGCCATGGGGAAATTAGGAATATTCTCGTGAAATAATCGTTAACGTAGTATGTACACAGACCTTAACCTTCACCAAGTATGTTATAATCATATCGGGTTAGTGTCTATGGCATTTTTGTCAATAAGTACCTTTTCTCTAAATAATACGATGCATGATGGAAAATGTATGTCACACAGGGACAACTGAATGAAAATCTGTTAAAGGTTCTCCCGGCCTGGAACAGCCAATATGGGACATTAGTAGATTTAAAGATGGTGGGAACGATCCTGGAGGCAATTGCCCGGCCGTGGCAGTGCAACACCAATATTAAAGTCACAGATCTTTCAACAATACAGAATGAAATGTTTTCATAACACAAGGAAAATGAGCGTATGA
>CM065688.1:29833433-29840933 GCA_017654935.2 Phymorhynchus buccinoides
CGCACACGACAAACTTACTCAGGGTGATGGAGCTTGAAATTTGAATCACATGGATATTTTATTTTTGGTAATGTGTGCGTTGTGGCGTATGTGCGTGCGCCGTGTGCGTGTGGTGTGTGTGTGCGCGTGCGTGCGTGCGTGCTGTTGGTGCATGTGTGTGTGATATCAATATTAACTAGCGCACGCCTATTAACTGGCAAATCCAGAACGGTAACGCCTAGTACCGTACCGCAAGACGGTTATGATGGTATCGGTTTAGGGGGGGGCGGGTCCACAAAATATTATGTTATTAGAGGAGAGAGAGAGAGAGAGAGACACAGACAGGCAGAGAGAGAGACAGACAGAGAGTCGACAGACAGGCAGAGAGAGAGACACAGAGACATACAGGACATGAGGACGAGAGAGAGACAGACAGACAAAGCAGAGGGAGAGAGAAGAGAGAGAGAGACAGCACGCTCAACTGGGATGCTGCCCCCCTCCCCCCTCCTCCCCGCCCTCTGAGAGAGAGCAAACAGCGACGCTCGCCCCCAGACCCTCCCCTCCCCTCCTCCCCCCCCCCCTCCCGTGCTATATAAGTTCTTTTTCTTTTTCAGTAGGCTAAGCTTGCCTTGTCGGAAGTTCCCCACACTCCACACACACACGCGTCCTTAACGTCAGTGACCGTGTGGAAGACATATTGTGAATAGCGAGCTGTTTATAAACTATAGTAAACTCGGCTCTTTAACGTCTCGTTCCAGGCTAACCCGTTGTCGAGACATTGTTGCCTAAAGTGGTGAATTAAGTTAGTTTCCTATTGGTTGCTGCAAAATTAAATCGGGTATTATGAACAGATGCGATTGAAATTTGCACCAAGATGCCACTATCGCCGTCATGCCCCGTCCATGTGCGAGTCAATATCTGGTATGGGTGTATCGGCCCGCGGTTTGTGAAACTGAAGCGGCATGAGCTGCAGTATCGCGCGCGTTCTGTATCGATTCGCTGCTGGTTTTGGCATATTAATAGACACGGTCAACCGGTCACCTTCCTGCCACATAGGCAATCGACCCAGAAACACCGGAGATACGGGCACCGAGAGGTCCTCGGATGCGCGTTTCGCGCATTTGCGACACAGCGCAAATGACACGACCGCCTCCGTGCCGTTGCCATCGCCCCGTTAGGGCTCACATCAAATTTGAAGATGATAGATTTGCTTCTCTTCCTCTCTGGCTGAATTTCTGTAGAGGCCAGCAATGTGTTGTTATTGTCTGAAGAACAACACTCATCGTCATGTCATTTCACCCTGCTGAACTTCAGGGTACACTGAGATTTGATTTACTGCAGCGAATCCCTGGTGTCCCAAACAGTCACAGCTCTGCTTCATTTCCTGAAACATTGAACGCGATGTGTTACCTAAATGGGCTGCTTAGGTAGAGTTATTGTCCTTTGTCCTTGACACCGCACATAACACACACATACACATACACACACACGCACACGCACACAGACAGAGAGAGAGAGAGAGAGAGAGAGAGAGAGAGAGAGAAGAGAGAGAGAGAGAGAGAGAGAGGAGAGGAGAGAGAGAGAGAGAGAGAGAGAGAGACGAGAGAGAGAGAGAGAGAGAAAGAGACCAGAGGAAGAGAGAGAGAGAGAGAGAGAGATGAGAGAGAGAGAGAGAGAGAGAGCGAGAGAGCGCCTTTGGTCTATTTGTTTTGTGTAGAATATATTCAAGTTGACAACACAATGTCACTGATGCCCTTGTCAACATAAAAGCGACACTGACAATCAGGGATACGTGTGTCAGTCATGATAATTGTGTGTGGTGAGAGAGTTGATCATTAGTATGAAGTTTCCTTCATCATTGTCATTTCACAAAGCTCGTTACTGATGCAGCATGGTTTACTGATACAGCACAACGATGCATTCCTTCTGATAAACTATACGTTATCCATCCTGCTTTCTCTTTGACCCGGGTTTCCTTGCAAACAGTCCCCAGAACGTCTCTCTATAGCGGCTGCCCATGACATAGTACACCACGATGTTGAGACTGGAGTTCACGTAGGTCAGCATCTGGTTGATCCACAGGGAGGCCAGGAACAGATTGTGATTCCTCCGTCCAGCGTTCACTTCTGGCAGAAACAACCAGCTGAATGGGGTCACGGCTAAAGGGAACACGCAAATCATGAACAAGATCGAGGTACCCACCAGCATTTTGGTCAGAGCGATTTCACGACAAGAGATGGCTGAAGATGTTCCAGCCCGCCATGTCACAATCTGCCGAAGCTTAACGATGGTGATGACGGTCGCTGTTATCACAACAATCATAACTATACCGGGCAAGCCGACACCGAACACGAAGCTGTCCAAGCTGTCCACCAGCAGCTTGTTGGCTTTGTAGAGTTCCCCCATGATGGCCGTTTTCACTGTTACACCGGTGGCGGGGTCTTTGACACAGCCGATGTGGAAACGCAGCGCCACGATGAAATAGAGGCCTACCACAGTGATGTACACCACAGCTATGATGATGGCCATGGTTCTGGTGCGCATCAGGGACTGGTATTGGAGTGGCCTCAGCACGCAGTAGCATCTCTCGCTTGCAATGATGGCGGTCAAGACAGGAGAGACGTAGAGAAAACCAACCAAACCTAACAGGTGGTTGTTTGTTATGAAGGTGATCATCGGCCCGAACAGTACTTTGGTGGTGAACTGCAAATGCACGTGCTCCGCAAGGTGAAACATTGCTATGAGTAAGTACAGTTCATCGGTTAGAGCCAAAGCGAAGAGACACAGGTTGACACGATCCCTGATGCCCTGTTTGTAGAACACCGCCATGTTGATGACGTTACCAGGTCCACCAATCAGGAACAGGGAGACCAAGACAAAGTCCATGACCCTTCGAATGATTTCTTCCGCTTCAGCGCTGATGACGTTGTCGGGGTTATCCCACGGGATGAACTCCATCTCGCCGAGCTGCAGGGTCAGGCATCCATCTTGGAGTGATAGGTTTGGTGTCGCAGCCCCCTCATGACTCTCCACTGTGGTCGTCATCTTGGTGTCAATGATATTCAGAGGACTGAGAGACACGGAGGCAGTATGTGCGCCGTCCGCTATATTTGCCAGCTGTTTTTATTAATCTAAACGAATCTGTTTCAAAACCCTTGTCTCAGTTAAGTTAAGTCAAGACACGCCAAAATTATTTAGGAATTATTGAGGATAACAATTATGAGCATTGACAACATGTTGATGTGCGAGGGTTGCTATCAAGACAATGACACCTGGACTTACATGCATAACTAATGAATCAAATGATGCTTTCTTGTAGCAAGTCAATACATTCATCCAATTTTCTATTCGTGTATTTGATTTCGGTCTACTGTTCTTAGTTACAAGAAAATGTCAAAATCACTGTCATTTCGCGGAACCAATGGCAAAGTAGATTCAGTGTCAGATACTGAAGCATGGGGCATATTGCATATACGATTGATTAGTAGTAGACGGACTTAAACCACATTTCATTTGTTCTGTAGCAACCATAATAGGAATGTACTTGTTCTGTTATCTTTATTACATATTTAATTATTGCTCGGAACAGACTTCCTATTGGACACAGATAAACAAAAAGTACAATAATGCAGCAAAATAAACGTTCACGAGAAAGGGTACCAACCAACACCTTTTTATGTTATAAATAATTCGTCGCACACACACACACACACACACACACACACACACACACACACATACACACACACACACGCACACACACACACACACACACACATACACACACACACACACGCGCGTACACACGCGCACACGCGCACACACGCACACACGCACACGCACGCACGCACGCACACACACACACACACACACACACACACACACGCGAGCGGAGAGGACGAGCTTGAAGCAGCACAGACACAACAACAATCCATGCATTGATTAGATAACTTAAAAGATATAGTATAAAACACTGTTTGTCCAAATATACAGCTTTTCAGTAAACCATTTTCTTTCATAGTTTGTAATTTTCTTTATGCTATTAGTAACTTAGTGCATGTTTTTTTAAATTATTTATATCATATATATTTTTGTGTGTGTAAAATATGGTGGTTGCGAATGTGCGAGTTTATTTTCTGGTTAATTATGTTGCTTTGTAAGTGTAATTCTAGTTTTTGCAACCATTTTGTTTCATAGTTTGACATTTTCTGTATGCTATTAGTAACTTAGTGCATGCGTTTTATTATTTATATATATTATTATTTTTAGTTTGTAAAATATGGTGGTTGCAAATGTGCGAGTTTATTTTCTGGTTAATTATGTTGCTTTGTAAGTTTTTATTCTAGTTTATGTCTTGTGTTAAATTGCATACGTTGCCGATTTTAGTGTTTAAGTTGCACGCAAACAAGCAAGCGAACACTTCCACACATTATTTATATCTCCACGCACCCCATTCTCTTTACCTTTTAGTCAAAATGTATTGTGGGAAGATGTATCTGATCCGTACAGAATCACTCTGTGTTAAATACATGTATTATATGGCGCGCCAAAGATACAAAACTCTATCTAGCTGTTTGATAGAGTTTCGAAACTGTATCTATCAGTTCGATAGAGTTTGAAAACCCTATCTAGCTGTTCGATAGAGTTTTAAAACTCTGTCGAACAGCTAGATAGGGTTTCCACAAAATAACCCTATCGAGATATAGTTTTTCTATCGCGATTTCTGATTGGTACATGGCTTCAGCGACAAGTTTGTGGCCTTGGCAGGGCAGTGACCCGTGAATTTGAATAAGACGATAGGCCTAGGCCCCTACATGTAGTCAAACAAACATGGCAGCTGAATGATTTCAACGAGCGAATCTTCCCGGCGTTTCATCTGTAATTGAAGCCGCTAAACGCGTTCGTAGAATGCCACCTATTAGGCTAAGTGTAGGTCACAGTCAAAGATACTAGTCCTATCTACCAATGAAATGCTTCGTTTAAAAAAAGTATCAAAATGGCGCGTTCGATAGAGTTTTACGACGATAAACTCTATCTAGCTGCTCGACAAAGTTTTGAAACTCTATCTAACTGTTAGCTATAGTTTAGAAACTGTATCTAACAGTTCGATAGGGTTTTTAAACTCTGTCGAACTGCTAGATAGAGTTTTGGTCATTCGGCGCGCCATAGTATTAGCTACCATGTATCCATTTCTCTCATCACATTTCTCTCATCACATTTCTCTCACCATTTCTTCTTCTTCGTTCGCTCAGACAGTTTCCTGTTATATAATAATAATAATAATAATAATAATATAATAATAATAATAATAATAATAAGTATTTATAGCGCCTAATCTTAAAAAAGCCCTAAGCGCTTACAATAATAAATGAATAAACCAGCAAGCAATGTAAATAAAGAAATGACAAAAATATATTATGCACACACGCGCGCGCGCGCGCACACGCACGCACTAAACACAGACACACGCACGCACTAAACAGACACACACACACACAACACACACACACGCACGCACCACGCGCGCGCACACACACACACACACGCACACGCACACGCAACACACACGCACATACTACACGCATGCACACAAACACACGCGGATGGAAGGGGCACAGTACTTTGAAAAGAAATATAGCAGGCTATGATTTGAAAAGAGTAGTTTTGAGAGAAGACTTAAATGAAGAAAGGGAGTTGGCAGAACGGAGAGGCAAAGGGAGTCTATTCCAAGAGGAGGGGGCCTGGAAAGAGAAGGAGCGTAGATGCGTCATGCTGCCGTTATGCGCCTAACTAAGAAATAGTTAAGCCCAGCATGTCCGACTTCGGCTGAAGAAATATTTGTAAGAATTTATAGAAGAAAAAAAAGCAGGAGAATGGACCAGTGAGATAGAAAGGTAGTAGATGACAGTAAGCAAATAGAAAAGGCAGAGTCCAAGAGAGTGACAGATCAGAGGAAGTTACAAGCACAGAACTTCCAGAAGGTGTGGGGGAACTATTTGTACGAATGACACCCCCCAGTATCCCCACGGGGGAGAAGGTGTTAATAATGTGCACATGAGTTGAGGTGAGTAGGGAACTGAAAAAGCGGATTGGTAGTGAATGACACTGTGCGTCATTTCACATTCATCCTCATCAGAAAATGTAACCTATCACCACGAAAGGGACATTAAGTGTCGAACTGACCACTCTGAGAAAAGTATACATTTGAAAAAACTTCAGACAATTCTCTTTCTAAGGATACAAGAACCATTCTTGTATCTTTTTCCATTCCAGAGTTATGAACATTTAAATTTAGTAGGGTGAGCATCAGCCATTTTGATAAAACACAGTCTAAAAGTCTGGCGAGCCTATAGCTGAAGAAAATACACTGACCTACTCGTTTTAAAGCACTTATAAGACCGTTTAGAGACCATATAAAGATCGTCCTTTATCGACATGAAGGATAAGATGTTAGAGAACATAAAAATACCTTTATCTCAAAATTAACACCCAAAAAATGATATTTTTGACTTTGCAAGCCTGTTGTGAGAAACTAGCCCAGCAACGTAATGTCCCTTTCGTGGTGCTGGATCACAAATATGCAATATAAAGATATGGAATGACGCACACACAATTCAATGTCAGAGTGCTCACTAGGCGAACAAAGCTTTGGAAATCCAAATAATAATCAGCCAGCAAAAACGTTAAAGGTGGACTCGGACGGATGAGTTTTTTTGCAAGAAACACGTCGAGATCACCAGAACGACAGCCTTTTCAAGGATCAGAACACTCACTTTGCTCTGGTTTCTTAGACATTAAACCGTCAAAACGGCGATTCTTCCTTGGCGGAGATGCTGGAGAGAGTAGCCATTTTGGATGGGGTGGGTGCAGGTCACTCATTGTGGTTGAAGCGTTTTCTTTTTTTGTAGTGCAGTAAAAAAAAAAAAGGAGCTATTTCCTTTCTTGTGAGCGAAACTCCTTTAGATAAACTGTATACAATTTTTAAAAAAAAGGCTTGTATTGCGAAAAGTTCGTGCAAACGATTTGATCTAAACACAGGCGGCCATTCAAAAAGAGACGGCAAACGCCTTCTCTTTGGGTGAAATAATTTGACTAACAGCACCTCCGCCAAGGAGGAATCGCCTTTTTGACGGCTTGATTTCTGGGAAACCAGAGCAAAGTGAGTGTTGCGATCTCTGTAAAGGGTGTTTTCCTGCTGGTCTGGATGTGTTTCTTGCAAAAGCTCATCCGTCAGGGTGCCCCTTTAAGTCTTCAATTATTCCACATTTATTATTTTAGCTTAAAGACACCACGTGACTTTTACCATCATGTATGCAATAAGCCTACTTACAAACATTTGAATATCCAACTTTCGAATTTGATTTTGTTTCGAAATATGTCGGTGGCGGCTGGATCATTTTGCAAAATAGACATTAGAGCTTGCGCCTTCATTTGATTCAGAAATAATCACACTATTGACAGTTGACATACCCAGATGAACTTGTTTCTAAAACTTGCTTCTAAAATTAATTATATTATGTT
>CM065688.1:29848433-29850933 GCA_017654935.2 Phymorhynchus buccinoides
TGATCTTATGATTGAAAAAGGAAGATACCAAAACCTAACGAGGGAAAATAGAAAATGGGTATCCTGCCCTGCAATAAGAAAGAAAACTTAAGAAAGATATAGAATGAAATACTGTTTGTCCAAATCAGTATTCAGCTTTTCAGTAAACCATTTTGTTTCATAGTTTGTAATTTTCTTTATGCTATTAGTAACGTAGTGCATGTTGTTTTAATATTATTTATATATATATATACATAACAACAACAGAATAAAACAGTTTAGTCATTTTCTCCCACAGGGTATTTATTAAAACTCAAGCTTTCGCAGAACAGGCTGCTTTTTCTAGAGTATAGCTCTATGGCAAGGCTATGCTTGCCATAGAGCTATACTCTAGAAAAAGCAGCCTGTTCTGCGAAAGCTTGAGTTTTAATAAATACCCTGTGGGAGAAAATGACTAAACTGTTTTATTCTGTTGTTTTATCCACTACCGTTTTAGCATTGTTTTGTTTGTGGGTAGTGCGGGCAAATGAGAATTTTGTTTGTGATAATATATATATAACTAAAGGGTCTTAAGACATCTGGCGTTAGTTCTACATAGTTTGGAAGTGATAACTACAAAGATGGACAGAGCGGACATGGATATGAGAGAGAGAGTGAGAGTGAGAGAGAGGGAGAGAGAGAGGGAGAGAGAGAGAGAGAGAGAGAGAGAGAGAGAGAGAGAGAGAGAGAGAGAGAGAGAGAGAGAGAGAGAGAGAGAGAGAGAGAGAGAGAGAGAGAGAGAGAGAGAGAGAGAGAGAGAGAGAGAGGAGACTGTACTGGGGGATTCTTTCTTTTATTATTATTTTTTTATTTATTATGTGGACTCAATAGTCCAAACGAATTATCAAACACACACACACACACACACACACACACACACACACACTGCAACACAATCTAATTATACACACAGAATGTGGGTCACAACAATGACGTCAAGAAAAGTTACGTGTTGTATTTGTTACGTCAAGTTTGTTCTACTGTCTGTCCCGCGTCCAAGGCCAAAAGCCGAAATATTGGGAATAGTCTACATTCTTTCTTGTTAGTTTTCATTCTCTTTTTTTTTGTTCTGATATATATATATATATATATATATATATATATATATATATATATATATATATATATATTCTTAGTTTGCAAAATATGGTGGTTGCGAATGTGCGAGTTTATTTTCTGGTTAATTATGTTGCTTTGTAAGTGTAATTCTATTTTTTTGTAACCATTTTGTTTCATAGTTTGTAATTTTCTTTATGCTATTAGTAACTTAGTGCGTGCTTTTTATTATTTATATATATTCTTTTTAGTTTGCAAAATATGGTGGTTGCGAATGTGCGAGTTTATTTTCTGGTTAATTATGTTGCTTTGTAGGCGTTATTCTAGTTTATGTCTTGTGCTAAAATGAATACGTTGCCGATTTCGTTTTAAGGTTGCACTCAAACAAGAAGGCGAACACTTCCACACATTATTTATATCTCCACGCACCCCATTCTCTTTACCTTTTAGTCAACATGTATTGTGGGAAGATGTACCGGAAGCACTCTGCATTATCTTATCCGTACAGAATCACTCTGTGTTAAATACATGTATTAGCTACCATTTATCCATTTCTCTCATCACATTTTTCTTACCATACCATTTTTGTCTTGATTTATTTACGTTTAAAGCGCGCGAGAGCGTGTGTGTGAATGTAAATCTGTGTCTTCTTCTTCTTTGTCTTCTTCTTCTTTGTCTTCTTCTTCTTCGTTCGCTCAGACAGTTTCCTGTAATATGAGCGTAGATGCGTCATGCTGCCGCTATGCGCCTAACTAAGAAATAGTTAGGCCCAGCATGTCCGGCTTCGTCTGAATAAATCTTTGTAAGAATTTATAGAAGAAAAAGGCAGGAGAATGGACCAGTGAGATAGAAAGGTAGTAGATGACGGTAAGCAAAGAGAAAAGGCAGAGCCAGAGAGTGACAGATTAGAGGAATTTACGATCGCAAAACTTCCAGAAGGTGGGGAACTATTCGTACGAAAGACCCCCCGGTATCCCCACGGGGGAGAAGGTGTGTACAGTGTTAATAAAGTGCACATGAGTGCATAGGATGAAACTGAGGGGAGTAGGGAACCGAAAAAGCGGATTGTTAGTGAATGACACTGTGCGTCATTTCAAATTCATCCTCATCAGAAAATGTAACCTAGCACCGCGAAAGGGACATTAAGTGTAAAACTGACCATGCTGAGGAAAGTATACATTTGACAACTTCAGACAATTCTCTTTCTAATGATACAAGAACCATTCTTGTGTCTTTTTCCACGCCAGAGTTATGAGCATGTAAAGTTAGTAGGGTGAGCATCAGCCATTTTGAGAAAACACAGTCTAAAGTATAGCGAGCCTAGCTGAAGAAAACGCACGGACCTACTCGTTTTAAAGCACTTATAAGACCGTTTAGAGACGGTATAAAGATCGTCCTTTATCGACATGAAAGATAAGATGTTAGA
>CM065688.1:29868642-29876586 GCA_017654935.2 Phymorhynchus buccinoides
ATTATTCCAGTCAGGAACATCATGATACACGAGGGGGTGGGGGCGGATTCATTGCAAATTGTTTGAAGTGGCTTGATCAAAAAGAATCATCATGCATGCCCCATCCCCCACACCCCTTCCCTTCTTTTTCTCGTCTTTTTTTCTTTCACTTTCCTCTTCTCTCCCGACCTTGTTCCCTCCTATCCAAAAAGGTTCTAACCTCTCTCTATGTCGGTGCTCCTATCCCTCCCATTTCTCTCTCCTTCTTCCCTCTGTCTAGTTGTGTCTCTGTCTATTATCATTATTACTAGCGCAACGGCTAGTACCGTAACGCCTAGTACCGGTAACGCCACATACTGGTAACGCTGAGTACCGGTTTCGCCGGGTCCGCGAAATATTATATTGTTACTTTTGTCTCTCTCCCTCCTTCCATATTCTCTCTCATCCCGTTCCACCCCGTCCCTCGCTGAAGTAATCTCCACTCTCACTCGGTGAATAGCGCAATATTGTACCTCGCTAAAGTGATCTCCGCTCTCCAACCCTTTTCTTGCCCGCGCGCGCGCAGTACTGAGTTCTTTCTGTGTAAACTGTTTGTTGTAGACAGCTTGAAAAGCTGGGTCCGCGCAAATGTAAATTGGCTCATATCGCGCGCGTTTATGAATGGATGCTGTTGACATTTTGCACCAAATAAGCCATGCAACCATGATGGGCATGCTTGATTTTCATGTGCTTACAACATTCTATTCTTGTGTGTGTGTGTCTGTGTGTGTGTGTGTGTGTATGTGTGTGTGTGTGTGTGTGTGTGTGTGTGTGTATGTATGTGTGTGTGTGTGTGTGTGTGTGTGTGTGTGTGTGTGTCTGTGTGTGTGTGTGTATGTATGTGTGTGTGTGTGTGTGTGTGTGTGTGTGTGTGTGTGTGTGTGTGTGTGTGTGTGTGTGTGTGTGTGTGTCAAAGTCAAGTCAAGTCAAGTCAAGTCAAAATTATCTTCAATGACGATAAAAGAGTAAGCTACAAGCTTTTTTTCATCCTGTCGTCATGAAGAGAAAAAAACATACCGAATCAAATAAAATGTAAAGATCAACAATGTGTGTGTGTGTGTGTGTGTGTGTGTGTGTGTGTGTGTGTGTGTGTGTGTGTGTGTGTGTGTGTGTGTGTGTGTGTGTGTGTGTGTGTGTGTGTGTCCGTGTGTGTGCGCGTGTGCGTGAGTGTGTCCGTGTCTGTGTATGTATGTGTGTATGTACGCATGTATGCATATGCCATGTGTGTATTATTCGCTCTATTTCTATTTAACTATGTTTATGTGTGCCTTGTGCGTTTCTCTTATATTACAGCATTATGCATTGATTTTTCGGCTTATTTTCGTATTTTCGTCTCTCATTTTTCTGGCCCTATCCCTCTGTTCCCTTATGACACGGCCATATGGCCCAAATCAAATAAATCATTTTCAAAATGTGTCTACCTACCTATTTCAATTTCACAATTAAGCAGGCCTGCGTTTCCCTCATAAATTGTGTTTATGATCGACTATGTCTTTTTTAAGGGGGAGTGGGGGGTGGGGTGGAGATTTGAGGTTTGAGGTAGAGACTACAACAGCTATCTAGAACAAATGAATGAGGTCGTTTGATTCAATCAGAGGGATGCAATAATCATAATGACACAACGGGGTTTTATCTCTTCCCGCCCGGCAGCAAAACAATTTGGAATGAATAACCATGAATAACGAATCAAAGGTAAACACGTGTAACCTGTAGAGGACACACTGAGGGAGAGAGAGAGAGGGAGAGAGAGAGAGAGAGAGAGAGAGAGAGAGAGAGAGAGAGAGAGAGAGAGAGAGAGAGAGAGAGAGAGAGAGAGAGAGAGAGAGAGAGAGTGGGAGACAGAGAGAGAGAGAGAGAGAGAGAGAGAGAGAGAGAGAGAGAGAGAGAGAGAGAGAAATCAAATCAAAATCAAATCAAATAGGTTTGTATTGCCATTAGCCTTTGTGGCAAGGGGATACTGTCAAATAACATAGATAATTTCAGTAGACAAATAAAGAAGAGAGAGAGAGAGAGAGAGAGAGAGAGAGAGAGAGAGAGAGAGAGAGAGAGAGAGAGAGAGAGAGAGAGAGAGAGAGAGAGAGAGAGAGAGAGAGAGACGGAGACGGAGACGGAGACAGAGACAGAGAGACAGACAGAGAGAGAAAGACACAGAGAGAGACAGAGGCAAAGAAGGCAAAGAGAGACAAAGAGAGACAGAAACAGAGAGACAGACAGATAGAGAGAGGAGGGAGAGAGAGGGGAGTAAAGAGACAAAAGCGAGAGACAGACAGACAACCACAGAGATAAAGGGACAGAATAACGCACTCAGATAGAAAGACAGAGAGGCAGACAGAGACAGACAGATAGAGACAGACAGAGAGACAGAGAAAGAGAAAGAGAGATGAGAGACCGACAGAGGAGATAGAGGTAAAGAAAGAAATGGAAACAGTAACACAGAGACAGACTCTGAGAGACAGAGAGACAGAGCGACAGAGACTAGAATCAGAAAACATAAAATGCCTCCTCACTGACCTGTGTGTGCGTGCGTGCGTGCGTCCGTGCGTGCGTCCGTGCGTGCTTGCGTGCGTGCGTGCGTGCGTGCGTGCGTGCGTGTGTGTTCGTTCTTTTTTATTTTTTTTGATGTCTGTCCACCTTGCAGTGATCTTAGACACAAGAACAAAAAGTGTAAGTTTATGAGTTAGTGTATAGGGTATTTTGAATGTGCATCTGGAGAAGGGATGTACGGGTGTATGAGGGTATGCTAGTCTATGTATATACATATAAAATCACCTAAATTAATGGAGGTGGGGCGGGGTGAGGGGTTGTATTGGCCTGTGTACGTACATAACTAATGTCAGTTAAAATGTTAGCGATTTTCGCTTAAACTTACTTAGAACTGAATCCAAACATTAAAAGAAAGCAGTTAATAAAATTGATGAGTAACATTAAAGTAAAATAATGATAATAACAAAACACGTCACAATAAATGTCCAGTAGGGCTCCCAAGAAGTCCCCGGACGACCTCCAACATTTCTGATTCATTTGAAAGGATGTTCTCATGCGTCGACATTGAGTGTGTGTGTGTGGTGGGGGGGGGGGGGGGCTGCGTGCGTATGTGCACGCATGCGTATTTGTGTGTGCGTGTGAGCGCGTGTATATGTGCGTCAGCGTGTGCATGTTGGCCTATGTGTGTGTGTGGTTATGCGTGCGTGTATGGGTATGTGTGTGTGTTTGTTAAAAAAGATGGAGATGAGTCGTGTCGTTATGGCCGAATATGCCTGTCTTGTCACAATATTTGACTTAAAATATGACAGGTTCGCTTTCTCGGATTCAGAAAAAGCAAAAGCAAAAAATATGTTTTACAGAGACTGTTATCTGATTCAACAATGTATAATAAATAGTGTTACATGTTCTGCCTTTCGACGTTTCTTTAACATTGATTCTTGCTCATTATTCTGAGGAAAGAAAACATGAAATAAAATAAAAAGTTTGTTCTTTACAAGAAAGAAACAATGAAAAATGCATTTGATACGCCCCCTAAATCATGGCTTTGCCAGAAGATGTGGAATCTAGTTAGCAATTCCTTTTATCTTCCTTTTCTTGTTTCAGTTTCTTTTTCGTTTTGGTCTTTCTTTCTTTTCGCTTTGATTTCGTCGTTCATGATTTATTTCGTAACTTCTTAAAACCCTTTCACCGCCAATGTCGCATTTTTGCACCACAATGATTTAACACCCACACCTTTAAAACTCTTGAAACCAGGGTCTATTATTCAATGATATTGTGTTCCTAAGTTTGGGTAGTAAGGCTTGACCCTATTCTAAATGTGTCACAAAAAAATCCCACAATATTGCAGACGAAATCTTTTCTGTAGCCAAGTAAGTTTAATGGACATTTTTGGGCTCAAAGATGGCTGGCGGTGAAAGGGTTAAAATTCTCTGCTTTCCTATTCTGATTCCTCTATTTTTGTCTGTATTTCTTTCTGTTTTCCCTTTTGTTTCCTCATGCATCTCAGCTCGTTCAGTTTCCCTCTGTTTTCCGTATCTCAGCTAGTTTCTGTGTTTATTTCAAACTTTTCTTCGTCTCTTATCCCTGAGGTTTTTATACGATTTTCGTCTTTCTGTATTCATTTCTATCCTCGTAACCAGTTTTCGAGCTTCCTTCACCTTATTTTCATTCTACGTTTTGTCTTCAGTTTTGTTCTTCGAATTTCCATTGCCTTCGTCACATTTGCGTCGGGCTTTGTGACATCAAAATTTGCCGAGAAAAAAAGCTTCGCTTTTATTTCATCCACCTTCCCAACACCTCCCACTCAACCCCCGTCCTATTTATCCACGCCATTTTGGGAAGCCGCGCAAGAGAACGATAACTTTTGTTAAGATCAACACAACAGCAACATGTCCTCAACTCTATGGCAATGATCAACCAGCTCGCCAATTTGACCGACGGATGGCAACCAACTCAATAGGGGCTTATCTCGTGATATCTTTAGTTGGGGGTAGACAAAGAGAGAGAGAGGGAGGGACTCATCTCCCCCCCACTCTCTCTCTCCCTCTCTCCTCTCTCTCTCTCTCTCTCTCTCTCTCTCTCTCTCTCTCTCTCTCTCTCTCTCTCTCTCTCTCTCTCTCTCTCTCTCTCTCTCTCTCTCTCTCTCTCTCTTTATCGCCAACTAAGAATATAGAGAGGATTAGCCCCACTCGAGCGTTATGCTACCCGGCGGTCAAAACAGCCAGCTAAGCCGCTCATTGGTGATCCTTTCACAGTCATGTTAGGCCCTTGTCTTTACAAAAACGGTTGTTGTTTTTGTTGGTAGTTTGACAAAGGGATTGATCACCCTGATACCCTAACAGGAACTGGACAATTATGTTTCAGTATCCGCCATCTTCAGTGTGCAGTCACTTCAGCGTAATTCGCGTAGGCCCTAAAAGTGTCGTGTGTTTTTCTTTCGTTTGAAGTTTTTGTTGTGTTAGATTTAAAGATACACTGACGCACCACGATTAAGTCCCTTGTTTTTTTTTTTGGGTAGCTGTGACCCACATACACATGTCCCCAACTTCAAATTGAGGCTGCTCTTTAAAATGATGTTTTGGTTTGAATTTGGGGGCATTTGTATGGGAGTGAGACCTGGTCAAAACAAGATTTATTTTTCAGCTATAAGAGGAAAAACACGTGAAACCCGTGATTTTGACACGTGATCTTGTGGATCGTTAAGCATGTTTACATGGGAACATTACCACATTCACTTGTTTCTGGCAAGGCAATAAAGCATGATTGTATCTGTGTGTGTCCGTTATCAGCTCTTATAGCAGATGTACTACCGAGTTCGCGTCCAACAAAAAAATACCCCAAACAATTCACTATTATAGCGATTTAATGCTAAAAAAAGAGAGATGATTTTGACCAAAAAAAACAGATGCTTGTGGCAAAAGAAAAGACCATCTAACCCTAACCCTATCCCTAACCACGGAAAGAACCAAAAAATAGAGCAGGAGGGTGTCAATCTACATATTTGCCGAGAAATCGATGTACAAAGCCATGCACTTATACTATTTTTTTTGCTGGAACCATTCCCTTTTTTGGGGTTGATAAATTTTAAGTCCGTGATCGCGCTTGGAATTTTGAAAACCAGTCCCATCGGCGACAATGCCCCCCAACAACCGGTGTCAAAACCAGTCCCAGGGAAACAAAAACCAATGAAGGACACAAACAATATCAAAGCATGTTTATGCAAATTGCGTCACAAAAATGTTCAATAAAAAAAAAATTAAAAACCAAAAAAACAATATCAAAGCCTCTGCTGAAACAATATCAGTCATGGCAAAACATGCATCAGTCCCTGGGACTGACAGGTCAAAATTAATTATTTTGAGTATTTTACTGATAATTACTAGTAAACGCAATCACTGGTTAAGAAGTGTACCGTAGTATGTCTGTTCGTCGTTTCCGACAATGACTGCCAGATAGCAAAGTGGGCAGCTGCTATTCCGGCGGGATGGACTGAAATCTGTTTATAGTGGAGATGCCTTGCCCAGGCTGAATCCCCACTCTCTGGGCCAAAGGATGTGAGGATGGTTGCCTTTGGAGAAGGTCCCCAAAGGCCAACAATCTTTTTGCAGCACTAGAGCCAGTGCAAATGTCCCCACCTTTCCCCGTGGGGATACCGGGGGGAGGGGGGTCTTTTGTAAAAATAGTTCCCCCACCTTCTGGAAGTTCTGTGCTTGTAGCTTCCTCTAATCTACCGCTCTCTTTGACTCTGCCTTTTCCCTTTGTTTTCTATCATCTACTAATGCCTTTCTGACTTATTGGCCGCATTCTCCTGCCTTTTTTTCAAAAACGATCTTCCAAATATTTTTTTTCTCAATTGAGATCCTCCAAAATCAGAATGTGTCAGCTAAATGCAGCGAGGAGACCAGTGAAAAACTGAAAACCGGACACATGTGCGTACCTTATATCATTATGGCCATATGGCCTGGGAACGCAGAAGAAGAAGAAGAAGAAGGAAAAAAAGAAGTCCCCACCTTCGGAGGAGGTCAAAACACCGAAAAAAAGAAAGCACACGGAGGCGTTTCAAAATATAATGCGCGATTCATATTTTCCAGTCCGCTTCAAAATGTCATGTTAAATTAATAATACTAGCGCAACGCCGAGTACCAGTAACGCCTAGTAACGTTAATGCCTAGTAACGGTAATGCCAAGTACTGGTAACGCTGAGTACAGCAAATTTGAAGCGATTTGGTAAAGAAACGGTGGAGTTATAAGGCCCCGTTTCCCGTTGGTGCTGCTCTGAGAGTGATGCGCTCTCCCTAGTAACGGTAACGCCTAGTAACGGTAACGCCAAGTACTGGTAACGCTGAGTACAGCAAATTTGAAGCGATTTCGTTAAGAAACCGCAGAGTTATAAAGCCCCGTTTCCCGTTGGCGCTGCTCTGAGAGTGACGCGCTCCCGATTTTCTTCACATTTGCTGCCAGGCTTTGCCCCGGTGACAGCAAGCCTGACAGCAAATTTGACGCGATTCAGTTGAAAACTGGCGGAGTTATAAGGCCCGTTGTGCATCATGCTGCTGTTATGCGCCTAAGTAATGGATTCGCTTCCGGTTTGGCACATTGATAGTCACCGTCCCCGGTCATATATCTGCCAAATTGGAAGACAATCGGTCCATAAATACCGGAGATACGGGCGCCGAAAGGCCGTCAGATGCGCGTTTCGCGCATTTACAAAACCGCGCAAATGACACGGCCGCCTCGGTTGCCGTTGCCATCGCCCCGTTAGGGCTCACAGCAAATTGGAAGCGAATCGGTCGAAAAACGGCGGAGTTATAAGGCCCGTTTTGTGTTTCAGACAGACACACACACACACGGACGGACAGTTGGCTTTTTACTATCCAAATTCGAAACGAAACATTTTAAAGAGCAGCCTCAATTTGAAGTTGGGGGCATTTGTATGTGGGTCATGTCACAGCTACCCAGATACAACCAAGGGACTTACTCGTGGTGGGTCAGTGGGTCTTTAAGGAAGCCGTGCACATGTCGGGAAGAAACATTCTCCCTGAACATTGTTTGTAATCAACGAAATTACTGTATCCAGTTTAAATGGCTGTTTATATTAAACTTTTGCCTAAGATATCTTTTTTCAGGACAGTTGGTTGTAGAGCGCTTTGGGCTCGTTTAAGGTAAAGCTCTATATAAATGTATTGTTCTTATTTTCATTAATATTATTATTATTATTATTATTCATTATTATTATTATTATTATTAATTATTATTATTATTGTAATTTTATGGTGTTATTATTATTATTATTTTTTCACGTGGTCGGATTTTAAACTGTGATCTTATATGCTAAAATTTTGACGTGGTGACAGCCCTGAAATGGCCATAGCGAGTCGAACGGGGCTACAAACAACATCAAAATTCAAATTCAAATATTATTATTATTATGATTATGATGAT
>CM065688.1:29877086-29884586 GCA_017654935.2 Phymorhynchus buccinoides
CCAGGCTGGAGCTATCAACTATGTGAGATAAACGGAGAGGAGCAAAGGATAGTAGAGATAGAAAAGGAGAAGGGAGGAGAGCGTGCTAGTGAACGGAGATCGAGTACGCGTGTGACGCTCTATGCGCTCTCGCCGCTCTCCGTGTCATGTAGCTCGTGGATCTTCCTCAGTATCGGCTCAGCCCTACGTCGTCGTAAACCTCTGGCCAGCGCTCGTCCGAATACCTCGTGCTCTTCAGTCACGTCGCGTATGCGCTCTCGCTCGCGTCTCCTCTCTCTCCACTGCTTTTTCACGATCTCAATAGCCTCAATTCTCTATCTATAGTCTCATCTATCATCATGATCTCTCGGCTGATATCTCTATCTACTCAATCTCTGAGGTCTCTTCATCACTCTCTATACTTCTCTCTTTCTTCAGTCTCTTCTCGTATCTGCTCTGCTCTTCTCTCTATTCTCTCTCTCTGTGTGACTGTCTAGTCCATTTGACGCTCAGGATAACGCTGGCAGATATTCTGATCCGGCAGTTCAGGTTTTCAAGATGTGTGGTGATTCGTGTAGGACGGGCACATGTGATAGAGAACCGTTAACCCGGCGTGAAAAAACCCAAGTTTTTTTTTTTTTTTGAGCGAGGAGAAAGTTTTGTGGAAGGGCTCTCTCTCTCTCTCTCTCTCTATCTATACTGCTGCGTGCTATCTCTCTACTCTACGCTCTCTGCAATCTCTCTCTCTACTCTCTCTCTCTCTCTCTCAAGATAGCTCTGTCTTCTCAATTCTCTTCTCTTCTCGCTCTCGTATCTACTCTCGCTGCTCGCTCTGTGCGCTCTCTCTATATCGCTCTTGTTATCTCTCGCTCTGACCTCTCAATCATGCTCTCATATCCACAGCCTCTAGTCTTATCCTATCGGATAACGGGAGTCTCTCTCTCTCTCTTTGCTCTATATGTATCTCTCTCCTCTCTCTTTATACATATATATCACTCTCTATCTCTCTTCTCTCTCTCTCTCATCTCTCTCTCTCTCTCTCTCTCTCTCTCCGTCTCTCTCCTATCTCTCTGTCTAGTATGTATGGTCTGCGGCTTCCTCCTCTAGCTCTCCTCTCTCTCTCTTCATCTCTCTATCTCTTCACTCATCTCTATACTCCTCTCTATCTCTCTCTCTATGTCTGTGTCTGTGTCTCTGTTGTCTGTGTGTCTGTCTTCCTCATCCATCTCTCTGTCTTTCCTCATCTCTCTCCCCCCCCCCCCCCCCCCCCCCCCCCCCCCCCCCCCCCCCCCCCCCCCCCCCCCCCCCCCCCCCCCTTCCCCCCCTTCTCCCTCTCTCTCTCTCTCTCTCCTCCCTTCCCCCTCTTCTCATCCCTACCCCCCCCCCCCCCCCCCCCCCCCTCCCTCTCTCTCTTACTGGACTGCCCGGATTCGCAGGGCTTTAACTAAACACACCTTCGAACTTCATCCGCACACACACAAGTGAGAAGGAAACAAGAACGGGTGTTGCAGTAACAAACTCAAAGGGGAATCTGGTTTTTTCCTGCTGCGATCAGAATCTCGGTATCCTGAATAACATTTGGTCCAAGAAAAGTTCACGTTCTTCCAAGCCAAATTATGTTGGTACAGCAAAAACTTAATAAACGTCAACTCCGCCATACACAGTTGACCATACACAAGAATAGAGAGACGGAGTATGGGGGTGGGAGGAGGGAGGGAGGGGAGAGTAGGTGGGGATGCGGGGGGAGAGGGGGGGGCGGATGTTACAAAGGCAGGAAAAGCAACAAAAGTCATATAAGTCATAAGTTTCTTATAGTCCATTGGCCATTGCCCAACGCACATGGAAACTTGGTCTTCCACCATGTGCACCCTAAACACATTAAATAAAAGTATGAAACGATAAATATACATAACAAATATGGAACTCTGCACACCACACCAAGAGTCATTCCGCTCTCGCTATCGTGATCATCATCATGCACCACACCCACCACGTCCCCTCATTGTTAACCCTTTCTCTTCTTTTTCCTTCCTTTCCTCCTTTTTCCTTGTTCATTTGCTCACACCCCCGCCCCCCGTTCCCGCACGTTTGTGTACTTTGTTAAAGAGACTTTTCCCAGCTCTCTTCTTCCAACAATGACAACAAACAACAGCGTTAATTAACAACATTACCAATCGAACATGCACAAAAAGTAGCCTACCAACGACAACAAATCGAACAGCGTAATAACAACATTCGTCCAATCGAAACATCGACAAATAGTACCAACGACAACACACACCAGCGTTAATAATTAACAACATTACCAATCGAAACCTGCAAAAATAGTAGCTACCAACGACAACAATCAACAGCGCCAGAATTACATTATGAAAGTAAACATGATTTACGCGAAATTGTGTTGTTAAGTATACCCACAGAGAAGATGAGAGAGAGAGAGAGGAGAGAGACTACAGAGAGAGATGAGATGAGAGGAGAGAGTGAGACGATGAGAGAGAGAGAGAAGAGAGAGAGAGAGAGAGGAGAGAGAGAGGAGGGAGGGTGACAGACAGCCAGGACAGAGAGGAGAAAGACAGAGAGCGGAGAGACAGAGAGAAAAATTGCAAAAATAACAGACTTGATTCTTTGAAAAACGTTTAGGAGAAGTTGCGAGTTATGTACTGGCTATAAGAATGGAGTCTATAAGACTCAATGTAGTGTTGAAGTGAAGAAACGTGTCTTGGAAGATGATGGTTGGACACAGTTGGGATGGAAAAACGTATGTGAAAAAACGTTTCCCAAGATGGAAAGGTTCAATTTCAGTAGGGCCAGAAAGTTTCAGGGTAGTGTTATTGTGTGTGGGTGTGTGTGGTGTGTGTGTGTGTGTGTGTGGGTGTGTGATGTGTGTGTGCGTGTGTGTGTGTGTTTGGGTGTGTGTGTGTGTGCGTGCGGTGCGTGGCGGCGTGCGTATATGTGCGCGAGTGTGTATGTGTGTGAAAGAGAGAGAGAGGGAGAGAGAGAGAGAGGAGAGAGAGTAGATTGAGAGAGAGAGAGACGAGAGGACGAGAGAGAGAGAACGAGGAGAGAGGAGAAGAGAGCGAGTGGGGATGGGGTGGGGTAGAGCGAGACAAAAGACAGAGATCATACTTATTACTTTTCTTGACTGAGGGTAAAGCATGTCCATGTAAGTTGAAATGCAAATGTTCGTATTTTGCAATCTAGACTTAGGACTGGTTTTTCATGAGAATCGTCTATTACAAAACCATGATCAACAAATAGCTGCCCCTGCCAACCAAATGCTCTTGCCTTGGAATCACATGCACTGAATGTCCGACAGAGAATGACCTTTCTAAGTAGAAAACATAATACGTGTGTTACAATTTTTAAGCTGGTTAAAGGGCATACCCCCCCGATACCATTTAACATAACAAAAAGGACCAGTGTTATAAAGAGCTGGAGGAATCTACTAGCCTTAGCACCAAACACACAATTCCTGACATCATTTTTTTTGTGAAAAAACCTTAACAAATTTACATTAACAGCTTAAACATGAACGAGTCGACAGCAACCAGTAAAGAATAAAAAGCGGGTGAATATAAGAGGTTAGTGGAAAAACGTGGTTCATATCTGGGTTTATGTTGAGTGATAAATTACGTAGGTCATACGGGCATCTGCTGTTTCTAGCTTTCGAGATAAAAGCCACGAATCATAGTGTGTCCGTTGAATTAAATTCCTCGCCAGCATAGCTGTTGCGCTCAAAGGGTTAGTTGAATAATGTGACACAGTAAATTAAAATAATAAAATAATTGCATAATATGAGGTAATACCAGTTTGGGTGTGGGTGTGTGTGGGGTTGTGTGGCGTGTGCGTGTGCGCGGTGTGTGCTGCGTGTGCGGTGTGTGTGTGTGTATGAGTGTGTAGTGACGTCAAAAACTTAATTGATAAATATTAATTGCAGATAACACAACACATAGGCCTACCTTCCTATGCTTGCTGACCAACTCATGGGAGAGACACCCTAGACCATAGAGGTCAGCGGCGTCTTCTTTGCTTTCTTTCTCTCCTTTCCTTTGGTTGACCAAAACAACTCATGGGAGAGACACCCTAGGACCATAGAGTGTCAGCGGTTTGGTGTTGTAGAAAAACCGTTGTCTCCACGGTTCATACCTAACCAGACCGTTCTTTTCCAGAGAGCTTTTTTTTGAAAAACCGGTGACACACAGACAATCTTTTTATAATAATTTAATGAGCATTTAATTATACGCTTATTTTCTTAAGGAAGCATTTGTTCTTTCTTCTTAAGGTTGCTACAATTAACTGTTGCGTGCGCACGCGCCGCAACCCACACACACACACAGAGCGATTACGTCCCTTGCTTTTTTTGCTGGGTAGCCTGTGGACCCACATACAAATGTCCCCAACTTCAAGTTGAGGCTACTCTTTAAAATGATGTTTCGTTTTCAATTGGGGGACATTTGTATGGGAGTCAAACCCTGGTCAAAACAATATTTCTTTCCAGCTATAAAAGTGAAAACCCGTGAAACCCGTGATTTTGACAAGTAACCTGGTGGGTCTTTAATAAATGGACAACAGAATAAAATCCAGTCTCTCTTTTAAACTTTTCAAAGAAAGTGTGATCTATCGATCGAATCGTAGTCCTCGGAGAGTTCGGGGCTCCAATGCAAAAACGAATTAAATTTGGCATTCAGAAAAGATGGTACATGGCTTGTCTTGGGACTTACGAAAAGTGTTTTGAATCTTTGACATGAGCCATTATTGCAATTCATAAAGTCGCATCTCTCTCTCTCTCTCTCTCTCTCTCTCTCTCTCGCTCGCTCTCTCTCGTCTCTCTCTCTCTCTCTCTCTCTCTCTCTCTCTCTCTCTCTCTCTCTCTCTCTCTCTCTCTCTCCCTCTCTCTCTCTCTCTCCTTGTGGGGATGCACAAGCGAGGCAATAGTGGCACGAACATTAATGTTTTTTCAATGACATGGTAATGTTCAGATGTAGGCCTAACCCTATATTTATTTAAATATGTTTTTAGTAGCTTTTGTTGACAGATGACCGGCTATAATAACAAGATTTTAAGCTTACATTTCAATAAAAACTGTACTTTAAAATATTCTGTTGCATTGATTTCAGTCTCATGTTCTTACAGCAAAGAAAAAAAAGAAACAACTAGCGGGAAGACGGGGTAAAACAGCCCATGGGCGGGTAAGAAGCCCCACCCCACAATTATCTCATGAAATAAAGAAATTTCAGTCAAATTTGCCCCATGAGACGAATGCTAGACATTAACGCTCGTCTCATGGGCAAAACTGAGACTGAAATTTGCTTCATTTAATGAGATAATTGGGGTGGGCTTCTTACCCGCCCATGCACTTTTTACCCCGTCTTCCCCTATATGTATGGGTATCGTAATGTGAATGCACTGAATAACCCGACACACACAAAAGGATCTTGCTCCACGGGACCCTACCCCCAAAAATAATGCACGTTTTTCGACGTCAAGCAGCTGGGCAGGAAATCTATAATATAATACGCTGCAGGCCCGAAGTGTAAAAGAACGTAAAAACTCGGATACCGCGTAAATGTCGGACTTTTGCTTGCCATACAGTTCCAGAAGAACGCGTTTGGGACGCGATTCCGCTATGTCTGGTTCAAAATTGTGCTTTTGAAAGTTGATTTTGAAGGCAAAATGTATTAAATTTCCTTGAAATGTTGTGTCGTCTGCGTCGCCCGAGCTGTGTCGGAAATTGCCGAATCTACCTCGGAAAACACGAAGAATGCCGAACCTGTGTTTCGTAACTTCCGCCCTATTTCTTTGCATTTCAAAATTGGGTGTAATTAGTAATGATATAATCTGAACGGTGGGTTAAAAGAAAGAGAGCGATGTGTTAAATAATGGGAAGAGCATTATACACTGACGTGACGCACGCGCGCACAGACACAGTCATAGACACAGACACAGTCACAACACAGACACATAGACATACACACAAATAGAGACAAACACACACACGCAAGCACATAGAGAGAAATAGAAAGAAGGAGAGAGAGAGAGAGAGAGAGAGAGAGAGAGATAGATAGATAGAGAAGAGAGAGAGAGAGAGAGAGAGAGAGAGAGAGAGAGGAGGAGAGAGACTGGACACTGGACACTGGACACTGGAAAACTTTTATTTGACAAGGATAAAGATTTTAGGCGATGGCCTATTCTTACATATACAGACAGACAGACAGAGAGAGAGAGAGAGAGAAGAGAGAGAAGCATGAGAGAATCTAGAGATCGAGAGACGAGAGAGAGAGAGAGAGATAACGAGAGAGAGGAGAGAGAGAGAGAGAGAGAGAGAGAGAGAGACTGGACACTGGACAAGTTTAATGTCATCAATCAAAATACTAAGTCCTAATGGCATGGGGGCAATGCAAGGGTTACGTTTGCATGACATTCAATAATAAAGCAAAATAATAATAATAAACAATTAAGTAGAGAGAGAGAGACAAACAGACAGACAGGCAAACAGACAGAGGCACAGAGAGGGAGGGGGAACACACAAAACCAAGTTGACACCCTTTTAATGCTGCTGATAAATGCAATTTCTGTAAACTGTTCGCGGGCTATTCGTCGGTCACAAAAGAGGTCTGGAAATCCGAAATGGAGTGCTGTTGAAGGCGAGGTACGCGTCTCGGGTTTATTTTGGCATAGATAGGATCACACGGACAGCTCTGTTTATGACTGTGTGATAATAAATTTAGCGGCTTCTAAATAAAACTGTTGTTGCCTGTGTTTATAAGGTGGCAGGGATATCAGGGCCTTTGGATTGAAATAGAGTGGCTGGCTGTCGTCTGATAGCTAATGCACTCTAGCTATCCCAAGAGGGGGAAAGGTTGATGGAAAATAATGTTGATGTGATCATGTAAGTTTATTGTTTAGAATATGTGTATGTAGTGTAGAAACGACGCTCACGGGATGAATAGAGTGTCATTTTGTATCTTAAGTTCCCAATAAATATCTGAGACAAACACAGAAATAAACAAAGGAATGCACTTGGTGACAACAGCAACAACAACAACATACATGCAGTATTACTCCAACCCACCCCCATGGGGATACCGGGGGATCTTTTGTATAAATAGTTCCCCCACCTTCTGGAAGTTCTGTGCTTGTAACTTCCTCTAATCTGTCACTCTCTTTGACTCTGCCTTTTCCCTCTTGCTTACTGTCATCTACTATCTTTCTGCCTTACCGGTCCATTCTCCTGCCTTTTTTCCACGAAACACTTTCAAAAACATTTCCTCCAGCCGAAGTCGGACGTGCTGGGCCTAACTATTTCTTAGTCAGGCGCACAACGGCAGCATGACGCATCTGCGCTCATAATTGACAGGAAAATGTCTGAGCGATCGAAGAAGAATAAAGTATTAATTTTATACGGCGCTAAATCTTGATAGAAATCATATTGGCGCTATGTCTTGATATAAATCAAATCGAAGCGCACAACCACACCCACACAATCATAAACCGCATACGTACACGCACGCACGCACGCAC
>CM065688.1:29889586-29902086 GCA_017654935.2 Phymorhynchus buccinoides
TGTCTCTCGTTTCGCCGAATCCCTCAGCATCTCTGTGACTTCAGCTGCAGTCCCCAAAAGTTTCTAGCACGTGCCACACCAGAACCATCAACAAGATGATGGCGTTGTTTCAAGAAAACCAAACCCAGACCATTACTCATAAATCCATCCGGTAAATGTTTTCTCTCTATCACCACTTAAGGGCCATCCACACGTCCACTAAAATCGCACGACTGTACGGATACGATTCGATCACGTGGTCTCGAAGCGCCAATCACATTTTGTTCTTCGAGACCACGTGATCGATCGCATCGTACAGTCGTGCGATTTTAGTGGACGTGTGGATGGCTCTTTAGTCCCTACACCGCCTCATTCTTTAACACCTCCTCGAATCGAATCTAGAATATTCGATTCGATTCGGCCATATTTTTCCTGTTCTTCTACCACATATATCCTCACTTTGTTTGCGGCTATGTGTCCCAAAGTATGGCAGAAAACCTACAGTTCGGGTACCAAATGTAGTCCCATTATTGCACTTACTTGCTAATAAATGTACTAAATCCAGCCTTATAGTTGTGCAGCCAGCCTATTTCGTGTAGCTGTGTACCAAATATTACCCCATCCATCCAGTTGTGGGCCAAATCCAGCGCCCCTTTCGAGCAGTTGTGTATTTGGCGTAATACATTTCGCTGCAAGCTTGTAGTTGTGTGCGATTTGCAACCCTTACAGCTCTGTGCCAAGGACCATTCTTGTAGTTATGTACCAGATCTAGGCTCTTTCTTGCAGTCTTGTACCAAGTCGTCCAAAAGTCAATCCCCAATCTTACAGTAATGTATCGACTCTGTTCTAGCAGTTATGTACCAAAACCCTGACCGCACGACTTAATTTGTGTACCAAATGGTGAACGATAAAGTAATGGACAGTAGTGTATGCATGGGAGGTTCCGGCCAGTGGAAATGGGGCGAAATTAGGCTGAAAATAGAGAACGCAAGACGATATCAAGGGACAGAAAGGTGAGGGTGAAAGTTCTCAAAGCGGCTGTAAAGGTGGATAGGATGCAGACAGAGAAAGAGAGACGGGTGTCTGTGTGGTATTGGGCAGCTGCTGGTGATGTGGAGAGGGTCATTAGCACTGCCCACAAACATCAGTGTTGTTGAGAAGAAGAGCGCGAAGTAGAGATGAGGAGGATTCTTTGTAGTTGAGGACCTGAGGTGATGAGACAGGGTAACGTTCAATTAAGTCCGACTGTATCCGCTGGGCGTACGTTTGGCAAAAACACATCAAAACGTGTGCTTAATTGAGCAAAATAGAAATAACACAATAAACAAGATTTGGCGTGGTCTTAAACTAAAGAAAAGCTTACAACACTGTTGATTGGCTAAATGACAGACCCATTCACTACTTTAATTGGACAGAATGTGTCGCATCTACATGTGCGTCACACGCACACACAGACAGACAGACACACACACACACACACACACACACACACACACACACACACACACACACACACACACACACACACACTCAGAGAGAGAGAGAGAGAGAGAGAGAGAGAGAGAGAGAGAGAGAGAGAGAGAGAGAGAGAGAGAGAGAGAGAGAGAGAGAGAGAGAGAGAGAGATGACAAATGATTTGGTTTAATATCATTAGCAAGGTACATGCTATTTGACGTAGGGGCGCATGCGCACATTGGTGAAAGAAAATAAAAACGAGTTTTCGTAACAACGAAACATGAAACTAATGTAACATGAAACATGAAAATAACTTTCATTTTAATTAAGCAATTGTACACCCTTGTAAAAAGTGTACTAGTTATGCTTATGTGGTTGTGTGCATGTATGCAACACGTAAGCGTCTATACTTGTGTTTGTATGTGGGTGTGGTTGTTTCTTTGTCTGTCACGAGTCTATAGACACGTGTGAGACACGTGTGTCCCCAGTGTGTGGGAAATTCTCCTCTAAGTAGAGTCACAAGTTCGGTTCGAGTGGACCATAAGCCAGCCTGTCTGTCCACAGAGGAGGGGGGGACGCACAAATCTTTGCTAAAGTTTTAAGCACCTGGACCCCTGTGATTGGAATTCATTAGCCGAGATGTGAAGTGCCCCTACCCCACTCTCGCCTTCGATGTATGTAAATGGGAACCTCAGTGATTTAGCACATACTTGTTTGGGAAGATTTGCTAGGAGCTATGTTTCAGTTCATTCCTCCAGCTGCCCAGGGCTGTCTTACAGATGGGGCGTTTGTCGTTGTCCACAAGGAATGCTATAACCTACTAAAGAGGTGAAATGTTCAAACTAATGAAATTAAACTGTTTGTTAAAGTGACCAATCAGAAACAAACCCCTGGTCAGATATCCAATGAGATTGGGTATTAGGATCCGAGGGCTAAATGTGGGTAGAAGCTTGCTATATATTTCGTGAAAGCGTTCTAGGCCGAAAGGCCAAAGAGGGCGTAAAACCATTATTTCCGAGGCTTTCTCTTGTATGGCCAGCAGCAGAAGTCTGAACTTGCTCTGAAGACTCTGAAGTCTGTAGCTGGTGGTCAGTCCTTTGCCTGGGATGTGTGTGTGAGTATTGACATTTTAGGACTTTGATTTTCTAGTTCGTGATTGATTTTGTGAGATAAAGATTGCCATGTTTGTAATATGCATTTTCGATATTTCTAAGGGAACAGTCTTCATGGGATTTCGCGTTATTGTTGGTTGTAGAATTCAATTGAGATCTTCTTTCTGTTAAAGCGTTTTATTGGAAGGAAACCAAATTGAATTGAAATCGGATTACTAGTTTTGATCCAAACATGTGTCCATAGACGGCATCGTTTTATCTCTCTCTCTCTCTCTCTCTCTCTCTCTCTCTCTCTCTCTCTCTCTCTCTCTCTCTCTCTCTCTCTCTCTCTCTCATCTCTCTCTCTCTCTCTCCTCTCTCTCTCTCTCTCTCTCTCTCTCTCTCTCTCTCTCTCTCTCTCTCTCGATCGATCGATTATTGTTGAGAGAGTCAAATCTCTCATAATGTGTGTTAGTGAAGGTTAGTATTATTTTCTATTTATGGATGATTTAACCTTCCACGATTGTGTAGCTTTGTTAGTTGAGATGATCATGATTGTTTGACGATTTATATACTTTTGCTGTTTTGTTAGGTTAGAGAGCCTCATTGTAAGATGATCTAGGCAGATTTGTTACCTAGGTAATTTGATGGAGTTTATTGGGTTTGGAAAGGCGAGACGGTTTAATTGAATAGTAGAATTAACCACGAGTTCTTGACCACTTGATAAGTTTATAGTCCAGCAGGCGATATGTAGTGGACAGTTGCCTGAGGGTGGTGAACCCTAGTAGGCCTTTTTTGTATTGGCTCCTAAAGAGCCCACGTGTTGTCCACGTGTTGAGAAAGGCCACTGCTAAGGTGAGGTCCACGTGTTGAGAAAGGCCTTTGTTGCAAGGGATGGTCATGGTCTAAATGAAGGAGTTCATTGAGACTAGGTCTAATGGGTTGAATGTAAACGGAAACGTGTGCTTTCTTGTTGTTTAATGTCAGAAAGTCATACTGTTAGTTATCTTTATGTGTATTGGTAATTGTCGTGTATTGAATACTATTGACGATGTTATTTGGGATTATCGTGATTGATTGAATCAAAGGATGGTTAATAAGACACGAGGATAGATGTAAAACTTGTTGAAGTTAATCTGAATTTCAGATAGTGATAATTTCGGCTTGGATAGCTTAGGTTTAACTGGTGGCGTTAAACGTGTGTCATTGTTCTGGATAGGTTTTTCTCTGTAACTAACCTATGCAAATCCAAAGCAAGGGACTAAGCTTGCTATAAGTAATCCTCGAGAGTGTCCAGGGGTTATCTCCCTTTGATAATAATTAATTCGTTGTTGATCACTGAGAACATATCCCTATTATGTTCATCGTTGATTTTCATGTTATTGTTTTAAGGATGTTGATCGTAACATTCTTTTATTATTCTAGTTCATTGTGGGCCTGTTGTTGTATGCTTGTGCTATGTCATTGTTGTTGCAGGTCGCATTGTTGCTAGAGTCCTTTCCTTTTCTTTTCTTATTCTTTTATTTTCCTTTTCTTTTCCTTTTTTTAGTCTCCTTTTCCTTTCCTTTTATTATATCCTTTTCTTTTGCTTACTTTTTACTTTGACTTTTATTTCTTTTAGTAGTTTAGTAGATTGATTAAAGAGTGAAAATTCCAAATTGTCTTCTTTGGTTTATTGTGTATCCCTCATTGTGAAAGTCTACTGAACTCCTTCACCCTCTTCAATTCTTTCTTCTTAAAATCTCTTTTCTCTTTCTACCTTCTTTAAAAGAAATCCTAACCTATCTACCCCGAACCCGACACCCTTTCTGTAACTGTGCTGCCCCACTAGGGCAGGTCTGAAAGGGTGGTTTACACAATATATCAACGGCTCATAGATCATGCGAGAGAGAGAGAGAGAGAGAGAGAGAGAGAGAGAGAGAGAGAGAGAGAGAGAGAGAGAGAGAGAGAGAGAGAGTACATACACACATTTGCGCATCTAGCGAGCTTGTCTGCCCAAGCAGACCAAAAAATCATGCTCCACAGTTTTCAACAAACATCGTTTGTAAGAGACACACATAGCAAAATATAAAGAGTAAACTAATAACTCCCACAGAAAGCACTCCTCCCAATGCTGGTAGTTAGTTGCCCATCTTTGTTGTATCCCTTTAATTAGGAAGACAAGAGGTCTGGAGTGGTGGCAAGAGGCGTGAAGAGGTGGACAGAAAATAATTGAATGGCCTCAGAGAGCATCCTTTTTCACCAAGATGTCTGCCGCATGACAGGCGCCCGATCCACCTAGCCGTCAAAATGGACAAATCCACGATCGTACATCAAACATGGAGCATCATCTAACATGTACACTTTATATGTCTCTTTGCCAGGCTCTGGCGTCCCATGTGGGTCAATAGTAAAGTGACGACAGAGCCATGCAGATGCCATAAAGTGTAAAGGTATGAGATGATAACCTACGCCTGATGCCTAACCAAAAACAAAATGTTGGAAGTGTTTAATCGGCCGGGTTCGTAGCCCACCTTAAAATCTAGTCTTTTTTTCTTCTTTCAGGATCATAATATATATATGTGTTGTTTTAAAATAAACAAAACAAAATCGTACTTTTAAAAACAAAGCATGCAATAGGTAATGGGCAGTTAAAGAAAAACAAATCTTATCATGATTGTGTTGCTAAAATTTGAGAGATTAATGTTTGCATTTTTTACAGAGCCGTACAGTAAGCAAGACCACCTCCATTCATGATTATGCCACTCCCATTTTAATACACAACATTTGTGATGAAATACGATCACAAATCTATTATTAAATCACGTAGATGAAACGAGAAGTGTGCTCTGTGCATGTAGCAAACACTGTATTGTATTTCAGAATTACCTCTCTCTCTCTCTCTCTCTCTCTCTCTCTCTCTCTCTCTCTCTCTCTCTCTCTCTCTCTCTCTCTCTCTCTCTCTCTCTCTCTCTCTCTCTCTCTCTCTCTCTCTCTCTCTCTCTCTCTCTCTCTCTCTCTCTCTCTCTCTCTCTCTCTCGGTTTATTGCGAAAATGATTGAACAAAACAACAATAGCCCAACACCCAAAACACCAAGATACTAACATGACGGGAGCCTTTTTAAAAAGAAGAAAGCAAAGATTGAATAGAAGAAGAGAAAGTCATGGATGCGACTCAGCATGTTTTACTGATTTACTAAAAAGAACTGTACACCCTTGTAAAAAGTGTACTAGTTATGCTTATGCGGTTGTGTGTGTGTGTATGCAACACGTAAGCGTTTGTACCAGTGTTTGTATGTAGGTGTGGTTGTTTCCTTGTCTGTCTCGAGTGTATAGACACAGGTATCCCCAGGGTGTGTGAAAGTCTCCCCTAAGTAGATTTACAAGTTCGGTTTGAGTGGACAATAGGCGCCAGTCTGTCTGTCCACAGAGGGGGGAGGGATGCCAAAATCTTTTCTTAAGCTTTAATCACCTTGGCCTTTGTGATTGTGAAGTGCCCACACCCTACCCTAGCCTTCGAGGTAGGTTAAATGAGAACCTCAGAGACTTAGCCATACTTGTCTGGGAGGGTTTGCTAGGAACTTTGTTTCAGTTCATTCCCCCAGCTGCCCAGGGCTATCTGTACAGCTGAGGCGTTGTCGTTGTCCACAAGGGATGTCATAACCTACTAAAGAGGTGAAATGTTCAAACCAATGAAATTAAACTGTTTGCTAAAGTGACCAATCAGAAACGAACCACTGGTCAGATATCCAATGGGATTAGGTATTGGGATCCGAGGGCTAAATGTGGGTAGAAGCTTGCTATATATTCCGTGAAAGTATTCTAGGCTTTCTCTTGTATGACCAGCAGCAGAAGTCTGAACTTGTTCTGAAGACTCTGAAGTCTGTAACTGGTGTTCAGTCCTTTGCCTGGGATGTGTGTGTGAGTATTGACATTTTAGGACTTTGATTTTCTAGTTCGTGATTGATTTTGTGAGATAAAGATTGCCATGTTTGTAATATGCATTTCCGATATGTCTAAGGGAACAGTCTTCATGGGATTTCGCGTTATTTTTGGTTGTAGAATTCAATTGAGATCTTTCTGTTAAAGCGTTTTATTGGAAGAAAACCAAATTGAATTGAAACTGGATTACTAGTTTTGATCCAAACATGTTCCCATAGACGGCATCGTTCTCTCTCTCTCTCTCTCTCTCTCTCTCTCTCTCTCTCTCTCTCTCTCACTCTCTCTCTCTCTCTCTCTCTCTCTCTCTCTCTCTCTCTCTCTCTCTCTCTCTCTCTCTCTCTCATCTCTCTCTCCCTCTCTCTCTCTCTCTCTCTCTCTCTCTCTCTCTCTCTATTATTGTTGAGAGAGTCAAATCTCTCATAATGTGTGTCAGTGAAGGTTAGTATTATTTTCTGTTTATGGATGATTTAACCTTCCACGATTGTGTAGCTTTGTTAGTTGAGATGATCATGATTGTTTGACGATGTATATACTTTTACTGTTTTGTTAGGTTAGAGAGCCTCATTGTAAGATGATCTAGGCAGATTTGTTACCTAGGTAATTTGATGGAGTTTATTGGGTTTGGAAGGGCGAGACGGTTTAATTGAATAGTAGAATTGACCACGAGTTCTTGGCCACTTGATAAGTTTAGAGTCGGGTCAGGCGAGCTGTAGTGGACAGTTGCCTGAGGGTGTGAACAAAAGTAGGCCTTCTTGGCTGCCTTTTTGTATTGGCCCCTTTTGTACTGCTAAGGGAGGCGAGGTCCATTTGTTGAGTAGGACCTTTGTTGAAAAGGGATGGTCATGGTCTAAATGAAGGAGTTCATTGAGACTAGGTCTAATGGGTTGAAGGTAAACGGAAACATGTGCTTTCTTGTTGTTTAATGTTAGAAAGTCATACTGTTAGTTTATCTTTATGTGTATTGGTAATTGTCGTGTATTGAATGCTATTGACGATGTTATTTGGGATTATCGTGATTGATTGAATCAAAGGATGGTTAATAAGACACGAGGATAGATGTAAAACTTGTTGAAGTTAATCTGAATTTCAGAAAGTGATAATTTCGGATTGGATAGCTTAGGTTTAACTGATGGCGTTAAACGTGTGTGATTGTTCTGGATAGGTTTTTCTCTGTAACTAACCTATGCAAATCCAAAACAAGGGACTAAACTTGCTATAAGTAATCCTCGAGAGTGTCCAGGGGTTATCTCCTTTTGATAATAATTAATTCGTTGTTGATCACTGAGAAGATATCCCTATTATGTTCATCGTTGGTTTTCATGTTATTGTTTTAAGGATGTTGATCGTAACATCCTTTTATTATTCTAGTTCATTGTGAGCCTGTTGCTGTATGCTTGTGTTATGTCATTGTTGTTACAGGTCACATTGTTGCTAGAGTCCTTTCTTTTACTTAGTTTCCTTTTCCTTTTCTTATCCTTTTATATCCTTTCCTTTTATGATATACTTTTATTTCTTTTGTAGTTTAGTAGATTGATTAAAGAGTGAAAATTCCAAATTGTCTCCTTTGGTTTGTTGTGTATCCCTCGTTGTGAAAGTCTACTGAACTCCTTCACCCTCTTCAATTCTTTCTTCTTAAAATCTCTTTTCTCTTTCTACCTTTTTTTAAGGAAATCCTAACCTATCTACCCCGAACCCGACACCCTTTCTGTAACTGTGCTGCCCCACTAGGGTAGGTCTGAAAGGGTGGTTTACAGAACAATTATTGAACACTCATCAAATTGCATGTTTTTTTATTACATTCAAATATCCATGCAGCAAACATACTCTCCCCCCTCCCATGGCCATTGATCCATCAATAGAGATATATTTCATACAATAGAAACAGACCCACGCATACAAATGGCAAAACTTATTTTCTTCTGAGCTCTGAAAGAAAAACAAAACACACAAAATAATTCGAGGGTTTCCTCCAGGAAATGTCCTTTTTTTAAAAATAAGGAATAAGGTACGATAATCATTTGATTCAGGCTTGCGGAAAATCTTCGATCTAATTATACTTTCGAAAACTACCAATTAGCAAACACATATGTTTAAAAATAATAAAAATCAAAGGTAGAAAAGGGTACCTGGGCAAACATTCTCTACGCCTGGGGAAGTGTAGTTACTACTTATCATTCATATAGGTTTAGTAGTAAAAGAAGCAATGCTTACTAAACAGTATTCCACAAATCTCAGCCTCTGTTGCTGCTTGTTGGTGTGTCCTTTTAATTAGGTGGAGAAGTGTTGCCGAGAGGTCTGGAGAGGTGGACAGGACGTCATTGAGTGGCCATGGAGAGGGTCGTTTTTCCCCCACAAGATGGCTCCCTTGGCGGCAGTTCAAACTACTTAGCGTCAGGTTCTATTCTTCTTTTTCTCCGTCCGCCTCCTTCTCCTTCTTCTTCTTCTTCTTCTTCTTCTTCTTCTGCTTCTTCTTCTTCTTCTTCTTCTTCTTCTTCTTCTTCTTCTTCTTCTTCTTCTTCTTCTTCTTCTTCTTCTGCTTCTTCTTCTTCTTCTTCTTCTTCTTCTTCTTCTTCTTCTTTTTCTTCTTCTTCTTCTTCTTCTCTTCCCATAATATTTTTTCTCTTTATTTTGTTCTCTGTGTTTAGCGGTGGTATGGTGCCTTTTTTTTGTGTCCGGGTGATTCTAATTAGCCTATGTTGGTGGTATAAGGAAAGGAAAAGTTGTAGTGGATTATGTGTGCGTCAAAAAGGAGAGAGAGAGAGAGAGAGAGAGAGAGAGAGAGAGAGAGAGAGAGAGAGAGAGAGAGAGAGAGAGAGAGAGAGAGAGAGAGAGAGAGAGAGAGAGAGATATGGGAATGCTAAGGGAGAGTTGCAATGAAGGGGTACAAGGGAAACACAATATGTCATAAAATAATATTAAAAAAGAAAACACGAAGAAGAAGAAGAAGAAGAAGAAGAAGAAGAAGAAGAAGAAGAAGAAGAAGAAGAAGAAGAAGAAGAAAAAAAAACCAAGAATTGAAGTAAAGAAGAAGAAGAAGAAGAAACGATGACTGTTGTATTCATTGTTGCTCCATTCCTTTGGCACAGAGAGAGAGAGAGAGAGAGAGAGAGAGAGAGAGAGAGAGAGAGAGAGAGAGAGAGAGAGAGAGAGAGAGAGAGAGAGAGAGAGACAGAGACAGAGACAGACATATATATTCAAAAACAAATGTGTCGGCTGTACACACAGCGGGGAGACCATTGATAACTGAAAACAGGACGCACGCACGGACGGATGGACGGCCGGAAAGAAGTGGGACATATCGGGCCTGTGACACAAAGGGCCTAGGGCACAGCGGGCTTATCCCATGAACAGGCGAAACGGCAGATATCAAAAGAAAACGTACTTACATAAAAACGCATCAAAAGAGCACGTAACTGAATAGTTTTGTATTTATAGCCTTGGGGTTCGGACCCGTGATTTGAGCGCGCGCGATCATGCGCACACGAGCGCACAGAAACATTCATGACAACTGTGTTATAGACCATTCATCAAGAAATGTTGTGAAGAAAAACTGCATTGAAATACATGCACAATTTCGCGAGATATTAGCGATTATGTGTTTCGGGGGTTGAACCCCGTAACTGGCGCGACCTTGACCTTAATGTAAAACTAAATACATCAGTGGATAGCTTGCATCTTGGCAAACTATGATACCAAATTTGATGATGATAGACTGAATAGTTTTTGAGAAAACCGGACGGACGGACGGTCGGACGGAGGACGGAGGCGCGCCGGACGGATGAGACAGAAACAATAGCTCCCCGAACCTTCGGCTCGGGGACTAACAATGTAGGGTGCAAAAGAAGAGGGGTGGTATACAAGGCACACACATTACATGAAAGCCGCCGATGTTATGGCCCAGCAGGAAGGTACAGAAACAACAAAAACCACCCGCACGAACAACAACACTGCCTGGCTTTCCCATTCACCACTATCCACTAGCTTCGTATGTGTGTGTGTGTTTCCATCATGTAATGTGTTGTTTCTCACGTCGTGCTAAGCGATTCTGCATGGCCACAAACAGTCATTGACTTCTGTCATCTTTTTGGGAAATGGAGGGATGGAGGAGGGGGCAGGGGGGGGGGAGCAGGGGGGGGGGGGGGGGGTAGGGGAAGGGGCAGGGAGGATATTGCCGAACAAAGTAGATCACCAGATGAAACGTTTTGTCTACTTGGGTAGCAGAGTCATGGTGGGATGGATCATGTTTGGTCTTTAAGGGAAATATGGAGAGAGAGAGAGAGAGAGAGAGAGAGAGAGAGAGAGAGAGAGAGAGAGAGAGAGAGAGAGAGAGAGAGAGATTGATTGATTGATTGATTGACTTTTATTTATAGAGGGTAATAGAGTAAGCAATAACATGCTTTTTTACATCCAGCCCTCTGGACAAAATACATATTTAAAAGTAGAAAATGAAAGAGAGAGAGAGAGAGAGAGAGAGAGAGAGAGAGAGAGAGAGAGAGAGAGAGAGAGAGAGAGAGAGAGAGAGAGAGAGAGTAGGAAAGTTGTAGAGAAGAGTTACAAGGCTTGAAAGCATGCTGCAACGGTTCCCTTAGCTTCCAACAGCGATGGTGGTGGCGACGACGACTACAACGATACGACGACGATTGTGATGATGGTGATGATGATGTTTTTGATGATGATGATGATGATGATGATGATGATGATGATGATGACGACGATCATGATGATGATGATGATGATGATGATGATGATGATGG
Organism: Phymorhynchus buccinoides; assembly: GCA_017654935.2. Taxonomy (NCBI): domain Eukaryota; kingdom Metazoa; phylum Mollusca; class Gastropoda; order Neogastropoda; family Raphitomidae; genus Phymorhynchus; species Phymorhynchus buccinoides. Next base: position 29,900,787 of record CM065688.1, read on the forward strand.
TGATGATGATGATGATGGAATGCATTGCAAATTTGCAGTGTTTCATTTTCTGTTATCCTGTCCAGTTTTCTTAAATTTGTAAGTCACAAAGTCAGAACAGGATTTCATTTGGTCACATTTCGTGGACTAATATATTTGCAAGGTCTAACTTAATATTTGGAATCAACTGAGCGTTTTTTACTCTGATTATTGAGTTTTTGTTTTCGTTTCGTTTTTGTGTCTTTTGAAACCTTTGAAGATATAAAACACGTCTTGTTTTTCTCATGTTTCAAATAAATGAATTGTATGTATCTTAAAGGGGCACCCTGACGGATGAGTGTTTTGCAAGAAACACGTCGAGATCACCAGGAAAACACCCTTTACAGGGATCGCAACACTCACTTTGCTCTGGCTTCCTAGAAATCAAACCGTCAAATCGGCGATTCTTCCTTGGCAGAGGTGCTGGAAGTCAAATTCTAATGGCCGCCTGCGTTAGACCAAATCGTTTGCACGAACGTTCCACAATACAAGCCTTTTTTTAAAATAAATTATACGGTTTACCAAAAGGCGTTTGATTTATAGGAAACCAGAGCAAAGCGAGTGTTCCGATCCTTGAAAAGGCTGTCTTTCTGGTGATCTCGGCTTGTTTCTAGCAAAAACTCATCCGTCAGGATCCACCTTTAAAGACATCGTCACCACAGCTCATTGGCCTGAGTAGTTTCTTTTGGTATAGGTTTGCACCGTGTTGGTATTTTCGGCTTTCCACCTGGAATTTCCCGAAGTCTACTTACACACGTGCAGCTGTTATATAATTGAATCCAGTTTTGCTAGCCTGCTTGTCTTCTAAAAGGGTCTTTAGAGATCCAAAGTTATACTCGTTCTGATACTGTTGGCCTTATTATGTGCACGGTAAGGCCATCTTACCTCGCTGATATTGTTGATGGTGTATTCCATGACAGCTCTGATGTAGGTCATAGTCATGCGACCCTGGCGCCAGGAGTGTCTGCTAGTGGCTGGAACATTGGCTAACCCGTACTTTAAACACCCCCCCCCCCCCCCCCCCCCCCCCCCTCGCCCATCTCAAATTTTCGCATTAGAATTGTTCACTGCTTAGCAACACTTTGCCATTCTCGGGAAATGAATAGCGTTACCATCAGCCTAGGATTAGTTTCATAAAACTGACAGAAACAGACTTTGAGATTGAGGGTCGTAAACAAGTGGGGGTGTCTAAAGTACAAGAGTGTCGGGAACGTTTTTTGATCTACTTTGGAGTGATCATTCGTATGGATCTTTGGCAGTTTTTAAAACTTCCCAGGAATTG
>CM065688.1:29909586-29927086 GCA_017654935.2 Phymorhynchus buccinoides
CAACAATAGTAGACCGCACTATTGATTTCTTTCTTGAGATTGGTTTGACATTTTGTACACCCTTATAAAAAGTGTACTAGTTATGCTTATGCAGTTGTGTGTGTGTGTGTGTGTGTGTGTGTGTGTGTGTGTGTGTGTGTGTGTGTGTGTGTGTGTGTGTGTGTGTGTGTGTCTGCGACACGTAAGCGTTTATACCTGTGTTTGTATGTGGGTGTTGTTGTTTTCTTGTCTGTCTCGAGTTTATAGGCCTTTGCAACTAGGGTTATTAACGCCCTTGACAGTGAGAGTAATTGCTCATGCTGGTCAGTACTGACAAGGGCATTTACTCGTGCGAAAGGCAGCCATTTAGTGGCATCAAATAGGGGTTATTGGCGAGAGTTATCCCCCTGTCTGGTCAGTACTGAACCATATTCCCCCCACCCTCCAAGGGCATTCACTCTTGCAAACGGTGTTCGTTGCAGACCCCAATAGACGCGTATGCCCCAGGGTGTGTGAAATTCTCTTCTTAGTAGATTCACAAGTTCGGTTTGAGTGGACAATAGGCTCCAGTCTGACTGTCCACAGAGAGGGGGGGGGGGCACCCAAATCTTTGTTAAAGCTTTAAGTACCTGGGCCTCTGTGATTGGAACTCCTTAGCCCGAGATGTGAAGCCCTGCCTTGCCTTCGAGGCATGTTACATGGGAACTACGGTAACTTAGCACCCTCTTGTTGGGAGGTTTTGTTTCTAGGAACTTGGTTTCAGTCATTCCCCCGCTGCCCAGGGCTGTCTGTACTGATTGGACGTTGTATTTGTCCACAAGGAATGGCATAGCCTACTAAAGAGGGCAAATGTTCAAACCAATGAAATGAAACTGTCTGGTAAAGTGACCAATCAAAGAATAAAATCCGGGTCAACACCCAATGGAATAGTCAGAGGAAACATCTGTCACAAAGAAGGTCATAACCTACTAAGGAAATTCAACTGTTTGGTAAAGTGACCAATCAGAAACGAACCCCTGGCCAAATATCCAATGGGATTAGGTATTAGGATCCGAGGGCTAAATTTAGACTGTTACTCACGTGGATAGAAGTTTGCTTTATATTTCGAGAAAGCATTCTAGGCTTTCTCTTGTATGGCCAGCAGCAGAAGTCTTAACCTGCTCTGAAGACTCTGAAGTCTGTAGCTGGTGGTTGGTCCTATGCCTGGGATCTGTGTGTCGCATTGTTGCTAGAGTCCTTTTATATCCTGTTACTTTGTCCTTTTCCCTTTACTTACCTTTCAGTTTTATTTCTTTTTTGTCGCTTAGTAGATTCACTAAAGTGTGGGAATTCCAAATTGCATTCTTTGGTTTGTGTGCACCCCTCAATTCTGAAAGTCTACCGAACTCCTTCATCCTCTCCAGTTCTTTCTTCTAAAAATCCCTTTTTTTCTTTCTATATTTCAGTCATATACTAACCTATCTACCCCGAACCCGACACCCTTGCTGTAACTGTGCTACACCACTAGGGTAGGTCTGAACGGGTGGTTTACACATTATCCACAGATTGTTTTCTTTTTGCACCCCAGGCGCAAGACGGGCGCCACGAAAAAAACAAATGATTTTTTTCCCAACAAACTTTAAAGACACACTTAACCCACCACGATTAAGTCCCTTGGTTTTTTTCTGGGTAGCTGTGACCCACATGCAAATGCCCCCAACTTCAAATTGAGGCTGCTCTTTAAAATGATGTTTCGTGTGAATTTTGGGGCATTTGTACGGGAGTCAAACTTGATCGAAACAAGATTTCTTACCAGCTATAAAAGGGAAAGCACGTGAAACCCGTGATTTTGACACGTGATCCGGTGGGTCTTTAAGATAAAAGTGAACTCCCACTGTTCACACTGAGAAGTGCCGAACTGCGCAGCCACAGGATTCCAGCTTTTCTCCTTTCTAGCATTTTGTATTTCAATGACAGCAGTACAGTACCAAAGCTTCTCAGATTGTTGAATTTCCTTTGAGAGCAAGTGTTCATTTCCGAAACAAAACGTAAGCAACTTCTGAACTGTCAGGTTAGGTGAGGAAAGTGAGAGGGAGGGAGGAAGAGGTTGGGTGGGATGGGGGGGGGGGGGGGGGGTTCAGGAAACAGGTGAGAGAATGAAGAATACAAGCTCAAAAAGAGACAGCACTCTGAATACCTGTAAAGTGTTGCGCACTTCAGACGCCACTTTAGACACAGAGGAGGTGCTCTTTTCAAAACAAAAGCACATTTAACTGATGCGGAAAAAAACACAAGATAAAATAATGTATAAAACCATACGAGTTCCATATCTATTTCCCAATGTTATCTGTATTAGCTTAGCTTACTGATGTTTCCTGTCATTATTGTGTAAGATCAATTTTTATTTGTTTTACTAATGTATCATTACAAGAAATAGTTGTGCCTTTTTTCTTTTGTTAATGACAATACATTCATTTTGGACAAGGTTTAGTCGGGGAAAAAAGAGATGTGCATCGCCAAATTGCCTTCTCTGTAGTTTGTTTATATCATAAAATTGTGTTTTCTTTTTTTTTCTTTTGCTGTTTATCTGGGCCGGACAGTAGCGTTGCGGAAGTTTTGCTAGACAAACCGTAAGACAGAAACAAACGAAACAAACCAAAGGCTGATCCCGGGCGGGTGCAAAGTTCCCTCGCGTTCTTATCTGGGTCTGGAATCCGGACAGACGCACACACTGGACGCCGTACGCACGGACGGATAACCGCCTCGCTCAAGAACCAAAAAGAAACGTAGCGATGGATATATCAGAATACTAACTTCTTTGACACGAAGCCATATGTTAGGTATGCAGGAACGGTTAATTGATTTTATTATTGTAATATGCATTATAAAAATAAAAAAGTGCTGAAATATGGGTCCCTTGAACTATAACCCCGTACAGTCCACTACAGTAACTGAATCCACCACCACCACCACCACCACCACCCCTCCCAGTTTTCCTATCATCGTTTTCGCTATGTTTCACTTTACTCCCTTTCTTTCTCAGCTTTGTTTCCGCTAAAAACATACAAAAAAGTAACGTCAACGACCTTTCTTGACGATGATGAATTGTCCAACACGTTGAGTGAAGCAACAACAACGCACTGGCTGATAGCCTCACACACTCACAGACACACACATGCGCGCACACGCGCGCACGCACACGCACACGCACACGCACACACACACACACCACACGCGCGCGCGCTGCGCACGCACGCACGCACACGCACACGCACACACACACACACATACACACACACCACAAACGCACGCACGCACACGCACACACGCACACACACACACACACACACGGAAGCACGTACGCACGCACGCGCGCACACGCACACACGCACACACACACACGCACACACGCACACGCACACGCACGCACACACGCACACACACACACACACACACACACACACACACACACACTGCAAAGTGGACTAAGCGGTGAATTTAGACAGTGTTTGCAACAATTTATACTTGCTGGTTCTAGGTAGTTAGCTTCAAGACAACAAAAAATGGCATCTCTCTCTCTCTCTCTCTCTCTCTCTCTCTCTCTCTCTCTCTCTCTCTCTCTCTCTCTCTCTCTCTCTCTCTCTCTCAAAACACTATGAACAATCCAATCCTTAATCTGTCTTTGGCAGAACCCCCTGTGCCGCCATACCGGAAGACACCCTTCATAAACATCACGTGATTACAGACGTAATATCCGGAAAGGAAAAATAAAGGTGTTCACCTGACTCGAGAAAAAATAGTTGCCTCTTACGTGTCTTGTAATTAGCAATCTTGTCAATTTTCTACAGCTTAAGGCCGGATTTGTTCCTTATGGCTTAAAAGAATTAATGTCAACATCAAGTGGATGATGATGAGTGAGATTGGCTGTTTGGGAGACTGGTCTGTAGAAGTGGTATGGTAATTCGTTTTTCGAAATTAGGTTGTATCCCTTTATTATAACAGCTTTGCCGCGCAAGAGTTGTTGTGCGTATGAATGTTTGGTTAAGATGCAGGAGTGTTTTAAACGAACACACACACACACACACGCACGCACACGCACACGCACACGCACGCACACACCAACGCACGCACTGCACGCACACACACACACCACACACACACCACACACACACACACACACACACACACACACACACACACACTCACAGAGCGTGTGTACCCGCAAAGGTTTCAGAAGTGTGTGTTTTATTATTAGTATTGGTTTACACCACTAAGACATTTTTTTCTGACATGTTTTTAATCCCCGAGCAGAAGGTTCGGGGAGCTATTGTTTTTGTCTGGTCCGTCCGTCCGTCCGTCCGTCCGGTGTCCGTCCGTCCGTCCGGTATCCGTCCGTCCGTCCGGCATGCCTCCGTCCGTCCGGTAATTCGTCCGTTGTTCTCAAAAACTATTCAGTCTATCATCATCAAATTTGGTATACTAGTTGGCCAAGAGGCAAGCTATCCACTGATGTATTTAGTTTTACATTACGGTCAAGGTCGCGCCAGTTACGGGGTTCAAACCCCGAAACACATAATCGCTAATATCTCGCGAAGTTTTGCATGTATTTCAATGCAGTTTTGTTCACAACATTTCTTGATGAATGGTCTATAGCACAGTTGTCATGAACGTTTCTGTGCGCTCGTGTGCGCATGATCGCGCGCGCTCAAATCACGGGTCCGAAACCCAAGGCTATATATAAAAAAACTATTCAGTTACGTGCTGTTTTGATGCCTTTTTATGTAGTTACGTGCTGTTTTGATGCGTTTTTATGTATGTGTACATCCGACACATTCCGATTTCGGAGTACCTCGGCAATGCTGCGAGGGGACTTTGCAGCCGCTCGGCGTTGCACTTGTTGCATTTGTTATCACAGCATGTGAATGTGCATTTGGCTCCTCTGATTATGTGTATTATTTTTTTTAGACAGAAGCAAGACGGAAACTGACATGTGAGGTTAAAGATAAACCTTCGAGAGGAACAAAAAACCCACAAAAAGCATCATATTAAAATAAAAACAAACTTCCTCCTTAGACATACTTCTATGCACGAGCTGAAGGGGGTAAGGTGGGGGGGGACAAAGCAAGAATCATCCTATTTGACCTAAAGCATTCAACACTAAGGTACAATTGGATCACATACATCTGCTCCAAGCGCCTGTTGAAATTGTACATATCTCGCACCAATCCATCCCACTTTTTGTTTAGTGGCAATCGGTGTCAAAACTTCGTTTTGGGAATCTACCAGAGCTAGTGAGCATTTCCAATACGAAAATTTCAGAGTGGGTCAAAAAAGGTTCTTCTTCTTCTTCTTCTTCTTCTTCTTCTTCTTCTTCTTCTTCTTCTTCTTCGTTTTCTTCTTTTTCTTCTTCTTCTTCTTCTTCTTCTTCTTCTTTGGTGGTGACCAACTTCTTTATATAGAAGTAATTGTACACACTTTAGGGGTGACCATAGAACAAGAATCAGAAGAGACAGAGAGAGAGAGAGAGAGAGAGAGAGAGAGAGAGAGAGAGAGAGGAGAGAGAGAGAGAGAGAGAGAGAGGGAGAGAGAGAGAGAGAGAGAGAGAGAGAGAGAGAGAGAGAGCAGAGAGAGAGAGAGAGAGAGAGAGAGAGAAGAGAGAGAGAGAGAGAAGAGAGAGAGAGAGTGTGAATACACATGCAAACTAACGTCTTAACGGTTTGTACAATTTGGTGTAGAAGAAAAGAATTAGAAGATAAATGGCCCGGTTTGTACAATGTTGGAGTAGACGAAAAGAAGGAAAAGACAAGAAAAGGTAAGGACATAGAGGCTGTGGGGAGAGAGAGAGAGGGGGGGGGGAAGGAGGGAGGGGGATGGGTAAAACGTACAAGCAGTGAAAAGGAAACAAAAGCAACTGCAGAAATCTGAGTAGCAGCAGATGCAGCAACAGAAGCAGCTGCAACAGCAACAACAATGCCTCAAAGAGAGACGTTCTGTTCCACAAGAAGAGTGCAGCAATCCTACAATCAGTTAAAAAAACAAAACATGCCTACCAAAAAGAAAACCACCATGCATACAATACAGGTATTAGCTCGAGTTTTTGGTTTGGTTATGCGTTTAAAGTTGTGTGGAGGTTTTTGTCTTGTTATTGTTGTCGATAGTTTTGTTGCCATGTTTGCATTCTTTTTTGCGAAGTCCTCTTTTGTGAGTGTGTTAACAGTGCGCGCTTAGACCTGGAACACTGACAGTGATTGGTTAAAGAGGAGAGGGGCTGAGACTTTAAAGCCTCCCCCCTACCATCCCTCCCTGCCGCCCTCCTTTAAAAAAAACAACAACCCATAAAACATCTACGTAAGAGATATACGACCACAAAGGCAACGCCGTATTATTAAAATCCCCTCAACAAAAGCAACGTCTCCCTTTTTATTATCAAAATAGACCCTGTGGTTTGTTTGTGTCATGTAAAGGTAGTCACTCTCGCCAGCCCTAGCGACTCTCTCTAGACTTCTATATATCTCTCCTTCTCTCTCGCCTCTCTCTCTCGTCTCCTCTACTACGTCATCTAGAGATCTCTCGCTACTCTACGCTGCCATCTCTATCTCCCTCTTCTACTCTCTCCCAATCGCTCGCATATCTCTTTTTCGTTCGCTATATCCTCTATCTCGCTGCTCTGCCTCTCTCGATATACTCTCTATCTAGATATATCTCTAAAAACTCACGAGACTCTCGTCTCAATCTGTCTCTCTCGTCCTCTCTCTCTCTCTCTCTCTCATCTCTCTCTCTCTCTCTCTCCTGATGGCACTAACTCAGCACATGTTGTCTTTCTCTCCTCTCTCTCGTCTCTCTCTCTCTCACCCAAATCTCTCTCTCTCTCCCTCTCACACTCCTTACTCTCTCTCTGTCACTCCCTCTCCCCTCTCTCTCTCTCTCTCTCTCTCTCTCTCTCTCTTCTCCTAATCCCTTCTCCGTCATGTCTCCTTCTCTCTTCTCTCTCTCTCTCTCTTCGCTAAAAAAACTCTCTCTCTCTCTCTCTCTCTCTCGTCTCAGTTTTCAGTGTTCTCTCTCTCTCTTTCTTCTCTCTCTCCTCTCTCTCTCTCATCTCACTCTCTCTCCTCTCACTCCTTCTCCTCTCACTCTCTCAAAATCTCTCTCTCTCTCTCTCTTGTACATTACTTAAGGTGGTTTTTTCTCTCGAGCTCAGTCATTGTAAGCCTTGCTGATTCCGATACCCGGGCCTGCTGTGAAGGCCATTGGTTGCAACGCCTGGGTACCACTGATAAGAGGGATCCGTTAAATGGGGGAAAATCAGCCAACATAAATCCCTCTTGTGTTCCGCACGGTAGGTGTTTGGGGAGCTAAACTGTGACGAGTCTGTCTGGTGGAGAAAGAACCGACAAGGAAAACAAGAACATCAAAAACAGAAACAAACTCTGAAACCTTGACTTGAACATCTGCGCCTTGGTAAAATCGTCCGCTCTCTCTCTCTCTCTCTCTCTCTTTTTTTTCGTTTTCTCTCTCTCTCTCTCTCATCTCTCCTCTCTCTCTCTCTCTCTCATCTCTGCTCTTCATTCTCCCTCTCTCTCTCTCTCTCACAATCTCTTCTACTCCCTCTCGTCTCTCCTCTCTCATCCGTCTCTCATACTGCCTCTCCTCCTCTCTCTCTCTCTCTCTCTCTGTCATCTCGGTCATCTCCTCTCGTCTCTCTCATCTCTCTCTCTCTCTCTCGTCGTATCTCTCTCGCTCGTCTCTCTCTCTCTCATCTCTCTACGTCTCTCATCTCTCACTCCCTCTCTCTCTACTCTCTCTCTCTCTCTTTCTCCTCTTTTATTTCTTTTCCTTGTTTTCTTGAGGAGGACTGGATGAAAACAGTTATATTAATCTTACTCGGAAAATAAATTTCTGACAAACTCATTCATTCATATCATGCTGTTACCTGCTCCCTCATCCCCCCTGACCCACAGTCCCTCTCAATCTCTCTCTCTCTCTCTCTCTCTCTCTCTCATCTCTCATCTCTCTCATCTCTCTCATCTCTCTCTGCATCGCTCTCGTCCGTCCTCTCTCTCTCTCGTCTCTCTCTCCTCTCTGGCTCTGTCTCTCTCTGTGTCCTGTCTCTCTCTCTCTCTCTCTCTCATTCTTTCTCTCTCTCTCATCTATATCTCTCTCTCTCTCTCTCACACTCTCTCTCTCTCTTTTTCTCCCTTTCTCTATCTCTGTCTCTCCTCTCACACGTAACCTAACAGCAGCCCACACACCCACATACACACTCTCTCTCTCACACACACACACACACTCTCTCTCTCTCTCTCTCTCTCTCTCTCTCTCTCTCGCTGTCCTAGTCTCTCATCGGGACTCTTCGTCATCCTCATCTCTCCTCTCACTTCCTTGCTCCACCAACGCCCCAAACGTCTCCACTCTGCTCGACCTGCTACTCCCCTTGATCATTGTTCCAAGTTTCCCTCCCCGCGGTATTGTCCTTTATTTGCATGCTCTCTCCCCTTCTCACTGGAACCCCTGTTGATTCCAACATCAAAGACCGCCGCCAACGCCATGAGAAGTCTTGTCTGTCTTTTAGTGTGATAAGCCACCGTTTAGAATTCATGGAAATTGTCCGGGAAAAATCTCATTATTTCCACACTTTCTTTTTCATCGTGAAATAAACATTGTTTTTACGACAAAGCACAAAGCAACACAAAGCCAATGAGATTGTGGAACGTTGAGTAGATTATGGGCAATGAAAGAATCTTTTTGTTGTTATGACATGTTGTTACCCGGCCAGAGGCCGGGGTTTTGCGATCAGTTTGTGTGTGTGTGTGTGTGTGTGTGTGTGTGTGTGTGTGTGTGTGTGTGTGTCTGTGTGTGTGTCTGTGTGTGTTATCTGTGTATCGATTATCTTAAAAAAACCTACTGTTTGGACTTTGATTAAAATTGGCAGAGGGGTAGACAGCTTGAAAAGGAAGCTTCCGTTCGTTAATCAACACCGTGCTGACCTTGACCTTGAAGCTTGACCTTGAAAACCGAAATTTCCTTCTTTGGGCTATGTAATTTCCCCCCAGCTTTATTTCGTGAACTAGTGAACAGAATCGCTTCAAATGTTGTGTGGTGGTGTACCATGGTGCAAGGAAGTTTGCATATAAAAGTTCAGCTGTATCTCGTGAACTACTGAACAGAATCGCTTCAAATTTTGTGCTATGTATTTTATGCGTTCTGTAAGGGTGGAAAGTGGTGTGTTTATTGGGGGGGGGGGGGGGGGGGATGGAGAGGACATAACTCTGGCCGGGTTTTGCATTGTCACAATGCGTTTGCTGCCGCTCGGCGATGCCCTTGTTGTTGTTTTCGTTTCCCCAGCTTAAGCACTCTGGGGGTACACCCAGTATGTGCATAATTAGTCCGTCACCAAGATGGGCTGGTTTTTGTATTATTTTTTTTTTATTTTTTTTTTGGGGGGGGTTCTGTCTTTCCCAAGGATATCTCCCCCGAACCGCTTGACCGAATTGCGTCAAGTTGTGTGTGAAGGTGTGCCTCCTTAATAGGAAGAGATCGGCGCAAAACCATTTTGCGGTCGTCACCTTGACCTTGACGTACGACCTTGAAAACCGAAAATCTATTTTTAGCCATATCTCAGGCACCGATCAACATAGGATGTTGAAACTTGGTATGAAGGTGGTTTGGCTTATGCCCGTTCTGATGGTGGCATATCGATCAAGATCAAAGGTCAAGGTCAAAAAGATCGCTGGAGCCTGAAAATCGGAGGGTCATTTTTTTCTCCTTCTGTCTGTCCCAAGGATATCTTTCGAACGAGTTTGACAGAATCGCTTCAAATTGTGTGTGCTGGTGTGTCACCATGAGGGAGAAAGGCATCCGCGCAAAATATTTTGCCGTCGTGACCTTGACCTTGGCGTACGACCTTGAAAACCGAAAATATTTCAGGGGCCATAACTCCCACACCGTTAGTGTTAGAGTCTTCAAATTTGTCATGAAGGTACTTTGGCTTATGCCCGTTCTGATGGTGGCATACCGATCAAGGTCAAGGTCACGGTCCGGGCGATCCGTAGGCCTTGAAAGTGGTAGGGGTCTACACATTGGGTTTTAAGCCATATTTTCCACATTGGTACTTGACAGAAGCGCTTCAGATTGTGTGTGGTACTGTATACCCTAGAGACGAAAACATCCGAGCATAACTTATCACCATGCTGACCTTGACCTTGAAGTGTGACCTTGAAAACCGAAATTTCCTTCTTTGCGCTATATGTTTCTTCTTCAAGCTGTATCTCGTGAACTAGAAGACAGAATCCCTTCCAATTTTGTGTCAGGATGTGACACTCTACGGGGTGTCGCAAGTGCGTGGCATTGCTGGTGACGGACATGTCTGCCGCTCGGCGACGCCCTTGTATTTATCAATGTGAGATCCCACACTTCGAACACTTCTCTGGCAGAGACAATAGAGGCCACTCCCTGAAATTATCCAAAGGGCATCATAGGCATCCAGATCAGAGGCAACTTCTTCTCTCTTAGAGTTATCAACCTTTGGAATAGCCTGCCAGACTCTGTGGTAACAGCACCCCTCTGTCAACGCCTTCAAGTCACGCTTAGACGCTTTCTGGTCGAAGCACCCGACGGTCTACGATCCAGAATGCTATCATTGACTTAGTCGTTCGCACCACCACGCGCGCATAACGTCTAAGTCTACCACCTTGAATGGTGAACAGGCATCAGTTGATGCCTCAATCACGTCTCAAGTTCAAGTTCAACTTCAACTTGGTTAGAAAGGTGAAAATGGGGGTAAGGGAAATGGACAAAGGAAGGGTATGTTGAGTTCCGAATATTTCAGTATTATTTTGACGTGAGTTTTTGTTTGTTTGTTTGTGTTTTTGTTTCTGTTACAACAACTTAAACCCACTGAATAAAGTCTTCTCAAAATAATCTTAAGCAGGGACTCACAAGCATACCCGAACGTACCCCCGACCGTCGTTTCGATTGCACGTGCTTTCGTTCTTACATTTAATAGTTCAAATCAACACCTAAATAACATTGGTTTTGGTTTTTTAAACCATTAAGTCCTATGACCACTTGGTCACTAAACTTGTAAAGCGGACTTAAATGTAAATATTGTAACAAATTCTAAGAAGGCCTTTGCCTCTTTTTAAAGGATTTTAATAATAAAGCTCTTTTGAGCACAAAACATGGATTTTAACTGTAGCCCTGGGTTTTTTTTATCATAGATTTCCTCTAATCTGCCAGACATATAAAAGCAAACAGCTAAATATCTTTTAAAAACAAATATTTTATTACAAACATAAATCTTAGACTCTTACACAAATTTTTTAACTTGTTTTCAAAGTAAAACTTAAATTTTTTCTTCAAAAGTTCTTGTCTAAAAAGTATTTCCAAAATGTTCTATAAACTTTTTTTCCAAACTTCAAAAAATCTTTAAAAACTTTCATAATACTTAAAATGAATATTTTTCATTCAAAAATCCTCTTTTTCTCCGGAATCTGTATAATTTCAAATGCCCCAAATGGTTTTTTGACCCAGAAGGTGTAAAATCTCTCTCTCTCTCTCTCTCTCTCTCTCTCTCTCTCTCTCTCCTCTCTCGCTCTCTCTCTCTCTCTCTCTCGCTCTTCCTCTCTCTCTCTCTCTCTCCTCGATCTCTCTCTCTCTCTCCTCTCTCTCATCTCTCTCTCTCTCTCTCTCTCTCTCTCTCTCTCTCTCTCTCTCTCTCTCTCTCTCTCTCTCTCTCTCTCTCCTAAATAACATAATTCTCTTATTGCCGTCAGTTCAAAACCAACGTTTTTAACACCTTCAAATGTATACACCCATGAAATACTGACGGAGAATGTGCCTGGTTCGACACTAAGCTAGGAGACACGAGCTCAGCGCATGCTGCTATGGTAGGCGAAAGCCCCCTACGCACGGATTGCATAGTGCCAGAGCCAGCAACAATGATGACTCCTTGTGAATGGAAAGGCAGGATGATACGACAGGAACTAGGGGTAGTAAGGGAACATGGCCAAGAGAGGCAAGGGGGGCGAAAGGGGAAGGAGGAGGGGCTGCGGAAAGCGGGTAGAAAAGGGCCAGACACACGTCCACTAAAAAAAATCGCACCACTGTGCGATGCGATTCGATCGCGCGATCTCGAAGCGCGAAGCGCATTTTGTTCTTGGGGAAAACCACGATACGATTCGACCACGTGGTTTCCCCCCCAAGAACAAAATGCGTTTCGCGCTTCCAGTAGATCACGTGGTCGAATCGTATCGTACAGTTGTACGATTTTAGCTGACGTGTGGCTGGCCCTTACGTCTGGGAGAGACTGAGAACAGAAGCGGGTGGGTGAGAGAGGGTGGGGGTGGGAACTGCGGCACCCGCAGAGTAGCGGAGATGCAGAAATGAGGGGTGCGCAAAGGGATGGAACAAGGCAGACAACTGTTCAAATTTCCGCCACGATTTCTCTTCCTCCTCCTCCTCCTCCTCCTCCTTGCTTCTCCTCGTTTTTCTTCTCTTCTTTCTATTCTCCTCCAGCGTGGACTTGGCCTGTACTGCTCGCTGGCTGTGGGCCTAAAAGAGAAGCTCGGCCATTCTCTCTCTCTCTCTCTCTCTCTCTCTCTCTCTCCGTCGGCAGTGAGTTGTGACCACTCTGGCTGCAGCGCGTGGAGAGTCTGGCACCAGCGGTCTGGAACTGCGCGTGTGCCGTCTCTGTGTGTGCGTGTGTGAGTGTAATGTATACATGTGCCAAAGCCTGACAAGGGATTCTCATTGTCAAACGCTGCCGTCATTGTCGAGGTGGTGTCACAAATGCCTGTAGCAACGCTCTGCGTTTGGTGACACGTTGGCTTGTTAATTAAAAGTAAAGGTGTTTTGTGTTAACAGTTCTTGAGAGTGTCTCATTTTTTTGGTGATATGAAAGAGAAAGGACAAGAATTCACGTGACAAACTTTATATTTTTAAAGAAAATACTAGCCTAGCGAATTCAACCTGTTACACTCATTTCACGAATAAGGACGCCCCCAACATTTAATGCGGCTGAGTTTTCTCTTACTTTTGTTAGTTGCCTGAACACGTACTCACTGAATAATAAAAACTGCACAAAGTTGCAACTTGTCATTGAGACCGGTGTTGTCAGTGGCGAGTGTTTTAAATTGATTATTCTTCCTCTTGGGTTTACCAATTATTATGTTGATTATTTATGGGTTGTGATTTACATAAATTTCCAAGAAAGAAATACATTTTGTGTGTATCTGGATTATCTCCATTGGCAACACCGCATTAGGGGCATTTTGTCCACTTCAAAGGTAAGTCTTTTCCTACGTTGTTTGTGTTGCTTTACGTGTGTTTGAAGGTTGTGTAGGCCCTATGTGCGGTGTTTTTAAAGTTACATATGTGACACAGCACCACGAAAGGGACATTAAGTCGCATGACTAGTTTCTAACAACAGGCTTGCAAAGTCACAAATCTCATTTTTGGTGTCCATTTTGATTTATTGATATTTTCGTGTTCTCGAATATCTTATATTTTGTACTTATAAAGGACAATCTTTCAGTTGGCCTCTAAATGGTCATATAAGTGCTTTAAAACGAGTAAGGCGATGCATTTTCTTCAGCTAGGCTAGACTTTGCACTGTGTTTTATCAAAATGGCCAACACTCACTAATTTTGAAAGCTTATCACTCTGGAACCAAACCAGATACACGAATGGTTCTTGTATCATTGGAAAGCGAATTATCTGAAGTGTTCAAAAACTTAATTTTCTCAGAAAGGTCAGTTTAAAACTTGATCTCCCTTTCGTGGTGCTGGGTCACATATTTATTATTAGCACTCGTTTATCTTCTCTGGTTTTTCTTTCTTCTCTTTTCTCCCCCTCCTTTCCTCTAGCTCTCTTCTCCCTGCCTCTCTCTCTCTCGTCTCTCTCTCTCTCTCTCTCTCTCTCTCTCTCTCTCTATCTCTCTCTCTCTCTCTCTCTCTCTCTCTCTCTCTCTCTCTCTCTCTCTCTCTCTCTCTCTCTCTCTCTCTCTCTCTCGGATTGTTTTGTTTTTCTTCTAAATATTAAACATTTTATAGTAGACTGATCCTTTTGACTTCATCGACACAAAAATAGAAACGCGTATTCATGAAACGACGGCCTTGTCTCTGTCTTAAGTCAAAATTACGGTGTAGCTACAAATCATGTGGGGAGAATTAGAGAGGAAGAGGGAGGGAGGGAGGGAGGGAGTGAGGGAGGGAAGGAGGGAGAGAGAGAGAGGAGAGAGAGAGAGACAGAGAGACAGACAGACAGACAGACAGACAGATAGACTCATAAAACCAGCCCATCGCAATAGTCCGATCACCTTTGGTGACGGACTAAAGACACGAGTACAATCAGATCCATATATCCATCTGCGAAAAGGTTGAAATGAAATGCCTCGAGTAGGGAATGAATAAAGTGTACGATTTCCTTTTATCTCCCCTTTTGAAGCTTTCCAATTGTGTATGCAATGATAATAATAAATTATTGCAACGCACTAACTGTCAGTAACTTAATTATTAACCCTTTCACCGCCAATGTCACATTTATGCACCACAATGTGTTAATACCCATGTCACTAAAAGGCATCAAATGAGGGCCCGTTATATCAAGTCCTTATTTTCTTAATTGTGGGAGGCAAGGATAGGTCTAATGTTATACATGTCACAGAGGAATTCCCAATATTGCAGATACTTTTTTTTCTCTCTACCCAGTTGAAGCTTTAACCCTTTCACCGCCAAAGTCGCATTTTAGCACCACAGTGATTTAACACCTATGTTACTATAAGGCATCAAATTGGGGTGTATTATCCAAAGACCCTATTGTCTCAGTTTTGGGGAAGTAAGGATAGACCTTATTTTATGTATGTCACAGAAGAATCCCCAATACTGCAGGTGGATTTTGTTCTCTACCCAGGTAAATTTAATGGACATTTTTGGCTGAAATATGGCTGGCGGTGAAAGGGTTAATGGTATGTGCTGAAATATGGCTGGCGGTGAAAGGGTTAATGGTATGTGCTGATATATGGCTGGCGGTGAAAGGGTTAATGGTATGTGCTGATATATGGCTGGCGGTGAAAGGGTTAATGGTATGTGCTGATATATGGCTGGCGGTGAAAGGGTTAATGGTATGTGCTGATATATGGCTGGCGGTGAAAGGGTTAATGGTATGTGCTGATATATGGCTGGCGGTGAAAGGGTTAGTGGACATGTGCTGAAATATGGCTGGCGGTGAATGGGTTAATGTATGTGCTGAAATATGGCTGGCGGTGAAAGGGTTAATGGTATGTCTGAAATATGGTTGGCGGTGAAAGGGTTAAAAACCGTCTGTACTTATGAAAATATTGACTGTTCTACATAACTATTGGTTGTGAATTAAACGGAAAGATTTTAAACCGCTTTGTTTATAATTCAGTGAACGGGGCTGAAACGTCTGGCGGCTAGTTCACATCTTCGCCCGTAAGAAAGATCACATAATGACAGGAAAGAGCGAAACAGATTGCTCTAATGTTCCGTCATCAGATGATATTCTCTTACGGGCGAACATGTGACCCAGCAACACAAAAGGGACATCAAGTATCAAACTGACCTTTCTGAGAAAATTATGTCTTTGAAACCTTCAGATAATTCTCTTTCTAATGATACAAGAACCATTCTTGTATCTTGTTTTGTTTTGTTCCAGAGTTATAAGCATTTAAACTTAGCAGAGTGAGTGTTATGCATTTAAAAAACATTATACATCGCTTCACATTTAAGCTCTAAACGCTTAAATTGTTGGCCATTTTGAGAAAACAGTCTAAAGTCTAGTCTAGCTGAAGAAAATGCATCGCCTTACTCGTTTTAAAGCACTTATATGACCATTTAGAGGCCATATGAAAGATTGTCCCTTATAAATATGAAATATAAGATGTTAGAGAACACGAAAATAACCATAACTCAAAATGGACAGAAAAATTAGATTTTTGACTTTGCAAGCCTGTTGTCAGAAACTAGTTCTGCGACTTAATGTCCCTTTCGTGGTGCTGGGTCACATATGTGATTTTTTCCCCGACTGAAATGGTGATAATGGTAAAGGGAAGGAAAGAACCAAGTCGTAGCAATCAAGGCCATACTATTATTCTGTTCTGTACACGAAATGGTGTCCCATGGCAAAATAGACCCTTCGAGTTCTGTTTTGAGTTTGTTTGTTTGTTGCTGTTGTAGTCTGTTTTAAGATTATGGGCAAACAAAATATTATTAATATGAAACGAGTTTTAATTAGGGGATGTGTCACGATTTGTTATTTGTTTGATTATGAAATTTAAAAACAATTCAAACCCTTCAAGTAAAGAAAACCAAAACAACAATATAACACACACACACACACACACACACACACACACACACACACACACACACACACACACACACACACACACACACACACATCACAGCCACACCCTCCTGCAGCTATGCCAAGGGTCTCCCAAGTTCCAAAACACTCAACTTTTGCTGCACAACTCTCGAAACTAAGCGAATAATTTCAATATCTCTTCTGTTAAGAAAACGACCTTATTGAGAGTTGTAGGCATTCTTTAAGCTTCCTGCTAACATATGATCAGCACCATTTTGCGCATATCACTATATGGAGAACATGCTGATGCACTAAGTTTGTTGCAGTTTTCTGGATTTAGAGGCGTTTTTCAACTCACGTTACCATAGCAACCAATGGTGATCGCGTTTTGTTTTCTTTCTCTGTAAGTCCATTATTGTCTCTTGTGTATATAACTGCCAAGTTTCAAGTTCCAGAAGTGAAGCGTTTGGAAACTACAAGCAAATAACCAAAACATGTGTATTTTGAAAGTGTTCCCTAACTTTTTGTGGGCAGCTTAATTAACCTTTAAAAAAAAAATTAACATGATCAAGTTAGAACATTTCTTTTAATTGATGTTCAATATTCCCGGGTTAACTGATCGAGTTAAAGGCTGCATTTAAAAAAAAACCAACCCTGGTCGTCTCTATAATAGAGATAGATTAATAAAGACACAAATCATTTAGATTAATATGGAAAAAATCATTCAGATTAATGGGAAAAAATCATTCAGATTAATATAGACAAAAATCATTCAGATAAATATAGACAAACACAATTCAGATTAATATGGACAAAAATCATTCAGATTAGTATGAACTAAAATTATCCTCAGAAGCCTGTAGCAGTACATAAAAAAATAAGCATAACTCAGTGTATGTGCGTGCGTGTGTGGGACTGTGTGTGTGTGTGTGTGTGTGTGTGTGTGTGTGTGTGTCCGTTATGTGTGTGTGCGCGCTTTGAATTGTAATACAGACAACGAAAGGCAACCAAAGAGGATGTCCCAAAAGTGTTCCAGTTCCGTTCTGACTAGTACATGTAACTAAACCACACAAAAGATAACAACAAAAAAGAAGAAAAGAAGAAAAAATACTCAATCGACCTTAGCAGAAAGCGAATGAATGAATGAGTGAGATAAATAATCCAAAATACTGATTTTGCTGAGACGCAACAAAAACACAAACACTGGATAAGTCTAATT
>CM065688.1:29937086-29939586 GCA_017654935.2 Phymorhynchus buccinoides
AAGAGAGAGGAAGAGAGATGAGAGAGAAGAGAGAGAGAGAGAGAGAGAGAGAGTGAGAGAGAGAGATTGAGAGAGAGGATAGAGAGAGAGAGAGAGAGGAGAGATGAGAGAGAGAGAGAGAGCTGGGAGAGAGAGAGAGATTGATTCGGACAGAGAGAGAGAGAGAGATTGAGTTTCTTTTGGTCTTCCCTTGGACAGAGAGAGAGAGTCAGAGAGAGAGAGAGAGAGAGAGAGAGAGAGAGAGAGGGAGAGAGAGAGAGGGAGACAGAGATAGAAATACAGAGACATAAACAGATAGATAGATTGACGGAGATTAAAACTATAAAAAAAAAAAAGAACAAAGCACAGAAAAGAATATAGGCAGGGGTTGTTTTGGGAAAAAATGGATCGTATTTGTCGACCATCTGTTTTCAACAAACCGTGGTTGATATCTTCCCCAGCTTGAACCCTGCTATCCACGATGTTTGTTACACCGTGTGCGTTTGGCAAGTGCACAGCAACGACACTATAGCACTGTTTCGAAATGAAAACGGAAGTAACAGACGAGTTGTGTGGCCGTTAGGATACTTAGTTCCGGTTAGGAAATGCTGTAAACACGGCATGGCTGCTCCGTAATTGAAACAGAGGGGTGTTTAATTGCTCAGTTATCAGTTTGTAGATTTAATAATATTAAGTCCTGTTTCATGTTTCTTTCTTAAAGTGTTTACATTCGTTGACTATAAACAGTTGTGTTCTTATTTGTTTACTTGATGCGACCACATTAATACCCCAAGACTTGAAGACAAGAACAAAATATAGTTGTTGTTTAAGGTAGGTAACTTCCATTTTTTAAATTCTAATTTTGAACCGGAACTACCCCAAACCGACTTCAAGACGAGACAATAGGGAAAGACAACCCCAAAAGACCGAACTATGAAACAGTACTATAGGCATGGATAGACAGGGTGGGAGGGGGGAAGGGGGGGGGGGGTAAAAGTGTGGAGGAAAAGTTAAGACCGAATTGATGTGACAGATTGGGGGAGACAAAGTGTTTGTCATGGATATTTATTGTGTGCACTGTGTGAATTTTGTTTGTTTGTTTGTTTGAGATTTGTGTTTACTTTTGAAGACTATCGCACCAGAAGAATGTATCCCTAAGGGTAGATGTCATGAGGACGTAACACCTTCTTCCACCACCAATTCACAAAAGTTTTGAGCGGATATTTTCATTGCATTTACTTGTGATCAACGTCGGTTATCTAATCATTGAAAAGATTCAGTGCAAAAAAAATAAACAGGAAAACAAAAAGAAACTTCTTTAATTTGTTTTAGAGTTGTTGAATATGAACAAGAAACATTCGAGTCTTCTTCTTCTTCTTCTTCGAGTCTTCTTCTCTTCTTCTTCTTCTTCTTCTTCTTCTTCTTCTTCTTCTTCTTTTCTTCTTCTTCTTCTTCTTTTGCGTTCCCAGGCCAAAAGGCCATAATGGGTAAAGTACGTATGTGTCCCTTTTCAGTTTTCACTGGTCTCCCCGCTGCGTACAGCCGACACATTCCGATTCGGAGGAGCTCAAATGAGAAGGTATTTTGAAGAGGTTTATGTTTTAGAAAAAAAGGCAGGAGAATGGGCCAATAAGCCAGAAAAATAGTAGATGACAGTAAGCAAAGGAAAAAGGGAGAGTCAAAAAGAGTGACAGATTAAAGGAAGTTACAAGCACAGAACTTCCAGAAGGTGGGGGAACTATTTTTACAAAAGACCCCCCACCCCACCCCACCCCCGGTATCCCCACGGGGAGTTCGAGAGGTCGTCAATCTACATACTTTTTATTTAACCCTTTCACCGCCAATGTCGCATTCTATCACCACAATGGTTTTTAACACCCATGTCACTAAAAGGCATCCAATCGGGACCTGTTATCCAAAGACCATATTTTCTTAATTTTGGGAGGTAAGGATAGGCCTAATGTTATGCATGTCACAGAGGAATTCCCAATATTGCAGATATTTTATTTTCTCTACCCAGTTAAGTTTAATGGTATTCTTTGGCTGAAAATCTCTCTCTTTCTCCCCCCCCCCCCCCCCCCCTATGCCCTTTCACCCCCCCCCCCCTCTGTCCCCCCCCCCCCCCTCTCTCCTTCACTCTCTCTGCCTTTCTCGTAATATTGTTTTACATTCACATATTGTTTGGGAATTTGTGAGCTCGTATGACACCCCCCCCCCCCCCCCCCCCCCCCCCCGCCTCCCCGATAATTTGTGAGTGCATAAATGGCGTGCGTGTTGAAAGGGTGAGGTGGGTGGGGGTGGGGGTCTGTTTGTCCATACCTTAATTTTTTTCTTCTTTGAAATGGTGTCAATAATGTGTATGTGAAAGGGGTGAGTGGGATGAACGGCGTGAGCATTTTTTTTTTCTTGATTGTTTTCTCTCGTAATATTTGTAAAGCGCTCTGAGGATGATTTTTTATCATCGAAGAGCGCTACAGAAGCTTTATTTATTATTATTATTAAAAATGGCTGGCGGTGAAAG
>CM065688.1:29947086-29952086 GCA_017654935.2 Phymorhynchus buccinoides
AAAGGATGCTGTTGACATTTTGCACCAAATAAGCCATGCAACCCTGATGGGCATGCTTGATTTTCATGTGCTTACAACATTCTATTCTTGTGTGTGTGTGTGTCTGTGTGTGTGTGTGTGTGTGTGTGTGTGTGTGTGTGTGTGTGTGTGTGTGTGTGTGTGTGTGTGTGTGTGTGTGTGTGTGTGTGTGTGTGTGTGTGTGTCAAGTCAAGTCAAGTCAAGTCAAGTCAAAATTATCTTCAATGACGATAAAAGAGTAAGCTACAAGCTTTTTTTTCATCCTGTCGTCATGAAGAGAAAAAAACATACCGAATCAAATAAAATGTAAAGATCAACAATGTGTGTGTGTGTGTGTGTGTGTGTGTGTGTGTGTGTGTGTGTGTGTGTGTGTGTGTGTGTGTGTGTGTGTGTGTGTGTGTGTGTGTGTGTGTCCGTGTGTGTGCGCGTGTGTGTGTCTTTGTGTGTCTGTGTATGTATGTGTGTATGTACGCATGTATGCATATGCCATGTGTGTATTATTCGCTCTATTTCTATTTAACTATGTTTATGTGTGCCTTGTGCGTTTCTCTACTATATAATATTACTGTATTATTGATGTATTGATTTTTCGGCTTATTTTCGTATTTTCGTCTCTCATTTTTCTGGCCCTATCCCTCTGTTCCCTTATGACACGGCCATATGGCCCAAATCAAATAAATCATTTTCAAAATGTGTCTACCTACCTATTTCAATTTCACAATTAAGCAGGCCTGCGTTTCCCTCATAAATTGTGTTTATGATCGACTATGTCTTTTTTAAGGGGGAGTGGGGGGTGGGGTGGAGATTTGAGGTTTGAGGTAGAGACTACAACAGCTATCTAGAACAAATGAATGAGGTCGTTTGATTCAATCAGAGGGATGCAATAATCATAATGACACAACGGGGTTTTATCTCTTCCCGCCCGGCAGCAAAACAATTTGGAATGAATAACCATGAATAACGAATCAAAGGTAAACACGTGTAACCTGTAGAGGACACACTGAGGGAGAGAGAGAGAGAGGGAGAGAGAGAGAGAGAGAGAGAGAGAGAGAGAGAGAGAGAGAGAGAGAGAGAGAGAGAGAGAGAGAGAGAGAGAGAGAGGGGGAGACACAGAGAGAGAGAGAGAGAGAGAGAGAGAGAGAGAGAGAGAGAGAAATCAAATCAAATCAAATCAAATAGGTTTGTATTGCCATTAGCCTTTGTGGCAAGGGGATACTGTCAAATAACATAGATAATTTTAGTAGACAAATAAAGAAAAGAGAGAGAGAGAGAGAGAGAGAGAGAGAGAGAGAGAGAGAGAGAGAGAGAGAGAGAGAGAGAGAGAGAGAGAGAGAGAGAGAGAGAGAGAGAGAGGAGAGAGAGAGACGGAGACAGAGAGAGAGACAGACAGAGAGAGAAAGACACAGAGAGAGACAGAGGCAAAGAAGGCAAAGAGAGAGACAAAGAGAGACAGAAACAGAGAGACAGACAGATAGAGAGAGGAGGGAGAGAGAGGGGAGTAAAGAGACAAAAGCGAGAGACAGACAGACAACCACAGAGATAAAGGGACAGAATAACGCACTCAGATAGAAAGACAGAGAGGCAGACAGAGACAGACAGATAGAGACAGACAGAGACAGAGAAAGAGAAAGAGAGATGAGAGACCGACAGAGGAGATAGAGGTAAAGAAAGAAATGGAAACAGTAACACAGAGACAGACTCTGAGAGACAGAGAGACAGAGCGACAGAGACTAGAATCAGAAAACATAAAATGCCTCCTCACTGACCTGTGTGTGCGTGCGTGCGTGCGTCCGTGCGTGCGTGTGCGTGCGTGCGTGCGTCCGTGCGTGCTTGCGTGCGTGCGTGCGTGCGTGCGTGTGTGTTCGTTCTTTTTATTTTTTTGATGTCTGTCCACCTTGCAGTGATCTTAGACACAAGAACAAAAAGTGTAAGTTTATGAGTTAGTGTATAGGGTATTTTGAATGTGCATCTGGAGAAGGGATGTACGGGTGTATGAGGGTATGCTAGTCTATGTATATACATATAAAATCACCTAAATTAATGGAGGTGGGGCGGAGTGAGGGGTTGTATTGGCCTGTGTACGTACATAACTAATGTCAGTCAAAATGTTAGCGATTTTCGCTTAAACTTACTTAGAACTGAATCCAAACATTAAAAGAAAGCAGTTAATAAAATTGATGAGTAACATTAAAGTAAAATAATGATAATAACAAAACACGTCACAATAAATGTCCAGTAGGGCTCCCAAGAAGTCCCCGGACGACCTCCAACATTTCTGATTCATTTGAAAGGATGTTCTCATGCGTCGACATTGAGTGTGTGTGTGTGTGGTGGGGGGGGGGGGGGGGGGGGGGGGCTGCGTGCGTATGTGCACGCATGTGTATTTGTGTGTGCGTGTGAGCGCGTGTATATGTGCGTCAGCGTGTGCATGTTGGCCTATGTGTGTGTGTGGTTATGCGTGCGTGTATGGGTATGTGTGTGTGTTTGTTAAAAAAGATGGAGATGAGTCGTGTCGTTATGGCCGAATATGCCTGTCTTGTCACAATATTTGACTTAAAATATGACAGGTTCGCTTTCTCGGATTCAGAAAAAGCAAAAGCAAAAAATATGTTTTACAGAGACTGTTATCTGATTCAACAATGTATAATAAATAGTGTTACATGTTCTGCCTTTCGACGTTTCTTTAACATTGATTCTTGCTCATTATTCTGAGGAAAGAAAACATGAAATAAAATAAAAAGTTTGTTCTTTACAAGAAAGAAACAATGAAAAATGCATTTGATACGCCCCCTAAATCATGGCTTTGCCAGAAGATGTGGAATCTAGTTAGCAATTCCTTTTATCTTCCTTTTCTTGTTTCAGTTTCTTTTTCGTTTTGGTCTTTCTTTCTTTTCGCTTTGATTTCGTCGTTCATGATTTATTTCGTAACTTCTTAAAACCCTTTCACCGCCAATGTCGCATTTTTGCACCACAATGATTTAACACCCACACCATTAAAACTCTTGAAACCAGGGTCTATTATTCAATGATATTGTGTTCCTAAGTTTGGGTAGTAAGGCTTGACCCTATTCTAAATGTGTCACACAAAAATCCCACAATATTGCGGACGAAATCTTTTCTGTAGCCAAGTAAGTTTAATGGACATTTTTGGCTCAAAGATGGCTGGCGGTGAAAGGGTTAAAATTCTCTGCTTTCCTATTCTGATTCCTCTATTTTTGTCTGTATTTCTTTCTGTTTTCCCTTTTGTTTCCTCATGCATCTCAGCTCGTTCAGTTTCCCTCTGTTTTCCGTATCTCAGCTAGTTTCTGTGTTTATTTCAAACTTTTCTTCGTCTCTTATCCCTGAGGTTTTTATACGATTTTCGTCTTTCTGTATTCATTTCTATCCTCGTAACCAGTTTTCGAGCTTCCTTCACCTTATTTTCATTCTACGTTTTGTCTTCAGTTTTGTTCTTCGAATTTCCATTGCCTTCGTCACATTTGCGTCGGGCTTTTGTGACATCAAAATTTGCCGAGAAAAAAAGCTTCGCTTTTATTTCATCCACCTTCCCAACACCTCCCACTCAACCCCCGGCCTATTTATCCACGCCATTTTGGGAAGCCGCGCAAGAGAACGATAACTTTTGTTAAGATCAACACAACAGCAACATGTCCTCAACTCTGTGGCAATGATCAACCAGCTCGCCAATTTGACCGACGGATGGCAACCAACTCAATAGGGGCTTATCTCGTGATATCTTTAGTTGGGGGTAGACAAAGAGAGAGAGAGGGAGGGACTCATCTCCCCCCCACTCTCTCTCCCTCTCTCCCTCCCTCTCTCTCTCTCTCTCTCTCTCTCTCTCTCTCTCTCTCTCTCTCTCTCTCTCTCTCTCTCTTTATCGCCAACTAAGAATATAGAGAGGATTAGCCCCACTCGAGCGTTATGCTACCCGGCGGTCAAAACAGCCAGCTAAGCCGCTCATTGGTGATCCTTTCACAGTCATGTTAGGCCCTTGTCTTTACAAAAACGGTTGTTGTTTTTGTTGGTAGTTTGACAAAGGGATTGATCACCCTGATACCCTAACAGGAACTGGACAATTATGTTTCAGTATCCGCCATCTTCAGTGTGCAGTCACTTCAGCGTAATTCGCGTAGGCCCTAAAAGTGTCGTGTGTTTTTCTTTCGTTTGAAGTTTTTGTTGTGTTAGATTTAAAGATACACTGACGCACCACGATTAAGTCCCTTGTTTTTGTTTGGGTAGCTGTGACCCACATACACATGTCCCCAACTTCAAATTGAGGCTGCTCTTTAAAATGATGTTTTGGTTTGAATTTGGGGGCATTTGTATGGGAGTGAGACCTGGTCAAAACAAGATGTATTTCCAGCTGTAAGAGGAAAAACACGTGAAACCCGTGATTTTGACACGTGATCTTGTGGATCGTTAAGCATGTTTACATGGGAACATTACCACATTCACTTGTTTCTGGCAAGGCAATAAAGCATGATTGTATCTGTGTGTGTCCGTTATCAGCTCTTATAGCAGATGTACTACCGAGTTCGCGTCCAACAAAAAAATACCCCAAACAATTCACTATTATAGCGATTTAATGCTAAAAAAAGAGAGATGATTTTGACCAAAAAAAACAGATGCTTGTGGCAAAAGAAACGACCATCTAACCCTAACCCTATCCCTAACCACGGAAAGAACCAAAAAATAGAGCAGGAGGGTGTCAATCTACATATTTGCCGAGAAATCGATGTACAAAGCCATGCACTAAAACTATTTTTTTGCTGGAACCATTCCCTTTTTGGGGTTGATAAATTTTAAGTCCGTGATCGCGCTTGGAATTTTGAAAGCCAGTCCCATCTGCGACAAAGCCCTCCAACAACCGGTGTCCAAAACCAGTCCCAGGGAAACAAAAACCAATGAAGGACACAAACAATATCAAAGCATGTTTATGCAAATTGCGTCACAAAAATGTTCAATAAAAAAAAATTAAAAAC
>CM065688.1:29974586-29977086 GCA_017654935.2 Phymorhynchus buccinoides
TCATGTTTTTATGGTTAATTTTAATGTTGAGCCGTCTTGTTATTATTATTATACACGATTCAAGTTTTAAAATGGAGTAAAAACGTCCAACAAAATTCGGGTTCAGCGAAAATGAGAGTTATATTTAACTCATTCGCATCGCAACGATTTTGAATTATTAAAAAAAACTCGCAAATCACCCCAGCCACACACACAAACAAAGCATACACAAACAAAAGGAAAAATGAAAGAAGATTACAGGTTTTTACTTCAGGTTTAAGCATAGGGAAGCGGTAGATCAGACTTTTTTTATGCATAGACTTTATATAGACAAACTCTCCACACCGATTGGGTACCCCACAACGAACCGCTACAAAAGCAAAGTCAGAGGCAAAATTGTGGTCTAAAGGGGCGAAGCGAGTTTAGAAGTGACCAAGGTATGGTGTGCACACAGATTTACTTCCCCTGAAGCAAATGCACCAAATTGACAGCTATCTATTAATTCAGGACATATATGGCCGGAACGACTTGAATGAGTTAATCCTTTCGCCGCCAGCCTTTTTCCAGCTAAAGATTTCCATTAAATGTACCTGGGTACAGAACACAATCCATCTGGAGTATTGGGGATTCTTCTGTGACAGATATAAAATAAGGTCTATCCTTACTTCCCAAAACTAAGACAATAGGGTCTTTGGATAATAGACCCCAATTTGATGCCTTTTAGTGACATAGGTGTTAAATCACTGTGGTGGTGAAAGGGACGTGTTAAAACCCTTTCAACGCCAGCCATTCTTTTAGCTTAAATTTTACATCCAACTTACCTGGGAATAGAAAAGTTTTGTTTGCAATGTTGGGGATTCCTTTTTGGGGCATGTGTAACAACATTAGGCCTTATCCTTATCTCCTAACGTAAAGAAGAAAAAGTCATTGCATTATAACAGACCCTGGTGAAATGTCTTAGTGACATGGGTGTTAAATCAGTGTGGTGCCCAGCAGCTACACTGGCGATAAAAGGGCTTTAAATTAATTAATGCCCCCCGTGGGGATACCGGGGGGGTCTTTGTATAAATAGTTCCCCCACCTTCTGGAAGTTCTGTGCTTGCAGCTTCCTCTAATCTGTCACTCTGTTTGACTCTGCCTTTTCCCTTTGCTTACTGTCATCTACTATCTTTCTGCCTAACCGGTCCATTCTCCTGCCCTTTTTTTTTCACGAAACGCTTTTCAAAAACATTTCCTCCATCGGAAGTCGGACTTGCTGGGCCTAACTATTTCTTAGTGAGGTGCATAACGGCAGCATGACGCATCGGCGCTCATAATTGACAGGAAGCTGTCTGAGCGATCGAAGAAGAAGAAGAACTTAATTAATTAAGCTTTGATGTTGAGTAATAATACAGAAAAGGAAAGTGGAAAAAAAAAAAGATCCGCCCAAAACGTACAAGATGACCTGCTAATCAAACTGAACAGACCCGATCAAGAGTAACGCAAATGGGGAAAGAGAGAAGATAGCAAACGCTTTATAAAGGGTCCGATACACTGCGTACGATTCGATCTCAGTGCGATGCGATTTGACAATTGTGAGGCATGATTCTCGTCAAATACTACCGTCTAAGTAAATCTGCTAAAATCCTACTAGTTATGTTGATTTGTGTGTGTGTGTGTGTGTGTGTGTGTGTGTGTGTGTGTGTGTGTGTGTGTGTGTGTGTGTGTGTGTGTGTGTGTGTGTGTGTGTGTGTGTGTGTGTGTGTGTGTGTGTGTGTGTGTGTGTGTGTGTGTATGTGTGTGTGTGTGGTGTGTGTGTATGTGTGTGTGTGTGTGTGTGTGTATGTATGTGTGTGTGTGTGTGTGTGTGTGTGTGTGTGTTTCCTACTAGTTATGTTCACTACATTTGTAGCCCCCCTCTCGTACATACGAATGAGATGAAATATCTGTATTTTTGTATCGGACATTTCACTGGAATCGTGTAGTGTGTTCTACAATGAGTGCATGCAGTGTGTGAAAATAGCAGAATGAGTTTTAGACGGAAGACTTTCGCGTGAATCGTGACCCACGGACATCGTCACAACCGCGTAGCATTGGGAATCGTATGCAGTGTGGATGGCCCTTAATAAGCGAAATCGAAAATAATAAGGTTCAAGGTTTTTATTTCCCAAAAAAAGCCCCTTGGGGGTACATGTAAACACAAAAACAAAAAACAAAAACAAAAATATATAAACAATGAAAAAAGAAAAAAGTAAAATAGAACAAACAATAAACGGACAAACAAACCTTTGACGACCACAACAACATACAAAAACAAACAAACGAAAAAACAGAAAATATAGATACATATCCAGTCACATTGAAGGGTTGCGGCAAGAACTGTTGTGAATACGTACATCAATCAATGTAACAAAGCACACATAAAATAATTACTGCAACAAACATCGACATTTCAAACGTATTAATTAACTTACAATGGTGCGGTTCACAGAAAGGACTGAATAAAAACCACTCTAAAGGTAAGAGGTCTGCCTATCCAATG
>CM065688.1:29987086-29997086 GCA_017654935.2 Phymorhynchus buccinoides
TTTACCTGGGTAGAGAACAAAATCCATCTGCAGTATTGGGGATTCTTTAGTGACATAGATAAAATAAGGTCTATCCTTACTTCCCCAAACTAAGACAATAGGGTCTTTGGATAATAGACCCCAATTTGATGCCCTTTAGTCACATAGGTGTTAAATCACTGTGGTGCTAAAATGCTACTTTGGCGGCGAAAGGGTTAATCAAGGGAATGGACCCCCGGTGTTCTTATAGCCATATTTGATTTTTGTTTACGATACCGTCAACAAGTAGGGACAGGGTACAATGATGCGTGATGACATCTTGATAAAGGCCCAGCCACACTGCATACGAGGTGTAGAGTGGCACAGAGGTAACGCGTTCGCCTCGTGTCAAGTCAAGTAAACCCGAGTTCGAACCTGGGTACAGGGGATTTTTCCTCTCTACTTTGCACTAAGCCTTACGGTCTGAATGTGGAGTCTTTCGGATGAGACGATAAACCGAGGTCCCGTGTGCCCTTGCACGTAGCACGCGTTAAATCCAGTGGCAACGAAAAAGTTGTCATTTTGGTCAAAATGTTACCCCAACCACGCCTTCCCTTCCTCATCAGTCACACACAAATCGCATGCAAAAAAACAACCACCAATTGGGTGGCGCGCCTCTGGCTGCGACGCGCTCTCCACGTGGGAGCAACCCGAATTTCACAGGGACGCCTTTGTGACTATGAAGTACCTAATACCTAATGATATGACCCCAATACCGGCACGATTATGACGATGTCTGTGAGTCATGATTCACGTGGAATACTTCCAGTTCCGTCTAAAAAAAAATAACTACTAGTTTTCGTTCACTATCCTCATGTAGACCGTAATACACGAATCACAGAAAATATCCGATACAAAAATAAGATATTTTATCACATTCGTGCAAAGGAGACTACATACACATTATTGTGAAGATAACTAGTAGGATTTCATCAGAGTTATTTAGACAGTAGAATTTCGCGTGAATCATGCCTCACAAATGTCAAAATCGGATCGTTGTGAATCGAATCGTATGCAGTGTGGCGACCCCTTTAATCTGCCAATCGTAATGAGTTCTGTCGGTTCCCAAGACAGTCATGAATTCAGGGTGTTTCAAGACATAATTCTCATATTTCATCATCATCTGATCCCTTGTGGTGACAGCCCTAAGTTCTGTCTCTGTCTGTCTGTCTGTCTGTCTGTCTGTCTGTCTGTCTCTCTCTCTCTCTCTCTCTCTCTCTCTCTCTCTCTCTCTCTCTCTCTCTCTCTCTCTCTCTCTCTCTCTCTCTCTCTCTCTCTCTGTCTCTCTCTCTCTCTCTCTCAAGCAAATTGTATGCTTATCTCATAACCCTGAATTTTGTTCGTTCGTTCGTTCGTTCGTTCGTTCGTTCGTTCGTTCGTTCGTTCGTTCTCTCGTGCGCGGCGAAAATTGATTGCGTTGATATTTGACCAAGGGGAATGTATAATAAGTCAGGAGAGTTATCTCCCTGCAGCCACCAGAAGATCTCATTGTTATGATGACAACCGGTGCTACACGCAACGTGATAGTTACGATCACCAGCTTCACCGAAAGACAATCTGGGAAGGTCGGGGAACGTTAACCGGGCGCAATAGCTTCATCGTGACGATCAGAATCGCATCCTAGCCATCCTCTCTTCATAAAACGATAAAGAAAGGCCGGTCGATCTCATAACCTCGTTGACTTTGGCAGGAACCAGATCTCTGACGGAGTGTTAAAATCTGCGGATCTGCCGAACCCATCAGTAAGTGGGGCCTACTACCCTGGCAGAATCGATTCCAGTGCAAAGGAATTCTGCAACGTGCCAAAGTTAAACTGGACACAAACCAGCCTCGATAACGGAATGGAAGCTCAACCTCGGAGCACGCGTTCGATAAGGGTTTTTCGTTCAGCAACCTCTCCCCCTCCTCCTCCCTCCCCACCCCCCTTCTTTGAATCTTCTGTCCCTCACCCCCCACACCCTTCAACCTTTCAACCTCAACCCTCCAGGAATCAGATCAGAGATGAGTGATGGGCAGTTAACGTATGGCCGCTAACTACAGGGGGAGCCATCCGTTCACAGGGGAGATAATGGGGACAGGCGGTGAGGGATGAGTTAAACGCCTTTCTGTGGGTCAGGGCAGTCAGAGGGGTAGGAGTAGTAGCAGTAGTAGTAGTAGTAGTAGTAGTAGTAGTAGTAGTAGTAGTACACTGGGCAGGTGTTGATGTCGACTGCAGCGTTGCACCCGTTGGCAGTAGGCTATGGTACGATGGGTCCTTGTGTTTATCAATAGCAGTGCATAGTAGGGTTTGAGGGTAATGGGAATTAGAGATTATTTGCATTTCTTTGATAGAGGCTGCGATTTTGTAAGGGAGATGGGGGGGTGTTTATAGGCAGACACAAAGGTTAGGTAGTGTTTAGCGTTCTTAATGATGCGTGCTGTTAGTCCTATCTGCAGATTATTGAGCACGTCGTCTTGTAGCTGGTCATAACAATGGTCGCTGTTATTTATTGGTTCTCAGCGGCCATAATAAATAGGTGGTGATTTGTTTCCATTATGCAAGCATCTTCCGAAGACTAAGGCACGTTTTGTATATTCATCTTTGTGAACGTTGCTAATTTTGTTATATGAATTTTGTGTTAGTAGCCTCCCATCTCCCCACCTAACCCAAACCTATGTTCCTAATGTTTCTTTATGCTTTGTAATCGCCAAATATTCGTCTTTATTAAAAACACCACCCCACCCCCTTTCCATACTTGATACGGGCAGAAAAGGCCTAATTAATAACAGTTTTGGATTGGATTGGATTGGATCGGATTGGGGGCACGTTTTGTCTCGTTAGAGGCTTCAGAATCTTAAATGAACGAGGAAGCATAAGGGTGTGTAGGTGTTCTACTGAATGTGAGAATGTGCACGTGTGAATGGGTACCTGTGTGTTCTTATGTTAACTTTGCTAAAATAAATTAAAACATAATGAAGAAAAAGTAAACTTATTCTCTCAACCCATACAGTTTCTACTCACTCGTAGCTTTAGCCTGGCTTTCTCTGCGCTTAAATTAAAACATGACAATTGTTTTTTAACGCATTTGTTTTTTTCAAAATATTTTATAAATTCCGGTTAATTTGTGTACTTGTTTGTTCGTCAGCTTTCTCTACTTACACATAAATTAAAATGGTAAAAAGAAAATGTGTCGCATATTTCAACTCACGGAAAAGCCACAGTCCGTACAGGCAATTTATATCTAAAGAAAGTTAAGGCAAGGGCAGTTGTGGAGGGTTCGGATCGGGTCAGGATTAACAGAAAATTAATAATTCTCGCCTGTGAATGAATTACTCCAGACCCTAATGAAAACATGATTTGAT
This sequence comes from Phymorhynchus buccinoides, assembly GCA_017654935.2. Taxonomy (NCBI): domain Eukaryota; kingdom Metazoa; phylum Mollusca; class Gastropoda; order Neogastropoda; family Raphitomidae; genus Phymorhynchus; species Phymorhynchus buccinoides. The sequence goes on from CM065688.1 coordinate 29,990,447, forward strand.
TGCCATCTTAATTAATTTAGACAGACCAACATTAGGGATCTTGGCTGGCGGTTTAGCCAAATTGCACCAGGGCGAGTAACCACGAGTGCGTCTTAGAGAGTCAACACGGGTGGTAGCATGTAAACTAGAAGACACTGCCAATACGAGTTGCTGTTAATGCTAAATTACACGTTACTACCCGCCTTAAAGGGGCACCCTGACGGATGAGGTTTGTTTTCCAAGAAACACGTCGAGATCAGCAGGAAAACACCCTTTACAGAGATCGCAACACTCACTTTGCTCTGGTTTCCTAGAAATCAAACCGTCAAATCGGCGATTCTTCCTTGGCGGAGGTGCTGCGAGTCAAATTCTTTCAGCGAATGGCCGCCTGAGTTTAGACCATTTATCGCTTGCACGAAGATAATGTTCACAATACAAACCTTTTTATTTTTTATTTTTTTAAATTTCATACAGTTTACCTGAGTTTCGCTCACAACAAAGGAAATAGCTCCAATTTGTTTTTTACTGCGCTGCAAAAAGGAAAAAAGCTTCAACCACAACGAGTGGCTTCCACCCACCTCATCCAAAATGGATTGTCTCTCCGGCATCTCCGCCAATGAGGAATCGCCGTTTTGACGGTTTGATTTCTAGGAAACCAGAGCAAAGTGAGCGCTCCGATCCTTGAAAAGGATGTCTTTCTGGCGATCTCGACGTGTTTCTTGCAAAACCTCATCCATCAGGGTGTCCCTTTATACTATCGCAGAAGCAATGTGCAAAGTTGTCAGCTTTCATCGCGTCCATCAGTTGCTGCGCGCGATAAGAAGGGACAGCAGTGGGCAGGTTGAAATGGGCAGGAAAATGACTGTGACTCAATCAGGCCGACACCGTGGCGGCCCCCCCTCATTAGCACTGAAGACAGTTTAGCGGGGCGGGTAATGAGGGAAGAGAGAGATGGAAGGGGTGTGTAAAGAGGGTTGTGTGCGGTGGGTGAGAGGGGGGGGGTGTCAGGCATGAGATGCTTCAGCCTTTAGGCCGTGTACACACATACGCGGATAGTCCGTGCGGAAACCCGTGCGCAATCCATAAATAAGTGAAACAAAGAAGGGAAGAGATTTGCGCACGTGTCCGAATTTCCCCTATATGCGTAAACTTTTATCCTTCTTTCTTCCACTTATTTAGGGTTTTCCGTACGGAACTTACGCGTCTAATGTGAACCCGGCCTTAGGCTAATTTCAGGCTTTTTGATGGCCCCAGATGTCATTTTTTAGATACAAAAAAAGAGACCAAATGAGTATATAAATATCTCTCATAAGTGATTAAAAATGAACAACACATATATCCATTCCACTTTTAATGCTGTTTGTAAGGCTTAGATTACTAGCATGCTTTAGTTGCAGGGGACTTGAGCCTTTTTTTAGCCCTTTTCGGATGCTTTTCAGCCTGAAGCTGGAATTCCATATGCGCTATTTTCGCTGGCTTAAATCGCCCGCTACTTTCGACAGCGACGAAAAATGTGGCTTGCAATTCCATTGACGCTACAATCGCCGGCGATTTTCGATGGCGCTATTCAAACATCGCGCTAAAAACCCCGATCGCGCCTTCGGAACTGCAAGCAACGTTTTTCACGAGTACCACATGTTTCTCCACGGTTTTGGAAGCCATGCTGGCTGAACAATCGCGTGATGATTTTGCTCCATCCACTTTCAGACTATTTTCGACGGCGACAAAAATATTGTTTCGCTTCACCAAGCGATAAAATAAAATCGCGAGCGATTTTCGACTGACTGGTCGCGATTATCGCGCTTATGGGTGTACAGAATGAGGGATTGTTGGTGGCGATAAATTTTAACCGCGGGCGATTATCGCTGTCGATTTTCGCCTTTAAAATCGCGCATATGGAATTCTGGCTTAAATCACAATTTCTCAATCTGATGCCTGGTGTGTGGAATGGGGAGAAAGTGCTGTCAGGAGATGATCAGAGTGGAAGGTGAAGCAAACAATGAGCTGTTGCTTCCCGATTCACCATTTTCCGTTTGCCCAATTTCATTTAATCACGTTTCCTTAGTAGCCTACCCTGTCCCATTAATTTTCGTCCAGATGCTTCTCATGGAAAGCAAGCCAGAAGCTCAGTTACCTTTCAATGAGATAGAGCGTGGTGTGAAAAAGAACAAATAACTTGATATCCCTAGTACATTATCTACATGCAAAACTTGAGCGTCCTAGGTCCCTCCGTTCAAACGTTATCGTGGTAGCATAGATAGTCACACAGGAACAAACACATTACCAGCGTTGCTTCGTGGCTGGTAATGACTAATGAATGATACAGTAACATAATTATGTGATCCAGCACCACAGCAGGTTTGCAAAGTCAAAAATCAAATTTGTCATCAATGTTGAGTTGTGGGTATTTTGGGGCTGTCGAATATCTTATCTTTCATATCCACAAAGAATAATCTTTAATATGATCTCTAAATATTCCAAAAAGTGCTTTAAAGTTAGCAGGTTGGTGCATTTTCTTTAAATATGTTAGACTTTAGACTGATTTCTCAAAATGGCCGATAGTCACCTTACCAAATTTAAATGCTCATAACTCTGCAACAAAACATTGCCCGAAGTTACCGCATGCGCCATTTTCTCAAAGTGGCCATTTTGACGCTTAATGTCCCGTTCGTGGTGCTGGGTCACATATAATGAATAAAAGTTATGACTTAGAGAGACACAACAGAACAGTTTTACTGAAGATACTATTTCTTGAATTATTACTTTGTTAAAATAGAACAGCAACAACAACATTAACAACAACAACAAGGTCAAGGTCACGACGGCGATAATTTATACGCGGATGCCTTCCTCTCATGGTGACACACCACCACACACAATTTGAAGCGATTTTGTCAAGCGGTTAGGGAGATATCCTTGGGACAGACAGAAAAACAAACAAACAAACAAGCACACACAAAACAAGCGATTCGGGAGATATCCCTGGGACAGACAGAAAAAGAGAAAAACAAGCGCGGATTCGCAATCGTTTGTGGCGTGCGACAATGGTCGACCTATGGCGATATTTGTCACGCCAGAGGGCAGTCAATGCACTAGGGGCTTATCACGCGATTTTCTTACTTGGGCGTAGTAAGAGAGAGACAGATGGTAGGACTACTCACTCTCTCTCTCTCATTTTCTTTATCCCCAACTAAGAAAATAGAGAGGATTAGCCCCACACGAGCGTCATGCCCTCTGGCGTGAAAAAAATCGCACTAAGTCTCTCATTGAAAACGAAACATCATTTTAAAGAGCAGCCTCAATTTGAAGTGCAGCCTCGATTTGAAGTGGGACAATTTTGTAGCCTCGATTTGAAGTGCGACAATTTTGAACCGACCGACCGACCGACAGACCGACCGACCGACAAAGTGAGTTATAGGTTTGTGGCTTGTGCCACAAACAAAAACATACACGAACGAAAACAGACTCCTTTGCGATCGTAGATCGGCAAAGGACAAAAAAGAAGAAGAAAAAGAAACATACACGAACGAATTCATATTCCTTTGCGATCGTAGATCGACAAAGGACAACAACAACGAAACATGGAAAGAAACATTCTAAGCTCACGGACGAATGGGAATCCTCATAGACAGGGACACAGACAGACACAGTTGCCTTGGGTTCATTGGCACGATTTAAATACCCGTCGGTAGCTTTTCCTTTCTTTGCTATATTAGCTGTTATTTCGTTTTAGTCACAACACTTCTAAAACATTCCACGAGATATATTTCTCTTTAGAATGTGTCTTTCTCGGTACAAAGTCCATCTGAAACCAATTCATGATAACTTTTTAAAGCAAACAAAAAATACTTTTTAAGAGACAACTTTTAGAAACGCTTCAGGTCTCTTCTGGAGAGGAACTCGGGGGGGGGGGGGGGGGGATGTAATTTTGTAACGCAATAACTCTTGATCATTTCTTTTAAAAGGTTTCACAAGGATTCCTATTCTACATTCTGGGTCAATTTTATTTAACAAAAATACGCTTACAACATTGTTATTTACAGATAACAGAAGCCTCAGCAGTCAACCTGTGCACAGTATTGTTCAAGGCGTCTTTTGTTTTCGGAAAACGTTCAGAAAATTATAAAGAATAACTCTCTCTCTTTGTCTTGGTTAGCGTCTAGTTTCGCTAGACGACGGTCGCCGCGCGCATAACTGTTACGCCAAAAGGGGTCTAAGAAACACTTTAGAAAACGTTTGGGGAAGAATATTACAAGCTCTTCTCTGATTGGCAAAAAAAAGTATTATTTTAACCAAGCGTTAATGGACCAATCAACAACAAGAAATGTATTCACCCCATGCAAGTCACGTGATAGATACTTTGGGAGTAGCCACAAAACGTTTTCAGCTAACGTCGGCAAAAGAGGTGTTTCTTATTAACGGTTTTGCCGATTTGCGCTCACGCTACGTAACGTTAGCCCTTGTGAAACGGCCCCCCAGGAGTCTCTAAAGGACACATCCAGTGAACAATCGCATCATTCACTTACTGATGGTCTTCAGTCTCCATTCCCCTTTCTACAGATACAGTAAGACACCAATCCCTAAAGGAAGCTTTGCCACTGTCTGCAAGGACCGTGCTCATTCCAGACGTCTCATTGAATTAAGGGCTAGCATGCCAGAAGTAGTTCATCTGCGAATTATTTCGACGAAATGTTGTCTTTTTCATACATAACACGTATCTAAAAAAAATTGTGTTTTTTTAATTCATATTCTATTCTATGCAGTGCATTGAGAGAAAAAAACATGTTTTGCTTTCATTCACGACGATACAATGGCCGATAGTCAAAAAGTCAACAAAAAAGTTTGAATACACAACAAAGAAAAAACTAAATTCCTTTTAGTGATATAAGAGGGGGGAAATCCTGATGTGTCTTCTTTCTTGTGTGTGTGTGTGTGTGTGTGTGTGTGTGTGTGTGTGTGTGTGTGTGTGCGTGCGTGTGCGTGCGCGTGCGTGTGCGCGTGCGTGTGCGTGTGCGTGTGTGTGTGTGTGTGTGTGTGTGTGTGTGTGTCTGTGTGCGTGTGTGTTCGTGTGGAAATGTCGATAGTGGGGAATGAATACAAGACAAGAGAGTAAGCTTAATTGAGAACTTGCATCTTCCAGAATCGGTCGGTGTCATCACCCTGAAAAAGGATGACGTAGATTTAGACTAGGGTTATTGCATCTGCCATTACCAGTTATTATTTAATAGAGAATAATGAAACCCATTTTTACCCCGGCCAGAGGCCGAGGTATTGCGATCGGTTTGTGTGTCTGTGTCTGTCTGTCTGTGTATCGATTATCTTAAACACTACTGTTTGGATTTTGATTAAAATTGGCAGAGGGGTAGACAGCTTGCAAAGGAAGCTTCCTTTCGTTAATCAACACCGTGCTGACCTTCACCTTGAAGTTTGACCTTGAAAACCGAAATTTTCTTCTTTGGGCTATGTTTATATTGTGGTATTGTTTTAGGTACATGTAGGACAAAGACAAAATGTCTTTGAAATAACTCGCAGATGTTCTATTTCTGGTTGGTTCATCATCCATGTCACGCATTACATAGTTGTTCCTTTGGGAGAATAGGAATAGTACCATAATAAAAAGCATTAGATACAAACTAATTACGGTAAGTGCATGTTTTTACAATTCTCTAGAGTCCCATGGCGGCCATTTTGAATACTACGTCATAACTCAAAATGCCCAACATTTACAACTGGGCCTCCAACGGATTTGGATTCAGCACCCTCAAATCACTGATGTTAGATCGACATAAAAAAAACCCACCTAATGTATATCACAAAACAAGGTAAAGTTTAATTTCGCCTGGTCTATATGTATTTCCCCACAGGAACAGCTATGCAACACATAGAATAGGTGCTGAACTAACCAGTTTCAGCAGCTATTGTATACTACTTAGGCTAGTGTAATGGATGTCAGACGGTGAGAGTACACAATGCGCTATAATACACTTGTTGAGTCCTCTCGCGGACGTTTTGTGCACATTATGTGCACATTAGTCTTAAATGACCCTGTTTCTGCTTTGTGTGTGTATTTTATTGCAAGTATTTATTTCATTTACTCGCCATGTTACATTACCACACAAAATCTGAAGCCATTCTACCCACTGGTTCATGAGATACAGCTCGGACATGAAGGAAGGAAATGTCGGTTTTGTGAGTCTTCCTTGGCGGAGGTTTGCACTGTCTGTTCAAAATTCAGGATCTGAATAGGTTGTGACGTGCTGATCAAGAATATATTATATGGTTATGGGAGACCCTAGGCTTATTGTAGGTCATAGTATCCGCGAGAGGACAAATGACCGCGAAAGGACTCAACATACACTTCTGTGCTATTATTGATTGTGCGGTATCTCGCTTAGAAAACGTAAAGAAAGGTGTAAAGAGACAACCACAAGAACTTAACCAAAGATATTCTAAAAGGGTAAGATGGACTACTTAAGAGCTCGGCGAACCGGGCTGATAGAGTTATCGTTAGTGGGGACAGTACACTATACACAGTGGAGGCTATCCAAAAACTCAGACTGGAATTTGAACGGAGAATTCAACTGGCCTATCGACGTGTAAAATGTGTCCTGTTTAAAAGGGACATAACCAGTGTTTCTGTCCTCACTACTCATATAGGGAA
>CM065688.1:30002086-30012086 GCA_017654935.2 Phymorhynchus buccinoides
GAAAATATACAAGTAAACAATTAATTAAAGAAACAAGCAAATATTCCACACACCAAAACAGGAAAAAGGATGGGGACATATGCGAATAGCATATTATGTACAATATATACATCAACATCAATAACGAAACATTTAAAACATCACATTTACTTACCAAAATATGTTATGTAGGCTACGTTTCCATTCTTTTAAATAATTGGAATAAAGTTATCAATTATGTTCTGTTAAAGAGATACATTTTCATTTTTTTCTTGAAGTAGTTCTTGTTTTTCATGTTTTTTAAAATGGAGGGTAGTTTGTTCCATAAATCTCCACCCGAATAGAGGAGACTAGATTTGAATAGATTATTATTTGGTCGAGGGAATGAGAGTAAATGGGTGTGTCTGTTTGTGTTTGTCGTAAATGTATCTGTTATCTTTTTTGGAGCATTTCCGTTGACAATATTATGCATGCAGATTGCCTTTTTGAGGAAAAGTCTGTCTTGAAAAGTTAGTATATCTAGTTGTTTGTAGTCTTCATAGGTAAGTGAACTTGATTTTAATAAAATTATTTTAATTGCTTTTTTGTACATACGATTGATAATCTTTAAATTTGTATCACTACAGCTATCCCATAATGTTGAAGCATAATCGATCATGGAGAGTATGTGAGCATTAAAGAATAGTTTACGAGAATGGTTATCAAGGAAATGTTTAATCTTAGATAGCTGGAGTATTTTTCTAGACAGACCTTTCCCTAAAGACTTTATATGGTCTGTCCAAGACAGATCTTTGTCAATGACAACACCTAATGTTTTATGTGAATCAACTTCTTCAATTTTGTTGCTGCAAATAAATAGTGGTGGAAATTGGGAGTTCATCTTTTGTCTTTTTTGTCTGGTTGATACGTACATGCATTTCGTTTTATTGGCATTAATTGACATGTGATTTAATTGTGTCCAGTTAAAAACATTTTGAGCATCATTTTGAAGTTTACTTACTAGCCTGTTAGCATTCATATCACTAGTATGAAGGGATGAGTCATCTGCAAACATTTCACATTTACTATTGACAAAGCATGGCAGGTCGTTTATATAAACAGTGAACAATAGTGGACCTAAGATAGACCCTTGAGGTACTCCATAGTGGATTGGAAGCAATTCAGACATTTTGTTATTAATTGAAACCAGTTGTTTTCTGTCACACAAAAAAGATGACATAATATTTAAAAATTCAGGAGGAAGGTTATACAGTTCTAGTTTACGCAGAAGGAGTGAATGATTAATAACATCGAACGCTTTTTCAAAGTCAAGGAAAAGTATACCAGTAAACTTATTTTCATTTATATTACATAGCAGACTGTCAACAAGCTGTATTAGTGAAGTGTGGCATGAATGATTCTTTCTAAATCCAGACTGATCATCATGAAGTAAATTATTTTTATCTAAATAAGAGAATAGGGATTTTTGTATGTGCTTTTCTAGAGACTTAGATAAAGCTGATAAAATAGAAATAGGTCGATAATTAGAAGGGTTAGATCTATCGCCTGATTTATGGATAGGGATTACCTTGGCTTGTTTAAAATTTAACGGAAAACATTGTTTTTCTATACATAAGTTATATAAATAAGTTAGTGAGTCACATATAACTGGGCACGCAATCTGTAGTATGTTAATATCCAAACCATCTATATCGCGTGTCTTTGAATGCTTTAAAGATAAAAGATTTCTGCTGACTTCAAATACTGTCATAGGCTGGAGATTGAAAGGAAAATTTATATCTTTTGAACTGAGGAACTGTTTTAAATAGGATAAATCATTTTCATTTGATCTATCACATGTTATAACTTTTTCTTTTATGCTAGCAAAATGGTTATTTAACTGATCAGCAGAGATATCTGAAACAATTTGCTGACTTCTTGATACTTGTTTGTTAGTTAGCATGTTTATGGCTTTCCATATCTGGCGGGAATCTTTCGTGGAAATTAACATTTGTCGAAAATAATCGCGTTTAGATTTACGTTTCATATTAGTTACCTTATTTCTTTGTTGTCTAAATTCTTGCTGCGTCCCTGAGTTCTTTAAGTGAGTTCGTGTATTTCTTTCATCATCGATATCTTTGGTAATCCAGGGTGGTTTAGTTTCTTGTTTAACTCTTTTCTTTATAAAGGGAGCATGTTTATTATACACTACCATAAAAGTATTTAACCAATAATCAGCTGCTTCATTAGGATCTCTAATTTGATATATAACATTTAATTGAGAATTAACTAAGTCTGCTAGGAAATCTTGTTCATTAAAATTTTTAAAGCTTCTATAGTATATGGTCTTATGTCCTACCTTTGGAATTTTTACATGGGTTTTATACCAGGTAAGACAGATGACATTGTGATCGCTACATTCAGAGGGAGGAGTGCATACTTCAATGATGGACTGCTTATTGTTTGTATAGATATGATCAATTAAAGTCTTACTTGTTTCGGTTATGCGGGTCGGTTGTTTAATTAATTGTTCAAAGCCATGTAAACTATAGAGGTTATGCCATGTTGGTTTTGCTTTTATTAAGTCGATGTTAAAATCTCCCAATATTATTGTTTCACGATCTAGCATTGTAATATTATCCATTAAAGAGTTAAAGCTATCGTACCAATCTGATGTTTCTGCTGGATTTCTGTATATGAAACCTATTATCAGTGGTTTACTATGTTTTAGTGTAATTTCGATCCATAAAGATTCAACAGAATTTGAAATAATGTTATCAATGTGTGTGTGTGTGCGTGCGTGCGTGTGCGTGTGTGCGTGCGCGTGTGTGTGCGTGTGTGCGTGTGCGTGTGCGTGCGTACGCGCGTGCGCGTGCGCACCCATGTATATTGCCCAACTAATGAGGCAACGGATAACATGATCTGCCTTCAATCGGTATCAAGAATGCATGCTCTTTTAAAGTTAACTTTATCGTGAAAATCATCATAAGAACAGCATTCGCTTCAGCAACGACAAGCGATCGTGTGAAAATGCAATGATACAACTTATTTTTAACTTATTTTAAACCAAAACATTGTATTCGGGGGGGGGTGGGGGGGGGGGGGGGGGGGGGGGTGTTGGAAGGTACGATGTTTTTAATTTTGAAAAATGTGTGTTAATTGATGGTAAATGTATGGTGGTAAATGTATTTTTGATGATCACCCAGCTTCCTGCGTCTAAAGGATCCACACGTGCACAGTACGATATTAATCAGACAGGCACTTCTACCAGTGCCTACCCCTGTGAATGTAATGTGTAGGGGGGGGAGGGGAGGGGGAAGGGAGGGGGGGAGGGTCGTGACAGAGAGCACACATCAGAGGAGGGGTCGCGTGTCTCTGTGTCGTCCAGGGACGTCCAGGAGAGCTTTTATTGAAATGAAACACCGCGAGAGGTGCCGCCGGCTTTACTGCCGTTTGTGGCCACACACCGAATGGGTAATATGCTGAGAGAGTTCCAGCCTTTATGGTCACACACCAAGAGTTAAATCATTAATAGGATTTAGTACAACCAGATCACACACAATTTGAAGCCATTCTACCCACTGGTTCATGAGATACAGCTCGAACTTGAAGGAAGGAAATTTCCGTTTTGCGAGTCTTCCTTGGCGGAGGTTTGCACAGGCGGTTCAACAAAAAAAAATGCAGGATCTGAATAGGTTGTGACATGCATGCTGATCAAGAATATTATATGGCTATGGGAGACCCTGGGCTTATTGTAGATCTTGGTATCCGCGAGAGGACAAAATGATGTTCGCGAGCACGTCACTTGCTCTCTCCCATTGGTTGCCACGCCCGCTGGGTGTTACAATGGGCAACAAGGGCATCGCCGAGCGGCAGCAACGCATTGTGACAATGCAAACCCGGCCAGAGTTATGTCCTGTCCCCCCCCCCCCCCCCCCCCTCCCCTACTACCCCCCAATAAACACACCACTTTCCACCCTTACAGAACGCATAAAATACATAGCCCAAAAAATTTGAAGCGATTCTGTCCAGTAGTTCACGAGATACAGCTGAACTTTTATGCAAACTTCCTTGCACCGAGTGATGTCCCCTCCCTCCCCCCCCCCCCCCCCCCCCCCCCCCCCCCCCCCCCCCCCCATACCCCCCACAATAAACACCACTTTCCACCCTTACAGAACGCATAAAATACATAGCCCAAAAGTTGAAGCGATTCTGTTCAGTAGTTCACGAGATACAGCTGAACTTTTATACAAACTTCCTTGCACCATGGTACACCACCACACAAACTTTGAAGCGATTCTGTTCACTAGTTCACGAAATAAAGCTGGGGGAAATTACGTAGCCCATAGAAGGAAATTTCGGTTTTCAAGGTCAAACTTCAAGGTCAAGGTCAGCACGGTGTTCATTAACGAAAGGAAGCTTCCTTTTCAAGCTGTCTACCCCTCTGCCAATTTTAATCAAAATCCAGACAGTAGTTTTTAAGATAATCGATACACAGACAGACACACACACAGACAGACACAGACACACAGACCGATCGCAATTCCTCGGCCTCTGGCCGGGTAATAACGTCCTGGGGTCCTAGGAAACGGTGAATACAATCCTACCGTGTTCACCTTGCATTTTCTAGATGGCGCTTACTTTGAGAAAATTAACGATGGCTCGTAGCCTTGCCCTGATGTGACACCAGGGCGTGAGGAAGCCTGATACTGAGTGGAAATGGCAATGCACTGTAACTGAATCAATACTTGATTTGAGTTGTGTGTTTTTTTACTAAGTGTGTGACCGATGACATGCACAATGTTCGTCCCTTCTGAATTTTAGATACGAGTATTTATGCTACCGTAGATAGAGCATCATCATCGTCGTCGTCGTAGACATCATCGTCATCATCATCATCATCATCATCATCATCATCATCATCGTCGTCGTCGTCGTCGTCGTAGACATCATCGTCATCATCATCATCATCATCATCATCATCATCATCATCATCATCATCATCATCATCATCATCCATCATCATCGTCACCATCATCATCATCATCATCATCATCATCATCATCGTCGTCGTCGTCGTCGTCGTCGTAGACATCATCGTCATCATCATCATCATCATCATCATAATCATCATCGTCATCATCATCGTCACCATCATCATTTTCCACATGCTCATGAACTGTATCCTAAGCACTATCTCATTCTAGTTTTAACAATTTATAGTCTGCCCTAAAAGCGTCATAATTCTCACCCATCTCTTTTATCCCACCTGATTCAATCATTTTTACGAGGCAACAGGCTGCAAACCACTAAGCATCTGGTAAGCTTCATGATTACCTCGCAAACATAACGTGCAAAGCTCAACAAGAGTAAACGCAGGAACAACCCCCATACAGAAATGAAGAAAACAAAAGTAATAGAAGAAGCCGCATAAGAACAGAAACAAGAAGAACAACAAGAAGAAAAAGAAGACTATGATGATGATGGTGACGATGACGATGATCATGATGATGGACTACAACATCATAGAGAAGAGGGGAGAGGTGGAAGAAAAGGATAATAAAATGGAGAAGAGCCAACACAGGAATGATACCAAATAGAAGGAGAAGAATTGAGGAAAAACGGCAAGAAGAATAAGTACAAATGATAATGAAGAAGGGATAATATGAAGGGCAACAACAACATAATTCGAGCACGAACAGAAAGAAAATTGTAGGTACTGGGGGTAGGAGTATACAGTAGTGGGAAGGGGATAATAGATATGAAAAACATTGGAAAGGAGTAATATAAGATACAAAAACACACAAAAACTAGAGCGTTAAGACGCTAAATCACCAACCGCGCGGCAGCGTTTTCGGCTCCCGTGACCTTGACCTTTGACCCATGACCTTCATTATCGAACTTGGCCTAGATCTCTCCATTACCTACCCGCATGCAAACTTTGAGCATCCTAAGTCCATCCGTTCAAACGCCAGAGAGGATACATACAAACATACATAGTCCGCCTCAGACACGAGTGAAAACATTACCAATCCGCTCTCTACGATCGCGGTTGGTAATTAAAACAGACAGAATATGTCACTTCAGCGCGCTGCATTCAGACACTTCAGCCACAAAGTATAGCTTTCTCGAAAAAACAACTACAAAACTCATAACGGCAAAATTCACGTACAACCCTTCTTTATGACTGTTCTTTACGTTGGTGTAGTAAGTAAAGTGTTATGGATTTCCCCCCCCCCCCCCCCCCCCCCCCCCCCCCCCCCCACCTCCCCCCCCCCCCCCCCCCCCCCCCCCCCCAACCCCTCCCCCCCCCACCCCCTCCCCGCGCTGCATTCAGACAGGCGTTTCGTGAAGATCCCTACGCGCTAGCCACAAAGTATAGCTTTCTCGAAAAAACAACTACAAAACTCATAACGGCAAAATTCACGTACAACCCTTCTTTATGACTGTTCTTTACGTTGGTGTAGTAGAGTAAAGTGTTATGGATTTCCCCCCCCCCCCCCCCCCCCCCCCCCCCAGCCCCATCTTCGCTATTAGAGTCACCTCTTAAGTGCGAACTTTTAAAGTTTGTTACGGCTTAAGATCAAACATCCGCTTCAAAGAAACTCAGCCTTAAAAAGAGAACGGAAAGGGCGGAAACGAGATTGATAGAGAGAGAGAGAGGGGGGGGGAGAGAGAGAGAGAGAGAGAGAGAGAGAGAGAGAGAGAGAGAGAGAGAGAGAGAGAGAGAGAGAGAGAGAGAGAGAGAGAGAGAGAGAGAGAGAGAGAGAGAGAGAGAGAGAGAGAGAGAGAGAGAGAGAGAGAGAGAGAGAGAGAGAGAGAGAGAGAGAGAGAAGAGAGAGAGAGAGAGAGAGAGAGAGAGAGAGAGAGAGAGAGAGAGAGAGAGAGAGAGAGAGAGAGAGAGAGAGAGAGAGAGAGAGAGAGAGAGAGAGAGAGAGAGAGGAGAGAGAGAGAAGGGGAGAGAGAGAGAGAGAGAGAGAGAGAGAGAGAGAGAGAGAGAGAGAGAGAGAGAGAGAGAGAGAGAGAGAGAGGAGAGAGAGAGAGAGAGATGAGAGAGAGAGTGAGAGAGAGAGAGAGAGAGAGAGAGAGAGAGAGAGAGAGAGAGAGAGGGGGGGAGAGGGAGAGAGAGAGAGAGAGAGAGAAAGAGAGGGGGGGGGGGCAGACAGATAGGAGTGGGAAAGAGTAGAGGTGATGTTCAAAGTGTGTCAGGATCTAAGAAATTATACAAAGAGAAATATTAAGCAACCCCTTTTAACAAGACTACTACTCATGACTTAGAACACGTTGGATTCAATAATCTGAGAAAACAAGAAGTAAACACAAAGTGTTGCTCTCAGTTTTCAAACTATAGTTTTACCTAGAGCCTGTGGATTCTGCTCCTATACCTCTGGTTTCATAGATTGGTCAAAGAAGGTGACCCCGGGCACAGAGACTGGACAGATAAGAGGGTCTTTGCCCCGGATGCATTAGCTACGGCTGAAAACATTACGTGTGTGACCATTTTTTGATTACTCCGCCACGTGGGCAGCCACACTCCGTCTTCGGGGGTTACGCTAGGAACTTGTTATGGCTAAAGACAATCCCCGCATAACTACGCGTAGCATAACAACATTTTGATGTAGCCTTGGTGTTCTAGCCTATGCCAATTGGTCTGACACCGCCTTAATAGACGATTTTCGAGAGAAAAAAAAACCTAGGGGAGAGCATTTCGTGAAAATTAGAGTTGATTACCTCCATTACTCGGTCAAATACCATAGCAACAATGCAACAATGGCGCCGAAGCTTGAAACCGCAGGATGCGAGTCAGCGACTTGCAAACATTTTTTTTTAGATAAACATTAGGGGTGGCCAGTGGCCACAAACTGATAAAACTTGCAAAATGTGACGTAAAAATATAAACTACATATTGTTTTTAGAATGACGCACGGTGTTCTAAGTGCTGTATGTCTGCTCAAACCACACGAGTCGATAGGCTACGAGAGCTGATGGACCGAATGAATTAGGCAAGATCACTCCCACACACCATGAAATTACTCCCCTTAATTATTTCTGAACAATTCCTATTAAGCCGAGGCGGATTTTGTCGAATAATAACTGATAACTTAGATGAAAGACAATAGGGGAGAGGTGACTTGTGGGGAGTAGGTCGTAATAGGGCATTTGCCACGAGTGTTCGTTCACTATACTAGACTACTATTTTGCCCGAGCTCGTTCTGCCCGAGTTGCGCTGACCTCTCTAATTCAACTCTCTAAATTCAGCTCAGTGAAATTCAAGGTTGCGTGGCAAATGCTCTATTATTGGTTTCGGTTCCTGTAAATTAGTCGCTGTTTTGGCACTTTTGTGGTTATGAGGGGGGGGGGGGGGGGGGGGGGGGGGGGGGATAGGGAGACTCGAACGATCACACTCAAACCAACCACAATCAGCCAGACTCCGTCCGATCACAGACATGTTTACTAAGCGATGATCATACCCACGACGCAGACGGACGGTGCCAACCCAAAGTTCATTCTCCTTGCAATACTTCGCCAATCGCGGCCATCATGACAAGACAAGACAAGACAAGACAAGACAGTGATGGCTGGCCTTTAGGCTGGCTACCTCCCGCGGTACCCTAAAAACACTGATAACAAGACACCTACCGGAGAGGTCAGTCAGCTTCCTAGTAGAGGTAGGTAACTCTTTATGTTTTCTTTGCATGGTAGTGTTGGCTTTCTCTAATTCTTAAAAAAAATAAAAAATAATTTAAACACACCACCAGCATCGCCTTCCTTGACCTTTGAAAAACCAAGGGTGGAAAAATATATACTTTTTTTCTTTCTTTTTCTGTTTCTCTTTTCTCACAGTCAGTTCGCTAAGGTCGAAAGTGGTTCATGATCAAAAGGAGAGCCTGATGCTTTGCCTTGTTCTTTTTCTGTCTGTCCGTTGTGTGAGAAACGTATCTATAGTATAGCTGCCGTTAAAACGATGACAATGAAGATTGGCAGGATTTATTAAAGAATGCGTAATATTTAAAAAAAATAGTGATACTATTTTGGTCAGACTAAGATCTAATATTAAAGGTGAAACAACAGCGCAGAACGGTTACCGTTGTTACTGTTTTATTGCTGTTATTTCTCTTCTTTTGTTCTTCTTTGCGTGCATGTTATTGCCCAGAACAATTTGTTCTTGTTGTTGGTGTTACTGTTTTTTGTCTTCTGCTGTTATTGGTTTTGCTTGTTGTTGTTGTAGTTGTTGTTCTTGCTTCTGTTGTAGTTTTTGTTGTTGTTGTTGGCTTTCTTTTTCTTCTTCTTTTTCTTCTTCTTTTCTGTCCCGTCTTCTCTTCCTCCGTCATCTCTCCATCCTCTTTATTGGTCTTTTTATATTCGTCTTCTCTCGTTGTTGTTGTTCTTCTTCTTGTTGTTATTGTTATTGTTGTTATTATTGTTATTATTGGTCTTTTTCGTCGTCTTCTTCGTCTTCTCCTCCTCCTCCCGTCCTCCTCGTCATCCTTCAGTCTCCTTGTTCTACTCCTTCTCCTCGTTAGAGTCCTCCTTCTTCTTCTTCTTCTTCTTTGGCCTCCTTTCTCCTGTTGGTGGCATCCTTCTTCTTCTTCTTCTTCTTCTTCTTCTTCTTCTTCTTCTTCTTCTTCTTCTCCTTCTTCTTCTTCTTCTTCT
Organism: Phymorhynchus buccinoides; assembly: GCA_017654935.2. Taxonomy (NCBI): domain Eukaryota; kingdom Metazoa; phylum Mollusca; class Gastropoda; order Neogastropoda; family Raphitomidae; genus Phymorhynchus; species Phymorhynchus buccinoides. The sequence continues at coordinate 30,011,699 of CM065688.1, forward strand.
TCTTCTTCTTCTTCTTCTTCTTCTTCTTCTTCTTCTTCCTTTTGCAGTTTGAAGCGGACCTCTGGAAACCTGGAAACAAGCAAACAAACAAATAACCCCTCTTTTCTCATCAACTTATAAACGTCGGGGTTAACATCTAGAGATGATTTTGCTATTTTTCTTGTCACTCTACAATTTGCCCTACCATACCCTACCCTACCCTACCCTACCCTCCCTACCCTCCACCATCCGTTTCTTTCTTTCATTCCTTCTGTCTGTATAAATGTCCGCGTCTACCCCACATACCTGTGTTTCCCATTCTAGGGACAGTACAAAGAAGCGATGCCAAGATCAACACAGGGCGTGAGGGGGAAAGCCAGAGAAGGGTGGGGATGTTATGGCTCCTGCT
>CM065688.1:30027086-30032086 GCA_017654935.2 Phymorhynchus buccinoides
CAAGTGGGCATGTGTGAGAGGGTTAGAGAAGGATGCGTGTGTGTGAGCGTGTGCGTGTGTGTGTGTGTATGTGTGTGTGGTGTGTGGTGTGTGTGTGTGTGTGTGTGTGTGTGTGTGTGTGTGTGTGTGGTGTGTGTGTGTGTGTGTATCTGTGTGTGTGTGTGTGTCTCTGTGTGTGTGTGTGTCGTGTGTGTGTGTGTGTGTGTGTGTGTGTGTGTGTGTGTGTGTGTGTGAATGAGAGAGAGAAGAGAGATGAGAGAGAGAGCAGAGAGAGAGAGAGAGAGGAGAGGACGAGAGAGAGAGAGATGTGAGAGAGACGACGAGACTTGAAAAACTTGAAAACTTGAAAACTTCAACTTTATTTTCCAAAGAGAGAGAGAGGATGAAGAGAGCGAGAGAGAGAGAGAGAGAGAGAGAGAGATGAGAGAGAGAGAGTGAGAGAGAGACAGAGACAGAGACAGAGAGATAGTGACAGAGAGAGAGACAGAGACAGAGACAGAGACAGAGACAGAGACAGATATAGAGAGAGAGAGAGAGAGAGAGAGAGATAGAGAGAGAGAGAGAGAGAAATGCTGCAGGGGAGCTCTCGGAGGCAGGAGAGACTGATGTTTCAATGTATGATTAAATGCCCGTTTCAGATTCGAGAATTATGCGTACACGTTTTTTTAAACAATCTTTGTTGAACATTTCCACGTGAACATAATTATCAACCACCATCTTTTGACACCATTATAATAATACACCATATCATCATCACCGACAGGATTGCATGGTGTGTTTTTGAATGGATAGTCTCGTTTCCTCTGGAACAAAATAATATCATTGTAATGTTTAACCCTTTCACAGCCAATGTCGCATTTATGCACCACAATGGTTTAACTTCTATGTCACTAAAAGGCATCCAACTGGGGTATAGTATCCAAAGACCCGATTGTCTTAGTTTTGGGAAGTAAGGATAGACCTCATTGTATGCATGTTACAGAAGAATCCCCAATACTGCAGATGAATTTTGTTCTCTACCCAGGTACATTTAGTGGACAGGTTTGGCTGAAATATGGCTGGCGGTGAAAGGGCTAAGGTCCACAATGATAGCATAATAACTCTAGTAGGAGGCTGACATATAGAAGGAAATGGAACTAGAAAGCATGTTGCTGCTCTTAATGTATTATAAATATTGTCTGAACTTTACTGCCAATGTCGCATTTCAGCACCACAATGGTTTAACACCCATGTCACTAAAAGGCATCAAATCAGGACCTGTCATCCAAAGACCCTATTTTCTTAATTTTGGGAGGTAAGGATAGGCCTAGTGTTATATGATGTCACAGAGGAATTCGCAATATTGCAGATATTTTATTTTCTCTACCCAGTTAAGTTTAATGGTATTTTTGGGGCTGAAAAATGGCTGGCGGCGAAAAGGGTTAAACAAAATCCTTGTTTAAAACCAAGAAGGGAATAATGGCGCAAGGGGAGAGGGAAACACACAGGGGCCTCTGTGCTTGAGGTCTGTAGAGGACGAGTCGTGGTGCCAGAAAGGCTGGAACCGGGCCTGCAGACATCAGTAATGGGTATGTGAGTGTGACATGAGCAAGAAACGTCAAAACGTAATTGCCAAGCCGGGTCATCTCTTATCCACTTTTGATGAGAATTGTACGTCAATGCAACCTCAGGTATTCCCCATTCCCCCCTCCCCCCCTCCCCCGCTCCCCCTCCCCCCCCCACCCACCGCTCCCCCAACCAGGGACGCTTTTTTAATGTGTTTTTAGTTTTCTTTTGATATCTCCCCTTTTTTAGTTTCAGTGTATTGTTGTTGCTGTTGCTGTTGTTGTTGTTGTTGTTGTCGTCCGTCCTTCTTTCGGTTTGTTTTATTGATGATAATTGCTCAACGTCGTGAACAGATGGTGATAGTGGAAGGTTTTCTTGCGCTGGAAGCAGATTGGATATTGATCATTGTTTTATTTGTTTGTTTGATCCTCGCTTTTGTTTTTCCTGCTAGCTTGTCTTCCTTTTCCAATGTGTTCCTTCTATTGTTTTGTTTTGGTCATAAACTATCAAACCGGTTATTTGCTGTCTCTGTGTGTGTCTTCTGTCTGTGTCGCTCTGTCGCTCTCTCAAAACAAGTCTCTCTCTCTCTCGTCCCTCATCTCTCTCTCTCTCTCTCACCTCCCATCTCATCTCTCTCTCTCTCTCTCCCGGCAGTCTCTCTCCCTCTCTCTCTCTCTCTCTCTCTCGTTCCTCTTACTCTCCCATCTCATCTCTCTCGTCTCACATCTTCCTTCTTCTCTCTCCCATCTCTCTCTCATGTCTCTCGATCTCTCTCCCTCTCTCTCTCTCTTTCCCCCCCCTCTCTCCTCCTCACCTCTCTCTCTCTCTCTCCTCTCTCTCTCTCACTGTCTCTCACTCTGTCTGTCCTCTCTCTTCTCTCTCTCTCTCTCTCTCTGGTCACTCTCTCTCCTCTCTCTCTCTCTCGCTCTTCTCTCTCTCTCGTCTCTCTCTCGTCTTCCTCTCTCTCTCTCTCTCTCTTCTCTCTCTCGGTCTCTTTCTCAGTTCTTTCTTTCTTTTCCCCTCTCTCTCTCCTTCTCTCTCGTGTGTGATTGTGTGCGTCTTGCTCGGTTTCCCCTGGTCGATGACTGTCTTTATACCTCCCTCTCTTTTCTCCCCCACCCCTCTCTCTCTCTCTCTCTCTCTCTCTCTCTCTCTCTCTCTCTCTCTCCCCCTCTCTCCGTCCCTCCCTCCTTCGACCATCTCTCTCTCTCTCTCCATTCTTCTGTCACGCACTGGCCCTTTACCTCTAAATGTAATTAAATCGTCGACCAGACGGCATCAGAATGCTTGGCGCCCACGCGCCGACTGAGACCAAAAACAAAACGGCCAAAGAAGTAAACAACAGAAAATAAATAATAGCCAAACAAGGAAGAAGGCGGCAGAGAAAAACGAACAGGTTTGAATTACATCAGGCAATCGCCCACAAGATAGAACAGTGTGTGAGACAGAGAAGGAGTGCCATGTTGAGAGGTAAACGAGTGCCATGTTGAGAGGTAAACGCAAGAATGTACCCTCATTCTTCGCGGGTAAAACCAACAAAGTAGTATAATACTTTTTGTTTAATTCATTAAAAAAACCAATTATAGTATCATTCAGGCTTTTAAGGTAGCATAAACCTTAACTTTTAAACTGTGTTTTTTGTGTGGTCTCTGTGGAAGGGGAAACAATAATAGTATTACATTCTAGAGACAGGGAATCTACATTCAAGAGTATAATTATACACCTTTATTCTATTTGTGATACTGCCTTTCAGCTTTTAAGGTGGTATATTAAGGTGGTATGAACCATTATATTCATTTCGTGATACTATTTTATTGTTTTAAGGTGGTATAAACCTTCGTTGTTCATGTTGTGATACTATTTTATGGTTTTAAGGTGGTATAAACCTTCGTTGTTCATGTTGTGATACTATTTTATGGTTTTAAGGTGGTATAAACCTTCTTTCTTCATGTTGTGATACTATTTTATGGTTTTAAGGTGGTATAAACCTTCTTTATTCATTTCGTGATACTATTTCATGGTTTTACGGTGGTATAAACCTTCGTTGTTCATTTTGTGATACTATTTTATGGGTTTATGATGGTATAAACCTTCTTTGTTCATTTCGTGATACTATGTCATAGCTTTTAAGGTGGTATAAACCTTCTTTATTCATGTTGTGATACTATTTTATGGTTTTAAGGTGGTATAAACCTTCTTTATTCATTTTGTGATGCTATGTTATGGGTTTATGATGGTATAAACCATCTTCATTCGTTTCGTGATACTATGTTATGGTTTTTAAAGTTGTATAAACCTTCTTTATTCATTTTGTGATACTATTTTACGGGTTTATGATGGTATACACCGTCTTTATTCATTTCGTGATACTATGTTATGGTTTTTAAAGTGGTATAAACCTTCTTTATATTCATTTCGTGATACTATTGTATGGCGTGTAAGGTGGTATAAACCTTCTTTATTCATTTGGCAACACTATCGTTTGGCTTTTAAGATAGTATAATTCGTTTTGCGATACTACCTTCCGGCTTTTAAGGTGGTGTAAACCTACTTTAATCGTTTTCTCATACTACCTTTCTGGCTTTTAAGAAAGCCTAAACCGTTATTCATTTGGTGATGCTACCTTTCTGGCTTTGAAGAAAGCATCAACCGTTATTCATTTGGTGATGCTACTGTTCTGGCTCTTAAGAAAACATCAACCGTTATTCATTTGGATATACTACCTTTCTGGCTTTTAAGAAAGCATCAACCGTTATTCATTTGGTGATGCTACCTTTCTGGCTTTTAAGAAAGCATCAACCGTTATTCATTTGGTGATGCTACTGTTCTGGCTCTTAAGAAAGCATCAACCGTTATTCATTTGGTGATGCTACTGTTCTGGCTCTTAAGAAAGCATCAACCGTTATTCATTTGGTGATGCTACTGTTCTGGCTTTTAAGAAAGCATCAATCGTTATTCATTTGGTGATGCTACCTTTCTGGCTTTGAAGAAAGCATCAACCGTTATTCATTTGGTGATGCTACTGTTCTGGCTCTTAAGAAATCATCAACCGTTATTCATTTGGATATACTACCTTTCTGGCTTTTAAGAAAGCATCAACCGTTATTCATTTGGTGATGCTACTGTTCTGGCTCTTAAGAAAGCATCAACCGTTATTCATTTGGTGATGCTACTGTTCTGGCTCTTACGAAAGCATCAACCGTTATTCATTTGGTGATGCTACTTGCTGGCTTTTAAGAAAGCATAAACCGTTATTCATTTGGTGATGCTACTTGCTGGCTTTTAAGAAAGCATCAACCGTTATTCATTTGGTGATGCTACTGTTCTGGCTTTTAAGAAAGCATCAACCGTTATTCATTTGGTGATGCTACCTTTCTGGCTTTTAAGAAAGCATCAACCGTTATTCATTTGATGAGGCTACCTTTCTGGCTCTTATGAAAGCATCAACCGTTATT
>CM065688.1:30064586-30072086 GCA_017654935.2 Phymorhynchus buccinoides
TGACATTAGCCGAAGTTGGGGCCAGTACAAAAGTGAGAGTGAGAGCTGTACAATAAACGGGTTTTCTACGCATCAATGGGAACATCATTGTAGGGGAAGACGGGGTAAAAAGCGCATGGGCGGGTAAGAAGCCCACCCCAATTATTTCATGAAATAAAGAAAATTTCAGTCAAATTTGCCCATGAGACGAATGCTAGACATTAACGCTCGTCTCATGGGCAAAATGAGACTGAAATTTGCTTCATTTCATGAGATAATTGGGGTGGGCTTCTTACCCGCCCATGCGCTTTTTACCCCGTATTCCCCTACATATTAGGTAGTTAGTACGTCTATCGTGATTGATTATGTCCGTCGAACTAGGAAGCATCTGCGCTGGTTCTTAGTGCGGCAGCCTTGGGGATTGGTTGGCCATTGGGGACACCCCCTACCCCCCAACGCCTATTGTCTAACGTCCTTTAGGCCGAGAGGGTGGGGATGTACCCTGGCCCTAGGCAAGGTAATTCCACTATAAGCATCGAACCCCAGCCCTCCGGAATAGTCGCTGCCTCCTCTGCTATCGGGAAGTCATGGTCGGACTCGACAGACTGGCGTACAATACTGTGGGGAACTGAATTTCAAGGGGTTGGGCAGCATCTGTGTGTGTGTGTGTGTGTGTGTGTGTGTGTGTGTGTGTGTGTGTGTGTGTGTGTGTGTGTGTGTGTGTGTGTGTGACTGTGTGTGTGTGTGTGTGTGTGTGTGTGTGTGTGTGTGTGTGTGTGTGATGTGTGTGTGTGTGTGTGCTTAATGTGTTACATAATTATGTGTGTGTGTGTATCTGTCTGTCTGTCTGTCTGTCTGTCTGCTTGTCTGTTTAACTGTCTCTCTGACAGTCTGCAAATGTAGCCAGCAAAGCTTTCTAATAAGATAACGTCCATCCTTTTCATTTCAAACTCATTGAAAGTTCCTTGTCAGTTTCGTGGCCTTTCAGACGCAACTGACTATATCATTATTTGACACTTTTCAAAATGCTGACATTTTTCGATATGCGTATTCAAATATTGGCATTTAGGCTTCTTATGTCGGCTATGAACCACGCGATTCGTCTGTGGAAAAGGCGGTCTGTCATTCACGTGGGACATTGACAGATGTCTATATACATTTTTGTTCCGCTTCGCCCTGACTACTGTATATAGGCATACAATATGAGAAGCTCATTTACCTCTGTTTTCTTTGTTTCTGTCTCTCTGTTTGTCTATCTGTCTCTCTCTTGTTGTTGTTTGCATTTAAAAGTTTCACAAACAAGCAGTATTTGGTCATTTTTGAGAATAGGATAGGCATAGAATCTCCCAAGGATTATTTCCATAAACGGAAAGAAGCAGACTTTGAGATTGAGGGTAGTAAACATGAGGGGGGTAGGGGAGGTCTACATGTTTGCCCTTATCTGTATCAGTCTCTCTACCCTTTTCATGAAACAGTTGAGATTGATTTGGTAAGCCTGGCAACTTTTACAAAAAAATAGACAATTGTAATTCACATTAATTATTTAATCAATTCGTTTCTTTAATTTTTTGGAATTAAAGCGCTAAGTAATAACTCAATTTTGTTTATTTCATTATTTGTTTGATTGACTGCTTATTTCTTCTGTTTTGCATGTTTTTGTCACTCTAAAAATGTAGCTTGAAGAACATTGATACCAATGCATTTAAATAACACACTTTTTGAAATCGTAATTATCCGAGTTTTTACCTGATTAATGTAATGACCATAAACAATGAGAATCGCCCCAAACAAACAAAACATTACTCATGAATAGTCTTACAACACGATTCGAAGTAGTATTAGCTTAGCTGGGTTACAAGAATAAGGTCGAAAATACATTTCGTCCTAAGGTCGAATGATTCACAGATCGGACGAAGGTCGAAACAAAAATGTCGGAATGTACATTTCGTCCTAAGGTCGACTGCAACATTTCGTCCTAAAGTCGAAAGTGCTCAGATCGTCCTAACGTCGAATATACATTTCGGCCTAAGGTCGACTGCAACATTTCGTCCTAAAGTCGAAAGTGCTCAGATCGTCCTAAGGTCGAATCTACATTTCGGCCTAAGGTCGAATCTACATTTCGTCCTAAGGTCGAAAGTGCTCAGCTCTGGGCGTAACAATTTTTTGTGGTGGTGGGGTGGACCTTTTCATTTGTGAAGCGGGTGGGCGGGTGATGAGTGGTAGATGCATGCGTGCGCGTATGTGTGTGTGTGTGTGTGTGTGTGTGTGTGTGTGTGTGTGCGTGTGGTGGTGTGTGTGCGTGTGTGTCTCTCTCTCATTCTGTCTGTCTTTCTGTCTCTGCCTCTCTCTCTCTCTCTCTCTCCCCCCCCCCCCTCTCTCTCTCTCCCTCCCTCTGCTCGTTTGCCAGATCTTTTGAACGAAACGAAAGACTGACTGAAATGTAGATTCGACCTTAGGACGAAATGTAGATTTGACCTTAGGACGAAATGTAGATTCGACCTTAGGACGAACTGAGCACTTTCGACCTTAGGACAAAATATACATTCGACCTTAGGCCGAAATGTAGATTCGACCTTAGGACGAAATGTAGATTCGACCTTAGGACGAACTGAGCACTTTCGACCTTAGGACGAAATGTTGCAGTCGACCTTAGGCCGAAATGTACATTCGACCTTAGGACGAACTGAGCACTTTCGACCTTAGGACGAAATGTTGCAGTCGACCTTAGGACGAAATGTAGATTCGACTTTAGGACGAACTGAGCACTTTCGATCTTAGGACGAAATGTATATTCTACCTTAGGACGAAATGTATATTCGACCTTAGGACGAAATGTATTTTCGACCTTAGTACTGATTCCCGCTTAGCTGATACGACTTCACATCCGACTAGGGTTAGATAGTCTTACAACACGATTCGAAGTAGTATTGAAGCTTAGCTCATAGGACTTCACATCCGACTAGGGTTAGATAGTCTTACAACACGATTCGAAGTAGTATTGAAGCTTAGCTCATAGGACTTCACATCCGACTAGGGTTAAATAGTCTTACAACACGATTCGAAGTATTGAAGCTTAGCTCATAGGACTTCACATCCGACTAGGGTTAGATAGTCTTACAACACGATTCGAAGTAGTATTGAAGCTTAGCTCATAGGACTTCACATCCGACTAGGGTTAGATAGTCTTACAACACGATTCGAAGTAGTATTGAAGCTTAGCTCATAGGACTTGACATCCGACTAGGGTTAGATAGTCTTACAACACGATTCGAAGTAGTATTGAAGCTTAGCTCATAGGACTGCACATCCGACTAGGGTTAGATAGTCTTACAACACGATTCGAAGTAGTATTTTATTTATTAAGACAACTTTTATAGCGCCTAATCTTTAAGCTCTAAGCGCTTGAAGCTTAGCTCATAGGACTTCACATCCGACTAGGGTTAGATAGTCTTACAACACGATTCGAAGTAGTACTGAAGCTTAGCTGATAGGACTTCACATCCGACAAGGCCACGCGCCGCACACTCCACATCTGTTATCGCCACGCGACTTTGAGGTGGTAAGTGACGAGTGTGGTGAGATTGACCACATGGCTTTTCCGGAGTCATGTAGTACGGTGTATAACCAACTTTACATGTGACACTTTTGTTTTAAGAGTTTCATCTATTTGCTGAATATGATCGTGCTCCATTCGTTGCGTCCACGTATCTTGACAGGTCCTATGGTTTGTACAAATAATGTTACTTAAGTTCTTTCATCCAATCTGTGGATTCCGGTTCACAGAAACAGAGACACCATTTTATCACGATTACCTCTGCAGCACAAGCATTTAAATTCTCTCCTCTAGCTCTGTCAAAGTCAAAACGTTGTTGGCAAGCTCGCCAGCATCAAAGGCCTAATCTCTTGTGATATATTATTTTACACATATACACGCACGCACACATAGCACAAAGAACGAGAGAGATGTATAGTGAGAGAGAGAGAGAGAGAGAGAGAGAGAGAGAGAGAGAGAGAGAGAGAGAGAGAGAGAGAGAGAGAGAGAGAGAGAGAGAGAGAGAGAGAGAGAGAGTCAAACAGACAGATAGAGAGACTGACATACTGTGAAGGAAAGAGACAGAGTGTGACAGAGTCAGTCAGACAGACAGACAAACGTAGGCAAACAGACACACACATCACAGGCACAAATACACACACACGCGCGCGCGCACGCACGCACGCACATACACACACACATACACGCACGCACACGCACACGCGCACACGCACGCACACGCACACGCACGCACACACGCACGCACACGCACACACACACACACACACACACACACACACACACACACACACACACACACACACACACAGAGACTGGCGAATGGAAAGACAGACTGACAAACACGGACAGAGATAACAAATTTATAGAAAGAGAGAGGCAGGCAAACAGACAGACAGATGGGTAGAGTAGATATAGGTGTTTGCAAGCCTCAGTAAAATACCCAAAGAGAAGGGGCTTGTTGACACGAAAAACATGGCATGTTCAAAGGAGGAGTCAGAAGGAGGGAATGAGGAAGATAACAAGCCAGACATCTATTAAAAGGCCACTGTTTACACATCAGATGGCAGGGAACGCAGCAGGGGTGGGTGGGGGGGGGGGGATGGTTAGATTTTTGACCCCCCCCCCCCCCTCTTTACATTTCTATGTAATCACCGGCATCCACCCCCCCCCCCCCCCCCCCCACCCCTTATCTATCGTTTCCTATCCTGCCTCCTAAAGGAACGAAGCGGACAAGTTTTCTAAAAAGTATATAAAAAAAAAGTGCAATCGCGTTAAAAGTAATAATCCTCGAAATCTCTCTCATTTTTTATTTACTGAGTTACTGGCTCGAGAGCGTGCAAGTTTAAATCGGTATTATCAGTCCGATTCAGGCCGAAGAGAAAAAAACACCCCCGATTCCTCAACAAGATTATTAGGACACGCTTTCCTCGACTACGTTGTAGGCTACAGTCCGGGGAGACTTTTGTTCATAATGTAAAATCAGAATAATGTCCCGTGTTAGATTAGAATACAGCAAACACTTATTTTAAAGGTGGATCCTGACGGATGAGTTTTTGCAAGAAACACGTCGAGATCATCAGAAAGACAGCCTTTTTAAGGATCGGAACATTAACACTCACTTTGCTCTGGTTTCCTAGAAATTAAACCGTCAAAACGGCGATTCCTCCTTGGCGGAGATGCCGGAGAGAGTAGCCATTTTGGATGGGGTGGGTGAAGGTCACTCATTGTGGTTGAAGCGTTTGTTTTTTTGTAGTGCAGTAAGAAACAAATTGGAGCTATTTCCTTTGTTGTGAGCGAAACTTCCTTAGATAAACTGTATTAAAGAAAAATTAAATGAAAAAAAAAGCTTGTATTGCGAAAATTTCGTGCAAACGATTTGGCAGCCATTAGAAAAGAGACGGCACACGCCTTCTCTTTGGGTGAAATAATTTAACTTCCAGCACCCCCGCCAAGGAGGATTCGCGGATTTGACGGTTATATTTCTAGGAAATCAGAGCAAAGTGAGTATTGCAATCTCTGTACAGGGTGTTTTCCTGGTGATCTCGACGTGTTTCTTACAAAAAAACTCATCCGTCAGGGTACACCTTTAAGAATGTAGCACTGATCACGTAAAGCAGCTTTTCTCTATGTCTCTGTCTCTCTGTCCGTCTCTGTCTGTCTCTGTCTGTCTCTCTGTCCGTCTCTGTCTGTCTCTCTGTCTGTCTCTCTGTCCGTCTCTCTCTCTCTCTCATCGCTAGGTTTTCAATGTAATTTGTACGTACGAGTTGACAAGTGGGCAAGAGGGGGGAGGATGCATGCTTGTGTGTGTGCGCGCGCGTGTGCGCAACACTATGTGCATGTTTATATGTAATGATTTGTATATTTAGCAGACAAAAGATAGGCCCGACTCCCTGCGGTATTTTCGTCGTGGTTCGCGCTACTTCAGCACTTTCTCTAATGATGGATTGCTGGAATCAAACCAGTCTGCATACACTCTGCATAGTCTACATTTCCCCAGTAACTCGTTAAAGAGGGTCAGCAGTGAATGGCGACTGTACCCAAACGGGTTTTCCCAGAGGGAGGACCCTTGCAGAAGTCTGCTGACGTTCCAAGAGCAACATCCCAACCAACGATGTGAAAACCTCCGGAGAATTGGGAAGAAGACTGGACATGCATGTTACCTGATCCTGCCTGTAAATGTGTGCCAGAAACGTTTTGAAATGTTTGAGGAGGATGCAACGAGCAATATTTTAAAAGACTTTAAATTGAAATCAGTTCATATAGCGGTTTTGCATTTTTAAAACACGAGACTTACGAAACGCGTAAAACAAGATAAACTAAATAAAAAAAGTAATTGTGAGAATTTTTAAAAAAAACTTTTGTTCATTCAAGTAATATTTCAAATCACTGCTTGTGTTTCTATGTGTCTGATATGTCGTAAGCCTACGTATTTTATTTTATTAAAAAATTGCTTTGTTTTTGACGGCGCATTTGTCTGACGTGTCTCTTTTGACAGAGGTTAGCATGGTGTCAGCACTTTCTGATGATTAGGTTTTGTATATGCATGTGCGTGATTGTGTAATAAATGTTTGTTCTGTAACTGTTAGTCTTTGCCTGTTCTTGGGTGTGGTTGGGCGTGCATGTAGTCCTGTGTGCTCTCTTCCTCTGAACCGTCCGCTTTCTAGATTGATCCTGTGGATCAGTCCTGGGGCGTGACATATTATTACTGGCACCCAAGTGAATCTGCCTACATTCCTCACAAGCCACACAGTTTTCCCAGCATCCCAGGGAGAAGGGCAGCAGCGTTATGTATGGTATAGCAGCTGGGCCAAAAACGGGTTTTCCCGGAGGAGGACCTTTCCCAAAGTCTGCCTGGCGTTCCAAGAGTCGTAGCCAACTGCTGTATGGATGGACCCTCTGAGAATTAGAATGACAAATGGACCTACACCCCTCCCCTTGCCTCGTTCTGTAAAGGGATATAAAACTGTGAGGTATTGGGTTGAATTTGAATGATTTTGAGAAACAAAAAAAACATTGTACAAGTTGAGCAATGAATGGGGAGAAAACAACTGCATCTTTATTGTTTTTAAGAAAACAAAAAGGAACAGCTTTGTTAACCCTTTCACCGCCAAAGTCGCATTTTAGCACCACAGTGATTTACCACCTATGTCACTAAAAGGCATCAAATTGGGGTCTATTATCCAAACACCCTATTGTCTTAGTTTGGAGAAGTAAGGATAGACCTTATTTTATATATGTCACAGAAGAATCCCCAATACTGCAGATGGAGTTGGTTCTCTACCCAGGTAAATTTAATGGACGTTTTTGGCTGACATATGGCTGGCGGTGAAAGGGTTAAGCAAACAAAAAGGAACAGTTTTGTTAAAGCTTAACGGCATTTTATTATGTGCCTGATACGTGATTTGCATTTGGTTAGTACTAAATGCTGTCTAAGTATTATAATGTGTGTTTGTCTGTTTATTTGTGTA
>CM065688.1:30089586-30099586 GCA_017654935.2 Phymorhynchus buccinoides
AGTGAGAGAGAGAGAGGTGGACCAACAAAATCATGTTTGTCTCTAACGCGGTTACGACAATGAGTTCTGGTTTGAAAAGGTGGCAGTGAAAAAAATAGTATTACGTCCTCACGGCATCTGCCCTTAATAGGGGCAAGTTCTTCTGGTGATTTGGTCTTCGTAAGGACAGAGTGGGCCGATCCTGGAGGTACTGCTATACCAGGTCAGTCCGTAGCGACTCTCCGCCGTCGATCAAGCATCAGATTAATACCGAAGCTCCGGGTGTTTTAGTAAAATTCTGCTTAACGTCCTCCGGTCTGGAACAGACTCATATGGGACATTAGTAGATATAAAGATGGTGGGAACGATCCTGGAGGCAATGCCCGGAGGCAGTGCAACACCAATAAAGTCCCGAATTTTTAACAATACAGATGTAACAACCCCGGGAGTTTCAAGAATGAAGTTAATAAAGTGAGGTGAAAATGATGTTTTACGTCCTCTCGGTCATAGACACATATGGGACATTTGTAAATACAAAGATGGTGGGAACAATACTGGCTGCAATGCCCAGAGGCAGTGCAACACCAGTAAAGTCCCGAGTTTTTAACAGTATAGATAGGTGTAGCGGTAACCACGCCTCGGTTAAACCTCATCGGCTATGGTACCGCCACATGATGTACAATGAGTGAATGAAGTTCATAAATGTTTAAATGTGTTTAGAGCACCAGCCATAACTTTTCAATTTTAAACATAGAGCACCAGCCATAACTTTTCAATTTTAAACATGACATGAAATGTTTAAAATTGAGAGCACCAGCCATAACTTTTCAATTTTAAACATTAAAAATTGAAAAGTTATGGCTGGTGCTCTAAACACAGCTCAGCTGCTCAGCAATAGAGGGAATATTTATTTGCTCAGCTATCAGTCTGGAGATTATTATGATATTAATATGTCCTAGTTTCATGATTAGTTTTAAAGTGTTCACGCTGTAGTGCTATTCGTTGTTGTTTTTCTTGATACGACCGTATACAATGCCCCCAAACCTTTCAAGAAGAGAACGAAATATAATTTTTGTTGAAGGGAGACAATTTCAATTTGGCTTTTTCTGTTAAAGACACACTGACCCACCACGATTAAGTCTCTTGGTATTTTTTGGGTAGCTGTGACCCACATACAAATGCCCCCAACTTCAAATTCAGGTTGCTCTTTAAAATGATGTTTCCTTTTGAATTGGGGGGCATTTGTATGGGAGTCAAACCTGGTCAAAACAAGATTTCTAACCAACTATAAGAGGGAAAACACGTGAAACCCGTGATTTTGACACTTGATCTGGTGGGTCTTTAAAGACACGCTGATGCACCACGATTAAGTCCCTTGGTTTTTTTCTGGGTAGCTGTGACCCGCATGAAAATGCCCCCAACTTCCAATTGAGGCTGCTCTTTAAAATGATGTTTCGTTTCGAATTTGGGGGCATTTATATGGGAGTCAAACCTGGTCAAATCAAGATTTCTTACCAGCTATAAGAGGGAAAACACGTGAAACACGTGATTTTGACACGTGATCTGGTGGTTCTTTTAAGGCCTATCGTAAGCTTACTCTACGAACCGGAACTAGCCCAAACCGACTCCAAGACGCGTGAGCAGGGAAAGATAAACCCAAAATGACCGATTTCTGGGGGGGGGAGGTGGACGGGGGGGGGGGGGGGGGGGGGGGGGGGAGCGCTATAAAACCATTGTTACATTCCAATCTATAAATATCGGGTGCATATTACTGTATACGTTTTAGACGTTTAGACCAACCATTGAGAGAGTTAAAATCTCAAGCCAACCATTGAGTCAGAGTACTGTATAATCGTTTCATGAAATCTCAAGCAATTGTTTTTAAATCGCCTAACAGTCAACTTATGAAAAGGGCCATCTGCCCCTGTACTGTATAATCGTTTCATGAAATCTCAAGCAATTGTTTTTAAATCGCCTAACAGTCAACTTATGAAAAGGGCCATCTGCCCCTGTACTGTATAATCGTTTCATGAAATCTCAAGCAATTGTTTTTAAATCGCCTAACAGTCAACTTATGAAAAGGGCCATCTGCCCCTGTACTGTATAATCGTTTCATGAAATCTCAAGCAATTGTTTTTAAATCGCCTAACAGTCAACTTATGAAAAGGGCCATCTGCCCCTGTACTGTATAATCGTTTCATGAAATCTCAAGCAATTGTTTTTAAATCGCCTAACAGTCAACTTATGAAAAGGGCCATCTGCCCCTGTACTGTATAATCGTTTCATGAAATCTCAAGCAATTGTTTTTAAATCGCCTAACAGTCAACTTATGAAAAGGGCCATCTGCCCCTGTACTGTATAATCGTTTCATGAAATCTCAAGCAATTGTTTTTAAATCGCCTAACAGTCAACTTATGAAAAGGGCCATCTGCCCCTGTACTGTATAATCGTTTCATGAAATCTCAAGCAATTGTTTTTAAATCGCGTAACAGTCAACTTATGAAAAAAGGGCCATCTGCCCCTGTACTGTATAATCGTTTCACCTCACCTTTCGCAACATGAGACATAAATCAGAGCAATTGTTTTTAAATCGCACTAACAGACATACTGATAAAAGGGCCATCTGCCCCTGTTATCATCTTTAATGGGGCAAGTTGGTTTTATGCCTAACAGTCAACTTATGCCATCTCCATGTACGGGGAGCTGGACGAACCCATCTGCCCCTGTCCATGAGTCTTTCCCCAGTGGGGAAAAGGGCCCTGCCCCTGTACTGTATAATCGTTTCATGAAATCTCAAGCAATTGTTTTTAAATCGCGTAACAGTCAACTTATGGAAAGTTCTGTCTGCCCCTTCCTGTATAATCGTTTCACTCTCTTTGCAATTGTCGCCTGCCTTTTCCGTTTTGCTTTCTAAATACAACAGTTTTTTCTGCCCCTGTACTGTATAATCGTTTCATGAAATCTCAAGCAATTGTTTTTAGTTATTGGCGCTTTCTCGTGTCTTTTTTAAATCAAAACAAATCGTTCCAAATATTGTTTTTAAATCGCTTTGAGCTCAACTTATGAAAAGGGGAATGTGTCGGCTGTGCGCAGCGGGGAGACCGTTTCAATGAAAACTGAAAATCGCCTAACAGTCAACTTATGAAAAGGGCCATCTGCGGACACATGAAATGTCGTACGCTTAACAGTCATTATGAAAAGGGCCTGGCCCCTGTACTGTAAATCGCAGAAATCTCAAGAATTGTTTTTAAATCGCGTAACAGAAACTTATGAAGAAGGGCCATAATCTGCCCCTGTAGATAATTTTCATGAAATCTTTTGTTTTATACACCCGAGGAAATTCCCTAGAATATGTCATTAGCTGTTGTCTACAATCCCATGAAATAGCCCCTGTAGAAAGTGTGACTTTTGAAATAAACTTTACAAAAAACTTTTTAAAAACAAGAGCAAGAAAGCCACACATTGAAGACATGACACACGGGCGGCATCAAAGCCAAAGTTACATGCAGATTAGCCTAAATAAAGAGATATAAGCCTATACTATTAGTAAAGGGCCATCTGTAGTACAGAAGTTAAAGAAAGGACCATAGACAGAGACAGGGGGATGTACTGTATAATCGGAAATCTCAAGCAATTGGGTGCCCCTGTAGTATAATCGTTTCATATCAAGCAATTGTTTTTAAATCGCTCCAGTCAACTTATGAAAAGGGCCCTTGCCTTCATCAGTTTTTCTTCCTGTCTCTGTTTGAAGGCTGTCTGCCCCTGTTCTGTCTTGTCTCTCGTCGTAACAGTCGTCTTTCTCATCTCTCTCTCTTCTCTCTCTCTCTCTTTCTCTCTCTAGTTTTGCCTTAAATTCTACTCTCTCTCCACTCTCCTCTCAGGGAGTCTCTCTCTCTCTCTTCCGTGAGTCTCTTCTCTCTCTCTCCGGGGGTCTCTCTCTAGTCTCTCTTCTCTGTGCTCTTCTCTCTCTCTCTCTCTCCCTTTTCCCTACTTGTTAGTGATTTGTTTATATTATTTGTCTCTAATGTTGTTCACTTTGATGTTTTGTATCATCATGCATACGTTCATATTATGGCCTATTATCTGTTTTTTTACTTATACACCCGAGGAAATTCCCTAGAAATGTCATTAGTTTGTCTACAATCCCATGAAATAGTCTTGTTTACAAAAAACTGTCTCAAGGACAAGAGCAAGTAAAGAATAGGACACACGGCCTAAAATCTCAATCCTTGCGAGATATAATATTAGTAAGACAGAAGTTTCAACCATAGACAGAGACAGGGGGATGTGTGAGTCTCTATTTCCCTCCCTCCCCTTGCTTCTCAGTCTTCTTTTCTGTGTCTCTGTCTGTCTGTCTGTCTCTCTCTCTCTCTCTCTGAGAGTCTCTCTCTCTCTCTCTCTCTCTCTCTCTCTCTATCTCTCTCTCTCTCTCTCTCTCTCTCTCTCTCTCTCTCTCTCTCCTCTCTCTCTCTCTCTCTCTCTCATATCTCTCTTCTCTCTCTCTCTCTCTCCCCTTTTCCTCTTGTTAGTGATTTGTCTTATTTGTCTCTAATGTTGTTTTTGTTTTGTATCATCATGCATAATAAAGGTGTCTCAAGGACAGGTTTGTAATTAGTGCAAACCCCTGTTTGGTTTATGCATCTGTTTATTCCGATATATCTGTCTCTCTATGCTAGTAGTGCTCTCTCTCTCCTCTCTCTCTCCTCTCTCTCTCTCTCTCTCTCTCTCTCTTCTCCTCTCTCTCTCTCTCTCTCTCTCTCTCTCTCTCTCTCTCTCTCTCTCTCTCTGATCTCTCTCTCTGATCATCGTTTTGGGGTCTTTTTCTTCCATAATAACGGTGCGAACCCCTGTATGCTTTATGCATCTGTTTCTTCCTGTGTATCTGTCTCTCTATGTTAGTTGCTCTCTCTCTCTCCTCTCTCTCTCTCTCTCTCTCTCTCTCTCTCTCTCTCTCTCTCTCTCTCTCTCTCTCTCTCTCTCTCTCTCTCTCTCTCTCCTCTCTTGTTTTCTTAGTGTATATCTAATGAAAGTGGTGGCAACAGCCGAATCATATCTGGTGTAAAAATAAGCATATCAAAGTAGTAGTGATATCGGCCTTTGCATTACACACCAGAATTTTAGTTAAAGACACACTGACGCACCACGATTAAGTCCCTTGTTTTTTTCTGGGTAGCTGTGACCCATATCCAAATGTCCCCAACTTCAAATTGAAGCCGCTCTTTAAAATGATGTTTCGGTTTGAATTTGGAGTCATTTGTATGGGAGTCAGACCTGGTCAAAACAAGATTTATTTCCAGCGATAAGAGGGGAAATACGCGATACCCGTGATTTTGACACGTGATCTGGTGGGTCTTTAAGGAGAAAAAACCCCAAAAAATCCACAAGAGATGTTGATCAATCCGATGTTTGCGTGTTGTGCCAGACTGTAATTTCAGGTCTCGGAAACCGACTGTGCCAGTGGTGTGTGTGTACGTGTGTCGGTGGCATGTGCCATCAATGGCATGATGCATGACTGGCACAGATTTCACGCGCTACACCTGAATGTCTTCCATCAATTTCTGTTGGGGTTTTTTTTTCTTCTCCCTCTGGATCTTGACGCACGAAGAAATCGCGTGAGGTTCCTCAACAGATTTGACAACCCCTATCCTTAACTCTTGCCATCGATCGGTATTATGTTCCTTTTTTCATCAATCCTCCTCCATTCCCTTTTCCCCATCATCTTACGTTTCTTGCATTTCCGCCCGTCGTAGCAGCAGACCCCCCAAGCTCCCTCGTACGCTATTTATTTGGTTGTTGGTATTTTTGCTTAGATGTGTGTGTGTGTGTGTGTGTGTGTGTGTGTGTGTGCGTGTGCGTGTGTGTGTCGTTTCCTTTTGATCTTAAAGACCCACCAGGTCCGTGAGTGAAAATCACGGGTTTCACGTGTTTCCCTCTCTCGCTGGTAAGAAATCTTATTTTGACCACGTGTGACTCCCATACAAATTTCCTCATGCACGTAAACGAGACATCACTCTTAAGAGCAGCCTCGATCGTATATGAGGAAAGTCTGTATGTGGGCCACACCAATCCAGAAAAAACAAGGGACTTAATCCAGCCCTGTCAGTGAGTCTTAAAAGACACACTGACGCACCACGATTAAGTCCCTCGGTTTTTTTCTGGGTAGCTGTGATCCACATACAGATGTCCATAACTTCAAATTGAGGCTGCTCTTTAAAATGATGTTTTGTTTTGAATTGGGGGACATTTGTATGGGAGTCAAACCTGGTCAAAACAAGATTTCTTACCAGCTATAAGAGGGAAAGCACGTGAAACCCATGATTTTGACACGTGATCTGTTGGGTCCTTAAAGAGCCACCCGATCACGTGTCAAAATCACGGGATTCACGTGTTTTTCCTCTTATAACTGGAAAGAAATCTTGTTTTGACCAAGTCAGACTCCCATATAAAGTACCCCAAATTGAAAGCCACAAGTCAGTTTAAAGAGCAGCCTCAATTTGAATATGGGGAAATTCGAATGCGGGTTACAGCGACCCAGAAAAAACCAAGGGACGTAACCGTGGCGCGTCACGGGGTCTTTAAACCCATGGAAAAGGTTAATGCGCAACTGTAAGAAAAACAATGTTGGATGGATTCCTTGCTGTGCTTAGTTCTGTTGAAATAAATATTTATTTTTTGTCTGCTTTCCTTTGTGAACGTTTTCACACACAAATGTAGCACCTTGAATTCACGAATTTATTTTTTTATCATCAATTTATTAAGCAAATATCGTTTAACTTGAGTCAATCTGGATATGAATGAAAAATCATTTAACGTCCTCCGGTCTGGAACAGGCACATATGGGACATCTATAGAGATACAGATGGTGGGAACGATCCCGGAGGCAGCGCCCTAAAGGCGGCGCAACACCAGGAAAGTCCCGACTCCCCAAACAACACAGATGTATAACTATCAATAACGATAATTATGCGTTGCGGCATAAGATTAATTAATCAAGCAAGACTTCTTTTTATTGTCGTTCGCGTCTAAAGGGCCAGCCACGCGTCCACTAAAATCGCACGACTGTACGATACGAGTCGGTCACGTGGTCTCGAAGCACGAATTCTTCAAGACCACGTGATCGAATCGTATCGTAGAGTCGTACGATTTTAGTGGACGTGTGGCAGGCCCTTAAGTGTCTTAACTATGGTGTTGCTGTTGTTCAGTTACAATAACAGTGGAGAGATCTTGCGGAAAATGATCATTATAAATAATCGCAGCTGTATTCTTTTTTAATCTCTCTCTCACTTCAGGGCCGGATCCAGGGGGGGGGGGGGTTACCTGGGTTCCGTAGCACACACACACACACCCTCCCAGCAACAAAAAAAAAGAAGAGAAAGAGGAAAACAAGCGCGAAATCGCAATAGTTTGTGGCACGCGGTCTATTTTTACCACTCCAATCATGAGTCACCTCCCCTGGCTTTTCAATCATTTTAATCTGTAAACCAGAATGTTATCTCTGCACCATTTCGTAACGTTTTTATATCTTTTGGAAAACATTTAAAACGATGCATCCTACTTATACTCATCGAAAGAAGCACCGCATACTCGTCGTGTCTGTTGTAGTGTCTGTATTACGTATGTTTATTATTTTGTACGCTTTAAAATGCATCATTTTAAAGAGCGGCCTCAATTTGAAGTTCAGCCTCGATTTGAAGTGCGACAATTTTGGACCGACCGACCGACAGACCGACCGACAGACCGACAAAGTGAGTTATAGGTTTGTGGCTTGAGCCACAAACAAAAAGAAAGAAAGACAGAGAGTCCTACTTACTGTTTTGTTGTTCTAAGGCACAATCTAAAGGGAGTTTTGGCACTTTATTTGGTTAAAAAAGCTTCAGTTTCAGGGGGCGTTGCCCCATGACCCCCACCAGGGACATTGCCCCTGGACCCAACCGGGGGCCTACGCCGGCCTCCAGACCCCCGCCCTTGTTTGTAACCACCTTCCACCCCCCACCCCTTCTAATAATGATATCCCAGGTCCGGCCCTGCATTTATTTGTCTTTATGTTCGTTCGGTTATGCTGTGCGCGATGTGATGCATTGGTCTGATGTTTTAACCCTTTCGCCGCCAGCCATATTTCACCCAAAATATACCATTAAGCTTAACCTAGTAAAAATCAAGCGCGAAATCGCAATAGTTTGTGGCACGCGGTCTATTTTTCCACTCCAATCATGAGTTAACTCCCCTGGCTTTTCAATAATTTTAATCTGTAAACCAGAATGTTATCTCTGCACCATTTCGTAACTTTTTATATCTTTTGGAAAACATTTAAAACTATGTATCCTACTTATACTCATCAAAAGAAGCACCGCATACTCGTCGTGTCTGTTGTAGTGTCTGTATTACATATGTTTATTATTCTGTACGCTTTTAAAATACATCATTTTAAAGAGCGGCCAGAAGTGTAGCCTCGATTTGAAGTGCGACAATTTTGTCAAAATGTGCGACAATTTTGGACCGACAGACCGACCGACCGACAAAGTGAGTTATAGGTTTGTGGCTTGAGCCACAAAAAAAAAAAATGTATTTGCAATATTGGGGATTCCTCTGTGACATGTATAACATTAGGCCTATCCTTACCTCCCAGAATTTAAATTAATAGGGTCTTCGGATAACAGGACCTGATTTCATGCCTTTGAGCGTGACATGGGTTCTTAACCATGGTGGTGCAAAAATGCGACATTGGCGGTAAAAAAGTTGAGCGTCCTTGCATTATTTTGGAAGTAAAATACATGTAGCCTAAGGGTAGTTTACTTTCAAACGCGCAAAAAGAAAACGAACTCATCATAGATTCATGTAGCTTTTCTGGGTGGGTTCTAGCTCTGTGCGCACAGCACAGCGTGGCGCCATACTATCATAATAGATAGGAAAACATCAACTAGTGCGTGCAACATGGTTCAGATGAACATAGGCCTATGCATCTGCCTCCCAGGCATCTATAGGCTACATACAGTTCGCACCAGCGCACAAAGCCGAACGTACCTATTGTGTGGGTAGACTTTCAAACACAAAATAAGTAGGTGTGCCACCATTAGTATGGCTTGAGGCGAATATCAACGGAGGCATTGGGTGCAGTGCCACTATGAGGAAATGTGAGATGAGCTCAACGAAAATTAATATTGACACCCACGCCGTTATTTTTTGGTGTATTTGCTTGTATAATTTGCTATAAAATTAAAAAAAATCTATATATATTTTTTTTTTAATGATTGGTGATTGGGTGGAATTGGATGCCTTTTCTGTGTGAAAAGTGTAATATTCTCAAAAATGTCTTGCTTTGGGTTTTTTTTGGTTTTTTTTTTTTTTTTCTTTTTTAATCAAGTTTAACGATTTTCTCTAATCATCATTTTGACCCAATGCATGTCTTTTCCCATGACTCACGGCCCACGGGTATGTTTTCATGCAAAGCATTGTTATGACTGTAATTATATTCGTCCGTTCTTTTCACTTTTTATAGGTTATAATTATCTACTTTCTGGGACTATACGCAGCTACTTTCAATGGCCATAGATCACGAATTTTTAATAGTATAGGCTATGCGTCAGTTATGTATGGATCTTAATCATTCTTTGATTCAAATCATCGTTACGTGCTTCCATACGCTAGTACAGCATGATGAGAGTGTTTAATTAAGCACTTCTTGTTGACCAATAGAGAATTCAGAAATAGTAGCTAAGCAATGGTACTTGTATTTTATCGACTTGACACTTTCCTTTCACCTAAATTTCGAGGCAAATTAAAGACACACTGACGAACCACGATTAAGTCCCTTATTTTTTTTTCTGGGTAGCTGTGACACACATACAAATGTCCCCAACTTCAAATTGAGGCTGCTCTTTAAAATTATGTTACGGTTTGAATTTGGTGGCATTTGCATGGGGGTCAGACCTGATCAAAACAAGATTTCTTTTCAGCTATGAGAGGGAAAACACGTGAAACCCGTGATTTTGACACGTGATCTGGTGGGTCTTTAAAACACACA
>CM065688.1:30102086-30104586 GCA_017654935.2 Phymorhynchus buccinoides
TCTCTTTTCTTTTCTCTCTTATCTTCAGTGTGTAAATATGTGCGCGCCTCACATTGCACGCGTTTTTATGTAATATTTTGTGGGCGTATTATACCCGTAGTTAATGAACACATGTGCACAGTTATCAACCCCACCTTCAATCCTAGTCAGTTATCAATGATGTAACTACAATGAACTTTCAACTAGCATTGTAAAAACAGTAAAATACTTAGACTGATAACGGTCGATTATAAATACTAATGAAGAAGATAGCGTTCATACACCAGCGTCGTTGCTTATCAAGTGTCTCCTTATGCATAATAATAAATCAATATTTTTTTGCGGACTTCACTGCAAAGAGGTCACGGGGTCGAAATGCCAAGATAATGAAAGAGGACATGATTCGTGCAATGATAAATATTATAAGCCCTACTAGAGCTCCGATAGCTCGTTCGCTTTGCTGATGTGAACGCGTCGCATCGCAATGGCGCGGATTAACGCCACCTGCATATTTATTTCTGTTCCTTCTCCGCCCACAGACAGTTCGTTCACACACACACACATGCACACATACACGCACGCACGCACGTGCGCGCGCACACACACACACACACACGTACACACACTACTTATTTATGTACTATGTTGTTTCATTTAAAAGTGTGAACAAGCAACCCAACTGATCACACGTCACTTTTAGTGTTGCTAATAATTTGCAAAGAAAGCTGTGGACAGTGTATGTAGTAGCCTACAAGGGATAAAAAAAACCAAGTGCAACGCCGAGCGGCTGCAAAGTCCCCTCGCAGCATCGCCGTGGTACTCCGAAATCGGAATGGCGTAAATTTGACCTTAATGTAAAACTAAGTACATCAGTGGATAGCTTGCATCTTGTGCAACAAGTATACCAAATTTGACGATAGTAGACTGAATAGTTTTTTATATATAGCCTTGGGGTCCGGACCCGTGATTTGAGCGCGCGCGATCATGCGCACACGCGCGCACATAAAACTTCATGACAACTGTGTTACAGACCATTCATCAAGAAATGTTGTGACAAAAACTGCATTCAAATAGATGCAAAACTTCGCGAGATATTAGCGATTATGTGTTTCGGGGTTTGAACCCCGTAACTGGCGCGACCTTGACCTTAATGTAAAACTAAATACATCAGTGGATAGCTTGCATCTTGGCAAACTAGTGTACCAAATTTGATGATGATAGACTGAATAGTTTTTGAGAAAAACGGACGAATAGCCGGACGGACGGAGGCACGCCGGACGGACGGACGGACACCGGACGGACGGACGGACGGACCAGACAAAAACAATAGCTCCCCGAACCTTCGGCTCGGGGACTAATCATCCAATTCCATAGTTAATGGAACAAAAACAAGCACAAGTATATGAACACGAGTATGATGGCGCTGGCAGGAAGAGCGTTTTTCTTCCCTAATTAGAAGGGTGAGAATAATTCTTTCTGACCCGGGATAAAAGGGTTATCTGTCGAGGCTTTCACCGCAGGGAGTTTTGCCAAACATAAATGTTCCGAGGTATGTGTAGAAGATGGACGGACACTTTGTTTTACGGGAATTCTCTCTGTCTGTCTGTCTGTCTGTATGTATGTATGTATGTATGTATGTATGTATCTCTGTCTGTCTGTCTGTCTCTCTCTCTCTCTCTCTCTCTCTCTCTCTCTCTCTCTCTCTCTCTCTCTCTCTCTCTCTCTCTCTCTCTCTGCTTGTCTATTCCTCTCTTTTTTCTCTGTCTCTCTGTCTCAGTGTGTCTGTCTGCAGGGCTCCCAATCGTCCCGCGAAACAAGGGGTCCCAGGGACTCCTTCACTTACAGTATAGAGGGTCCTAGAGGAGGGATAGAGGGTCCCAGTGACATTGTGAATGCTAAAAATAATTTTATAGTGCATCCCTGGGACCCCCTGCACATTCTTTTAGAGGGTCCCTTAGAATTCTAGTACTTCATAGACCCCCAAATGGGGGTCCCTGTGAACCCTGGTCTGTCTGTCTCTCTCTCTTTCTCCCCCCCCCCCCCCCTCTCCCCCACTCTCCCCCCCCCCCCCCCCCCCCTTTATTTCTCTGTCCCCCTCTGTCTATTTTTCTCTGGCATTACTTACATATACTAATACTAGTTAGTATAATTATTTATTTTTGTGTAGAGAAACTGAAGGAAGTATACCAATACAACAACTGGGTGCTTATCTCATCCGTTTAGTTGTTGATCTGGTCTAGAGTCGTTTATTAAAACCCAACCCCTTCGTCAATAATAACAATTCCCCCATAACATTGTCTTCCTTTATCATGCACGCTGTCATGTATGCAGTATATCGTCTTGTTGTTAACCTTATTATACATATAAGTGTCATAATCACTTGAAATTGAAATAAATAAATAATCAGTTATTGTCTTTTTTTTCGTATTAAACGTGATTCAATTTGCTCGAATTACCCGATAGCGTTTCTGATTTCGAATGCATAAATAACAGCTGTATGGCTGTAGTGTTTTCCATTATT
>CM065688.1:30109586-30119586 GCA_017654935.2 Phymorhynchus buccinoides
TAGGCTTCTTACGGACATAGTCGAAGTCATTTCTAAACACCAAAGTTTACGCAACACTCTGGCTGCGCGTGTGGTGGGGTAATCAAAAACGGTCACACACGTAATGTTCTCATCCCTAGCTGATGCATTTGTACCATAGTGTTCAAATGCTTCGGCTGTGCTCCCTGGTGTCTTTTAGCCAGGGTACGTAAACAAACAAACAAACAACAAACGACAATCGCGCACAGTAGTAGTAGTAAAAGGAAACCTACAGTGTAAAACTGACACCACAGTTATATTAAATAACTTCCCCCAAAATGCAGTCTGTCAACGTTCTACAATTGCCATGGGCCTGTTGGTAGGGAGCGCCCTGCAGTCTTAGGGTAAGACGGGGTAAAAGCCCACGGGCGGGTAAGAAGCCCATGTCAATTATCTCATGAAATGAAGCAAATTTCAGTCACATTCTGCCCATGAGACGAACATATAGGGCGGGTAAGAAGCCCGTGTCAATTATCTCTTGAAATTAAGCAAATTTCAGTCACATTTTGCCCATGGGACGAGTGTTAATGTTCGTCTCATGGGCAAAATGTGACTGAAATTTGCTTCATTTCATGAGATAATTGACATGGGCTTCTTACCCGCTCGTGGGATTTTTACCCCGTCTTATTCCCCTATTGAGCACACCATCTTTAGTTTTAATAACTGTACAGTCAGTCACGCGTGAGATCCGCTCCCATCGATCTGTTTAGCCTCCTGTGGTTTGTTCCCATTCAGTCACCCCGGGATGCACGCAGCTAATGATCGATCACCCCCCTTCCAGTTCGATTCACGCTCGGTAATGAATCGTCATCCGCCACAACAAAAGACCGCGCGCCACCAGTGAGCGAGCTGAAAAGAGAGCGGTTGTGGTGGGTAAGAAAGAAAGAAGAACGGAGCATCGAGGGACAATAACAATACCTCGTCACGCCAGGGGGCCGTTTCACACGGACTAACGTTACGTAGCGCGAGCTCAAATCGGCAAAAACGGTACTAAGAAACACCTCTTTTGCCGACGTTTGCCGCAAACGTTTTGTGGCTGCTATCGAGGTAACAAGCGACAAGCTATTTGAAGGATCGTGGGAAATATCAATACTTCCGGCTTTTTTTTTTATATATATCGCGTGAATGTGACCTTAACTTTCAAAATGGAAGACCAACACAACAAGCTTGTCACAATAAATATTCTTTAGTCTATCATGAAAAAACATGGGATGATTTTTTGAAAATTAAACGAACGCAAGTGTTTTTGATTGCTCTTTCTTTAATTTGTCATCGTATTAGCTGGCATAATATAATGCAAATTTAATATTCTGCACACAAATAGACGTGGATGAAATCGAAAACTTTGTACAAACTGACAGAGGAATGAAGAGTAAGCTTAAAGAGTTATCGGACCTTAGCAAACCTTGGGTGTTTATAGGTGTGGTTTTCTCTGTGCATGTGGGTGGTGCGTAGATAATTGGTTATGTCTGTGCGTGCGTGTTCATGTGTTGATTTATGAATTGAATGCCATATGTAAATACTTGATGACGCTTTAATGAAGCCTTTTATTACTACTCTTAACTATTAACTATTTGTCACTGTAAACGCCTTGTGCTCCAGGCTTTGTCAGGAGGTAAGTGCGTCCTAAATGTACAGTATTATTAGTATTATTATTATTATTATTAAACGTTTAGGTATTTCTTGGACCCCTTTTGGCGTAACAGTTTTTCACGCGGCGACCGTTATCTAGAGAAACTCAACCCATGTTGCTTTGTAGAGAAAGGTCAAGGCTGTTTAATAAAGGCAGCTAACTCTAATGGCTTCAGAACTGACAGTGCGTTGTTGATTGATTGATTGACCGAACTGCTCTATTGCTAGCGAGAGAGTATAATAAAGATGGGGGCAAAAGATATTCTGATGAATTTACGCCCCTGTTTAAGGAAATTTTCTAGGGCATTATCAGTTGACAGTGGCATAGGAAGAAACCGAAAGGATGGCCAGTAAGCCATTGGACAAAACTACTCCACCAGACGACACGTGATGAGACAAGAGATGTTATGACAGGGTATTGTCTTCACTTTGTGTTTATTTGGCGACGAAAATGGTGTTTTACGTCCTCTTGGTCTGAATCGGACACATATGGGACATTTGTAAATACAAATATGGTGGGAACAATACTGGAGGCAGTGCCCGGAGGCAGTACGAAACCAGTAAAGTCCCGATTTTTTAAATTAATACAGATAGGTGTAGCGGTAACCACGCCTCGGTTAAACCTCATCGGCTATGGCACTTTGTGTTTATTTATTTATTTAGGAAACTTATATAGCGCATTACCTTATAGCTCAATGCGCTTTATCGAGGTTTCCATTTAGTGTGGCTTTCTCGCATTGTTATCAAGAGGGAATGATTTTAATATGGACTGCTGGTCTTCCTTCGCGATCGATTCACCAAAGAATCTGCTAATGTTGTAAACATAAACGCGCAGCATGACTGAGGTTGTACGTGTGTCACGGTAGAGTAGACACCCGCTGATCAATAATTTCCACAGGCGACTGAATCTTCTGCTAAAGCAGGCACCAATCAGAAACGATGTCCTTTTACTCACTTC
Organism: Phymorhynchus buccinoides; assembly: GCA_017654935.2. Lineage (NCBI taxonomy): Eukaryota > Metazoa > Mollusca > Gastropoda > Neogastropoda > Raphitomidae > Phymorhynchus > Phymorhynchus buccinoides. The sequence goes on from CM065688.1 coordinate 30,112,195, forward strand.
CTTTGCTTTCATTCCCTCTGTGTTTGATTCTGTTTTGCTCTTCCACTTTATTATTCGTTACTGAGCTGCGATATTTGGGATCAACGTCCTGCAGCAAGATGTTCTGTGAGAAATTTGAAGCGAGGGTTAAATACATGATCCGAAGAGACACAATATTCTTCTCCACGAAGACACCAACCAGAGCAGCTGCTTTTCTACCCGAGCTGGCCCAAAATGGATAATGCATAGCACCCTACCCATACTACTGATCTATAAAAGGTTTTCCCTGTTGAAAGACATTAAAGCCGAGAAATTGCAAACGTAGCAACACATAACCATCCTAAATGAACTGCTTGAGCTGAGTGAGCCTCGCTATTGCAAACCGTGTCAGCGATCGATGACTGAATGGCTATCGACTGCCTGCTTTGTCCACATAACAGTAGGCCTACATCTTCAAGTTCAGTGTAGCTCCTTGGTATTAATAGTGTACATTCATCGAACATTGGGTTTTTTTTGTTTTTTTAAAAATATCAGTCGAGTCTGGTATTATTTTTTTAATCGTGGCCAGAAAGCTTATCCCTTGCCCAATACGATTAAGGAGTAAAAAACAACTTAATACACTAAATGGTAATGTTGAACCACAATATCATGGTCTTGTTGGATGGATCCATTGTGCCTGAAGACAGCATGAAGACATGGCGTGATTACAAAACGACCCTATATTATGTAGAACTCTGCCAGGAATGAGATGCAGAAGAAAGAAGAACCTGACAGGGGATGAGCGTTGCTAATGTGAGTAACTTTTCTCTCGTTCAATTCTATGTGAGTGATTGTATGCGTGCGCGCGCATGTGCATAATGCTATATGATTCTGTGTTGATGTTGTCCACTTGTGTGTCTGTCTAGAATATCGTGAAAGACCCACCAGATCACGTGTCAAAACCACGGGTTTCACGTGTTTTCCCTCTTATAGCGGGCAAGAAATCTTGTTTTGACCAGGTATGACTCCCACACAAATGCCCCCAAATTCAAAGCGAAACATCATTTTAAAGAGCAACCTCAAATTGAAGTTGGGGGAATTTGTATGAGGGTCACAGCTACCCAGACAAAAACCCAAGGGACTTAATCGTGGTGGGTCAGCGTGTCTTTACATCAAATCAAAAGTTGTGTGTCTCTTCAGAGTTCTTTCCTTCCATCCACTTTCCCATCCTTGCCCAACCTTCGTGTTCTCGCTAAAGACAATGCCCCTTGGTTTAAACTTCTTTATTTCTTCCTTATAACGTAACAAAATAATAAATATGAGAATAAAGGGCAGCAACAAGCCTTCGGCTTATATCGTACCCGTACACATTACACAATTTAAAATTTATGAGACCGAACATAAACAGCACATAAACATTTTCCAAACATTTCCAATCAGCATTTAGATACACCAATATATGAGTTGAGCAAGTTAGGAGTTGCAAAAAGAAGAACAAAAAGGGATGAACAACATTATCACCTGAATAATAATAATAATAATAATAATAATAATAATAATATATTTAATAATGAGAGACGAGAGAAGATCAACAATTTATAATAAATCGAATTAACATTTGCCAAGTTTATACAGGCTTGCATGCCACACATTCATAAGTACTATATGTCTAGCAATAAAATAGGAACATTTTTAAGTGAGTCTGCGCATTTTTATACAATACAATTTTTTTAATTTAAAAAAAAAAAATAACATTCCACAAAATTTAAAATCGATTTGAACTGGCTATGAAGAGGTGCACAGATTTAAATATTGCTGTGTTTATATCAATAGGCAGGTCACGTCCACCATTTAAAAGAATGCCCCTTGTAACCGGACAATCACATTCTGGATTTCTATCTACCAGGTTTCTATTATGCAATTCTGTTTCTTTTCTATATTATCACATTATTTGTACAAGTGAAGAAAGGTAAGAAAAGAAGAAGAAGAAAAAAAACCATTAACTTTTGTAGAGTTTCTTTTGGTTCCAGTCCAACAGTGGACCTAGGTAGGCTGCGTATAATAATAATAATAATAATAGTGAATCATTTATATAGCGCATTCCTCCACCAATGTGGAGCTCTATGCGCTTAACAACAACAAAAATTAAGAAGCAACAAATTCAACAACAACACGAAATAATCGCTCACACACATGCAAATAGGCATACACATACACACCCCACCCACACATACACGCACGTACCGGCACATACACACACACACACACACACACACACACACACACACACACACACACACACACACACCGTTACCATCACCACCACTCACCTCACCCAAAAAACACAATACAAAATACAATCAGTTGAACAAAGCATCAACACACACACATCTCTCTCTCTCTCTCTCTCTCTCTCTCTCTGTCTCTCTCTCTCTCTCTCTCTCTCTCTCTCTCTCTCTCTCTCTCTCTCTCTCTCTCTCTCTCTCTCGCAACAAAGCTGACGTACACATTGCAGTCAACACACAGTGAAACTAGTATGGGGGGAGGGGAGTGTGTGTGTGAGAATAGAGTATGACAGACTCCATCTGTCCCTGGCACCCATACAGAGAGAGAGGGGGGGGGGGGGTAAAGAGAGAGAGAAAAAAGAGTGAGAGAGTGAGGGGAGGCGGGTCATGGGTTTGGGACCTGCATCCTTTCTGACCCCTCAGTCTCACTGTCCCTCTTCACCCCCCCCCCCCCCCCCCTCTCACCAGTTACCACTCTTTGCACCCACCCACCCCCATGGGGACACCGGGGGTCTTTTGTAAAAACAGTTCCCCCACCTTCTCGAAGTTCTGTGCTTGTAACTTCCTCTAATATGTCACTCTCTTTGACTCTGCCTTTTCCCTTTGCTTACTGTCATCTAGGGCCTACTATCTTTCTGCCTCACACCGGTCCATTCTCCTGCCTTTTTTCAAGAAACTCTTTCAAAAAGATTTCCTCCAGCCGAAGTCGGACTTGCTGGGCCTAGCTATTTCTTAGTTAGGCACATAACAGCAGCATGACGTATCTGCGCTCATAATTGACAGGAAGCTGTCTGAGCGATCGAAGACAAAGAAGACAATCCTACTGATCTAGAAAAAGTCCTGTGTACCGTCAGCTGTCTGAGCGATCGAAGAAGAAGAAGACAATCCTACTGATCTAGAACATTTCCTCTGTACCTAAATCTCCCAGTTAATCCCCTTCCCCCTATCTCTCGTCGTTCTTTCCCTTTCCCCGGATTTGTCTCTCTAGTATACACCCTGCAATGAACAGAGTTTACGAAGGCTTACATGGATGCATTTTAGTGAGTAGTGAGTAGATATGAGAGAGAGAGAGAGAGAGAGAGAGAGAGAGAGAGAGAGAGAGAGAGAGAGAGAGAGAGAGAGAGAGAGAGATTCACAATTCACACAATCATAATTCACAAATGTTGCTTACCCAGGCCTTCTGCCTTTGTCAGAGGGGAGGGGGTTACAAGAGGACAAGCAACAGCAATGACAACAAATCAACGGCGTCGATGATGATGATGATGATGATGATGATGAGGAGAGAGAGAGAGAGAGAGAGAGAGAGAGAGAGAGAGAGAGAGAGAGAGAGAGAGAGAGAGAGAGAGAGAGAGAGAGAGAGAGAGAGAGAGAGAGAGAGAGAGAGAACTCGAACTCGAACTCGAAAGTTTTAATGAGGATAAACTGAGTAAGCAGAAATAGCTTATTTTCATCAGGTCCTCTAAAATAATGACATATGAAGTGAATAAATAAATAAATAAATTACAAAACAAACTCAAATGGTTCAAAAGTAAACAATGCAACAATCAAATGTAACTAATCCCAAGAACAAGGACAACATGACATATAAATCAACATTCTCACAATTCCTTTCACGCACATAACTCATAGTTAGACAAGCAATCAATTGACAATTTTTGAGAGAGAGAGAGAGAGAGAGAGAGAGAGAGAGAGAGAGAGAGAGAGAGAGAGAGAGAGAGAGAGAGAGAGAGAGAGAGAGACTGGACACTGGAAAACTTTATTTGACAAGGATAAAGATTTTAGGCGATGCCTATTCTTACAATCTGTCATTGGATTAAAAAACAAACCAAAAACAAATTTAAGAAACAAAAAACATTTGCAAGCATACTCTCTCTCTCTCTCTCTCTCTCTCTCTCTCTCTCTCTCTCTCTCTCTCTCTCTCTCTCTCTCTCTGTCTGACTCTCATACACACATTCATTGTTTATACATACATATAACAAAAATATATATAAAAATACACATAGTGAAACAAATAATTGATAACAAATAGGAGGTGGAAGCAACATCAATCCAAACACATTTAACAAGCAGTTTAAAGGCAAACCAATAAACAAAGCATAAAACTAAAATGTAAACATTCAATTGACATATACCATGTATATAACATGTAGTTGTACTCAAGGCAATAAAGTTATACTGTGCGTTCAAAAAGACACAGGATTTAAGCAGGGCTGTAAATTATGTTTGCCCGCACCATCTTTTTGTATCGTGAGATGGAAGGGCATAACTGAATGGCAGAGGGAAGGGAATTCCAAATTGAGGAACCTGAGAAGGCATAACTTGATTTGTATTTGTCAATTCTAGTGTTTGGCAAAATGTAGTTGCTGGAACCATAACGATGTGATGCCGGGGTAACTAATGATTTTAGGTATTGTGGGACTGTCATTATGCACTTTGTACATGAGGATTGCTTTGTTGTAATTTAATTGTGAATCTAACGGAAGGATGTTTAATTTTGCTTGTTTTTCTGATGTGGTGAGGTTTGCGTCAGGAAGAATAATTTTAGCTGCTCTTTTGTAGATAGAATCGAGTTTTAATAGGTGACATTTGGCGGTAGAATCCCAAACTACAGATGCATAGTTGACGTGAGAGAGACAGTGGGCATGAAATAATATTTTGCGTTCCTCTGTATCTATGAAAGAGAGAGAGAGAGAGAGAGAGAGAGAGAGAGAGAGAGAGAGAGAGAGAGAGAGAGAGAGAGAGAGAGAGAGAGAGAGAGAGAGAGAGAGAGAGAGAGAGAGAGAGAGAGAGAGAGAGAGAGAGAGAGAGAGAGAGAGAGAGAGAGAGAGAGAGAGAGAGAGAGAGAGAGAGAGAGAGTTATTACTAGAAAGTAAGAGAACAAGAGAGAGACTGAGAGAGAGAGGGGAGGGAGAGAGAGAGAGAGAGAGAGAGAGAGAGAGAGAGAGAGAGAGAGAGAGAGAGAGAGAGAGAGAGAGAGAGAGAGAGAGAGAGAGAGAAGAACTTCAAAACTTGAAGAAGACTTACTTGAAAACTTAAACTTTATTTTCCAAGGATCTTAGGCAACGCCTATTCTTCCAATATGTCTTTACTACATGTATTGACATAAAACATAAACGAGAGAGAGAGGGGGGGAGAGAGAGAGAGAGAGGGGGGGGGAGAGAGAGAGAGAGAGAGAGAGAGAGAGAGGTGAGAGAGAGAGAGAGAGAGAGAGAGAGAGAGAGAGAGGGGGGGAGAGAGAGAGAGAGAGAGAGAGAGAGAGAGAGAGAGAGAGAGGGGAGGGAGGGAGAGAGAGAGAGAGAGAGAGAGAGAGGAGAGAGAGAGAGAAAGAGAGAGAGGGAGAGAGAGAGAGGGAGAGAGAGAGAGAGTTATTACTAGAAAGTAAGAGAACAAGATAAAGGTAGAGGAGGTGCACGCAAAACGTATACTGAGACAGAAAGCGAGGCGAACTGCACGTGAACTCTGACAAACAACCATTTGAAGAGATAAAGCGCAACGGACATAGACAGTGTGAACAAAGGGACAAATAAACAACCTTCCCGTCTGCCACAGGGCTGTAGCCGGCTCTGCCTGTCTGTCTGTCTGTTGGTATGTCTTTCTGTCTGTCTGTGCCTGACTTCCTGTCAATTCTAACTAAAATTCCTCTGCCAGTGAGTAAGGATAGGACCTATTCCTTTGCAGCAAAAAAAAAAGCATAATTATTGAAAAGTCCCCTGAAGTCGGAGTATGGCGCCCATGTAGCGGGGCCCTTTAACCCTTTCGCCGCCAAAGTCGCATTTTAGCACCACAGTGATTCAACACCTATGTCACTAAAAGGCATCAAAATGGGGTTTATTATCCAAACACCCTATTGTCTTAGTTTTGGGATGTAAGGACAGACCCTATTTTAGATATATTACAGAAGAATCCCCAATACTGCAGATGGATTTTATTCTCTACCCAGGTAAATTTAAAGGACATTTTTGGCTGAAATATGGCTCGCGGTGAAAGGGTTAAAAGAAGCCATACAATTGTATGATACATGTAATCTTCCTCCTACCCAAGGCCATGCGAAATGTTCACATGGCACTGGGTGTGCCCCCACAGTGTTTAAGCTGGGGAACGAAAACAAACAAGCATTATCTTGAATTTGGGATGCAGAAACGAGAGCACACACACACGCACGCGCACACACACACACAACACACACACACACACACACACACACACACACACACACACACACACACACACACACACACACACACACACACACACACACATTGATGAGTACCAACATTACTCATCCATTTGGTAATGTTGCATTTGTTGTTGTTTTTATGTATTCAAGAACAGTTTTATTACAATAGATGCAATGAATACAATCGGCCAGACTATCCTGGCATGTGCAGCTCAAACTGAAATATGAGAAACCAACGTTTATGCATGCCGATGTGGCAGCTTATTGAGTCTTCCATGATATTATGATCTGCTTCGTATTGTGATAAGTATGCAGGCCTATAACATTCAAAGGCAAAGTTCCGCCTAGAGAAGAAGCACAGGTACATGCTGTTTGAGTACATATGAAAGTCTTTATATTAATGGAACCACTGTTGATTTCTGTGTTCTCAGAAGAAGAAAAAAGCAACAACAACAAAAAGCAAACAGTAAAAAATACGTGCAAACAATCAAACTACAACAAAACTCCAGCCCACAGATAAAACAGGTGGATTCCATCCGCAACAACGTGAAGGCTACATCAGAGACCTCACAAAGTAGGACACGATCAGCATTACGCATAGCTGCACCAGTTGTACAAGGTCACCGCCAGGGGGGGGAAGAAGACCCTTTAAGCAAGAGCTACTGCTTTCCTTGCTTTTCTTGGTCACGAAATATCCTCCTGACAAAAGGCTATCCAAGGAAATGATATAGACCTTCCACGGGCGGGTAAGCTTGGAGCCAACACCGTACACGCACAGTTGTTCAAAGTCCCGAGAGACCGCTTCAGTGTGATCCTCCATCAGGAATCCCTGGGAGGTCAGAGGGAGGACGGTCAGTGTCAGACGTTTGATGTGCTTGTAGTACTGGACCACCACAGTCCTGCAATCAGTTGGAGTTTTAGTACGTTGTGGTACACGTGACAAAAGAAATCCTGCGATCCTAAGAAAGATGC
>CM065688.1:30122086-30137086 GCA_017654935.2 Phymorhynchus buccinoides
TGTTAAGTTCATTGATTTTTGATTGATGTGTATTTTTTTATGAGGGCAGGATGAAAAAAAGCTTTGTTAGCTTATTCTTTAACCCTCAATAAAGATGATTTTGACTTGACTTGACTTGACACACACACACTTAATTTTAGTAATTATATATGCATAAACATACACTGTACGTGCATGCAATCATAATGGTACATTATATCGTGCCTAACTCACACAATTGCCTAGTCTGTAGAGTAGGCAGCCACCTTCTCTTGTTTGTGAACTAGGCACTATGATTGTTGACCTTCTTCTATCTATATACACATTTTAACAGCCAAAGTTTTGTCTGTCTGTCTGAGGCCAGCTATTGTTTGTCTGTGCATTGTGCAAAAACTGATGGTCATAGCGCCATCAAACATGCATATTCTTGACCAGCCTCACCCAGAGGACTGTGTGAATGCCATTCTGACTGCTACTCTGGCTATTCTGGAGAGGTGGGCTGGAATATGTGTGTGAATACATATAGGTAAGGGAATGGAGCTCAGCTGAGATTTAACATTCATACTGTATAATTATGTATACATACATATTAAAGTTTTAATCAGGAATTGAAATGTCAACATTATCGTACAATGAATGCGTTCCCAAACGAAAATACATACATACATACATACATACATACATACATACATACATACATACATACATACATACATACATACATACATGAGCCTGTGACAAAAGGTTGTCCGGGTGACAACCAACAGTTTGAACCTCTAAAATACAGTCATACAATTGAAATTGAAAGTTTTATCTGTGTCTCCTCTAAAGATGTTAACGAAATAATCTTGTACACCAAAAGACAACATACTTTTCTTTAAATTGTGTCTTTGATGAGCAAAAGACTTGGTGTGTGTCCGCCAACTGCAAAAAGTATGTCCACCTACAGTTTTCCTTGTAAAAGTTGAGTCTGTGCAGCTAAATAAGTGTTAATGCTTATGGTGTTGCAGTTGGGTTATTTCACTGCAGTTTTCATGCTTGAAAATAATTTCATGACATAGAATGGTGTATTATGAAACAATTTGATGGCGTATGTCCACAGTGACAACCAACAGTAATAATGCAAAATAACCATAATAGGGAAGGATTTCACTGGAAATTTTGCAAGAAGGCTATAATTGGTGTTTTAAAAAGACCTGCAACAAAAATTATATTTTCATATGAACAAATTTGTTTTTGCACAAAAATGATTTTCTGTATGTCCAGCGTGACAACCAACAGTTTTTGTTCAAATAATTGAAGGAATTCATGTGGATGTCTTTGCAAAAATGATACCAAAATGCATTGATCAATAATTTATCACATATGTACACCAAATTGAAGCAAAAAATACCAATTGTGTCTGCTAGATTTTGCATTCTGTGCAATCACTGTTGGTTGTCACTCTGGACATACCTGTTGGTTGTCACTTTTCACCTTTTGTCACAGGCTCACATACATACATACATACATACATACATACATAGGCCTACACACATACATACATACATACATACATACATACATACATACATACATACATGCATACATACGTGCATATATACATGCATACATACATACATACATACATACATACATACATACATACATACATACATACATACATACATACATACATACATACATACATACATACATACATACATACACATCAACCAAGATTATTCGGGATTTCATTTACATACATTATATAACACAATGAATGCATTCCCGAAAAGAAATATTAAACAAAATTCACATCACATTGCAAAACACGGTACATACATACATACATACACTGAGGAAAAGAATCACAACTAATTAGCTATTGGACTACGCTCTAGGTTAACGAAAAAGTCGCATGTTAGATCTGGTGAATTGAATATACGTGTATGTCAGCATGGAGACTACACGCAGAATGTGTACCAACAAACCCGAATCCGAGCGACAACGAACACGAAAAGCACGTGGTTAGTGAACAGGTAGAGTTGCACAACACAGAAGCACAACACGACACGTTCGACAGTGAGAGTTCTTTCCCTCCACTTCAACAAACAGACAGTGCACCTTGTGCTATCCCTTACCCGAGAAAAGCAAAAAGTTGTTTCTACTGAGTATTATGCAGTGAGAATGTTTAGGTGTGGGGCAAACATATTCGAACGCGACCATTTTTGACCGCGACCATTTCGGGCATACACCAAGAGAAGAACATGCTGACCGAAGAACCAGCCAAACTCGCAAATCTCCGCCAAGGGCAACGTGTCGCCGACAGAAAACAACACACTGACATCATCGCACGAGCGACAGCTAGGGGAGTTGGAAAATGTACGTGGCCTCAATCATTCTCTTTCCTTGGCTGACATCTGATGTGCACGGGACTTGCATCCTTGACCGACCTACCGCCTCTATTTCTGTATGACATTCGAAAATAATGTGTGGGGAAAAAAACTTGACAAGAAGAAAAACAAAAATGTTCGTTCGTGCGCGTCGATCTGTTGTCCTTTTGCTGTTTGTTTTGTTCTTGCCCTGCGCTGAATTTCTACTGGAGCTTTGTATTCTAAAGCAATAAACCGTTTCTCTCTCTCTCTCTCTCTCTCTCTCTCTCTCTCTCTCTCTCTCTCTCTCTCTCCCTCTCTCTCTCTCTGTCGCTATCTGTCGGTCTCTCTCTGTATCCCTTTCTGTCTTTGTCTCCCCCTTTTCTCTCATGTCTCCCTCTCCGTGTGTCTGTCTTTCTGTGTCTCCGTTTCTCTGTCGGTCTGTATCTGTCCCTTACTGTCTGTGTTTCTTGACTCTCTCTCTCTCTCTCTCTCTCTCTCTCTCCTCTCTCTCTCTCTCTCTCTCTCTCTCTCTCTCTCTCTCTGTCGCTATCTGTCGGTCTCTCTCTGTATCCCTTTCTGTCTTTGTCTCCCCCTTTTCTCTCATGTCTCCCTCTCCGTGTGTCTGTCTTTCTGTGTCTCCGTTTCTCTGTCGGTCTGTATCTGTCCCTTACTGTCTGTGTTTCTTGACTCTCTCTCTCTCTCTCTCTCTCTCTCTCTCTCTCTCTCTCTCTCTCTCTCTCTCTCTCTCTCTCTCTCTCTCTCTCTCTCTGTCTCTCTCTCTCTCGCTATCTGTCGGTCTCTCTCTGTATCCCTTTCTGTCTTTGTCTCCCCCTTTTCTCTCATGTCTCCCTCTCCGTGTGTCTGTCTTTCTGTGTCTCCGTTTCTCTGTCTGTCAGTATCTGTCCCTTACTGTCTGTGTTTCTTGACTCTCTCTCTCTCTCTCTCTCTCTCTCTCTCTCTCTCTCTCTCTCTCTCTCTCTCTCTGTGTATGTGTGTGAGTGTGTGTTCTTTTTATGTTTTATTTTGTTTCATTAAATGCACAGTTTTCACCCTCTTGACTACTGAGGTAGTAAGTTATCTCACCTTCTCTCGAGGTTGAAGCGAAAGGGAAGCCAAGCATATTGCTTCATGACGACGATAGCAATTTGCATGAAGTTGAAGTTGTAATGGGTCAGTCGCATCCGTACATAGGTTTGGCCACTGATGTATGTGAATGCGTCCTTCGCCAAATCCTTTGCCAAACCTATTATGACAGCAGTGGCGTAGAAACGTTTTCAAGCCGGGAGGGGTGGGGGGGGGGGGGGGGGGCAACACACCGGGGGGGGGGGGGGGGACAAGCTGGATGGATAGGTTAAGTTACACGTCTTAGTAAATTCTACAAATACACTTTATAAGTGTCATTTTAAACCTTAATCATAATCAATTATAAAAAATGTATGAATGAAGGAAAACGTAGTGTGAATAGAACGGAGACAACAAAAAGACATAACATACAACCATGTTTGGGTGCGGACAACCCGTCATGAAAGAGGGGAGGGGGATAGTTCCAAGTGGTCAGTTGGGGTGGGCTAAGGGGTCGGGGGGGGGGGGGGGGGGGTGTTTGCCTCCCAGAAGATGATGATAATTTGAATGTAACAATAACTGTTTACAGTAACTGATTACAAATGTCACAAAACCTGACCACTACACTTTTGCCACTCACTCCTCCTTCTCTCTCTCTCTTTTCCCTCCATACGTGGACACTGCGCTGCAAACCCATACAAATAATAGTTATCCATGCAGTGCTTCACAAGATAGTATCTGGACAAAGCCGGACAAACACCAAGGTTGTCAAGTTTGTCAATGCTTAGCTTCCCAGATTACAATAAACTAATGAACAACTTATTGAGGTTTGAGAGGTATTTGACTGTGCCTTCTAGCATTATACCCCTCGATTTTGGGTCTGTAATTATGTACAAGGATGTGCAAGGCAAACGTCACTTACATTATCTACCATTCCAGTTTAATACTTTTTTTTCGGGATACTCAACAACTGGGCCTTGTCTATGTATTTGGTGTTTTTGCTGCCATTCTGATCATTCCTTCTTACCTACAGGCGGGAGCTGCAAATGAGAGTTGGTTGTCTGAAAATAAAGGCCTGGCAGGCTGGTCCATTTCTTGTTGACGACGTATGTGTACCATCCAAGGGGGTACAGTTGGGGAATATGGTCAGGATCTGGGATGTTCATGTGTGTCAAGGTCACTGATGCTTGGAACATCAGTGGCAGCAAAGTGACTGTCAGTCTCCCCATGATCACTACCACTCTGACAGATCTGGAAAGGGTCAAACTAACATTGATGCGGTGAGCTCAAACTAAAGGGGCCGCTACACTACATACACTGCTCACAAAAAAGAAGGGGAATTGTGTTTTGTAAGATCACCATGGGTTCAATAACAAAATTATAAGTTCTATTCAATTTGAAAACAAACGTGTGTTATTCCGTGAACATAAAGTCGACGACCAAAATTAATTTTGAAACATCACGTGATTGCCAGAGAAGGCGGACATCAATGGGTGCACGAAAATAGTCATAAAGCAGTTGAAAATGTGTTGGACCACGGTTTCCTGCAAGGCACAGCGGGGCATTTGATTGAACATGGCCAGGGGACCTTTTAGACCGTGGGAAGGTATGGGTTTTGTGGATGTGAGGGTGAACTTGTACAAAATGTGCTCAGTGGACAGGGCCGGATCTAGGGGGGTGCTTTGGGTGCTGCAGCACCCCCCCCCCTCCCCCCCTCGGCTGTCAACACTCTTAAGAAGTTCTGTTCTGAGCTCACATGAGATGCCGCAAAATAGTTTTAAAATTTTGAAAACTCATTGAGCTTCGTCCCCCTAGACCCCCCACCAGGACTTTGCCCCTGGACCCCACTGGGGCCTAGGCGGCCCCTGGACCCCGGCCTAAAAAAAGTTTCAAACACCACCCCTTCAAAAGTCTGTGATCCAGTCCTGGTGGAGACGCGAATCGTCATTATGGAGGTTAAAATCTGCCCAACGCTGGCGTTTTTCAATGTCAGCTTGCACCAATGTAACGTCCGTAAGAGGATCTAGGGACGCCGGGAACAAACATTAATGCTCACGAAAATCTTCAGGAGACTGTTCCAGAGCATGAGAAAGCATTGCCTTGAATGCTTGGTAGCAAACCGTGGCCCAACAATCTGTCAACTGTGTAAAGGTGTTTTTTGATTTTGAATAACACACCCACTGATGTTTATCGCCTCTGACAATCAGGTGATGTTTTTTATAATTTATTTTTTCTTCAATTTTACAGCCAAGAAATGGTGGACTATCCTAATCCGTTCATTGTAATCCGATTTGGCAGGATTGATTTACGTGTAATTCTACTGTTTACATGAATCTGATGAAATATACTAGTTTTGTTCACTATATTTGTAGTCTCCCTTACACGAATCTGATGAAATATCTTTAGTTTTGTATCAGATATTTTATTTGGTTCGTATACAGTAGTCTACATGGATATAGTTAACGAAAATAGTAGTATTATGTTTAGACAGAACTATTTCACATAAATCGTGACTCACAGACATCGTCACAATCGGATCACATTTGACTTGAATCCTGAGAATACCACCTACAGTATCCATTGATTATTGTGGTTTCCTTTCAAGGTCAAGGTCACAAAAAGAACTCAGACAAGTAGTCATGCACAGATGGATGGACAGATAGAGGCAAAGACAGGCAAAGAGAACTCAGACAAACAATCAGACACAGATAGATGGACAGAGGCAAAGAGAACTCAGACAAGCTGTCAGGCTGAGACAGATGCAAAGACAGAGGCAAAGAGAACTCAGACAAGTAGTCATGCACAGACAGATGGACAAACAGAGGCAAAGGGAACTCAGACAAGCAGTCATACATAGACAGATGGACAGACATAGGCAAAGAGAACTCATACTCTGTTAGCAGTCAGGCGGAGACAATGGACAGAGGCAAAGAGAACTCATACAAGCAGTCAGGCGGAGACAATGGACAGAGGCAAAGAGAACTCATACAAGCAGTCAGGCGGAGACAATGGACAGAGGCAAAGAGAACTCATACAAGCAGTCAGGCGGAGACAATGGACAGAGGCAAAGAGAACTCATACAAGCAGTCAGGCGGAGACAATGGACAGAGGCAAAGAGAACTCATACAAGCAGTCAGGCGGAGACAATGGACAGAGGCAAAGAGAACTCATACAAGCAGTCAGGCGAAGACAATGGACAGACAGAGGCAAAGAGAACTCATACAAGCAGTCAGGCGAAGACAATGGACAGAGGCAAAGAGAACTCATACAAGCAGTCAGGCGGAGACAATGGACAGAGGCAAAGAGAACTCATACAAGCAGTCAGGCGGAGACAATGGACAGACAGAGGCAAAGAGAACTCATACAAGCAGTCAGGCGAAGACAATGGACAGACAGAGGCAAAGAGAACTCATACAAGCAGTCAGGCGAAGACAATGGACAGAGGCAAAGAGAACTCATACAAGCAGTCAGGCGGAGACAATGGACAGACAGAGGCAAAGAGAACTCATACAAGCAGTCAGGCGAAGACAATGGACAGAGGCAAAGAGAACTCATACAAGCAGTCAGGCGGAGACAATGGACAGAGGCAAAGAGAACTCATACAAGCAGTCAGGCGGAGACAGTGGACAAATAGAGGCAAAGAGAACTCATACAAGCAGTCAGGCGGAGACAATGGACAGAGGCAAAGAGAACTCATACAAGCAGTCAGGCGGAGACAATGGACAAATAGAGGCAAAGAGAACTCATACAAGCAGTCAGGCGGAGACAATTGACAAACAGAGGCAAAGAGAACTCATGCAATCAGTCAGGCGGAGACAATGGACATAGGCAAAGAGAACTCATACAAGCAGTCAGGCGGAGACAATGGACAGACAGAGGCAAAGAGAACTCATACAAGCAGTCAAGCGGAGACAATGGACAGACAGAGGCAAAGAGAACTCATACAAGCAGTCAGGCGGAGACAATGGACAAATAGAGGCAAAGAGAACTCGGACAGGCTGTGAGACACAATCAGATGGACCGACAGAGGCAAAGAGAACACAGACAAATGGAGAGAACACAAACTAGCAGCCAGATGAAGACAGACAGACAAACACTTGAAACAGACAGACAGTTGTAACATCAGTACAACCTCTTGAACGTGGTCGGTGAACAGCTGGAGGTAAGGGGATTAAGGCTGTAGCTGACATTTTTGGACTGAAGGACTTTGTATGGGTTGTACGAGTACACTTCGGCCCTCAGTATTCTTTCGCCCACAGCAACAAATACATCAAACCTCCTGGCCAAAGGAAAACACATGCCTCAAGTATGCACTGGTCAAAATTTGCTAAGGATAGACTTTTATAACCTTGATTGCTAAAGGATTGTGTAATTGTAAGCAATAAAACTTATATGACCGGAAAGAGCAATCATCCCTGAACATAAGCTCACTCAAACATCCAACTTCCTGTTCACGTGCATCACGTGATTTTCGCATGCCACCCCAAAAATCTGTCATTTCGCTGAAATGGAGTGAAAACATAAAAGTGAGTAAAATTGTCAGAATCAACAACATTTCTTGCTAACATCATAAACGTCGTACAAGAGACAAAGTTTCATGGCCGAAGTGAGATAATGACGTCATTTGACACGCAAAGAGTTGTCTTTCTGTGTTGACGTGCTGGAGAACAGCTGTTCACAGACTCGTTGTGTCATTCATGTTTGGAATATCGCAATGCGTCACTTCCAGAGCTTGGATTCACTGCCATGAGGTTGGTACTGCTGATAGACGTCGTGAAGGTAACAGAATTTGGGAGACTTGTTATGAAAATTCACGTTTTCGGCTTTTTTCAGGCATGCCAAAATCATTTCACACACGCTCTCTGGCAGCATTTTGATTTGCTGAATGCCTCAGTGCGGAACATTTCCATCCAAACTGTGACGAACGGACTCCATGATGCTGCCTTTACTCACCCTGGGCATGTTTGGGCATCCTGTTCATTCCAGCTCATGAGCAGTTCTGTCTTTTGAGAGGCCAGAACCACAACATCTGGACATTAAGAAACTGGACCTGAATTCTCTTCACCAACGAGTTCAGGGTCAGTCTTAATTTCATTGCTGGTCTTGCTAGGGTGTGGAGATTCTCAGGAGAGCATTACCAAAATATGTGAATCAGAGAGCATGACAAATCTGGAGGTGGGTCTTTGACGGCAATGAATGAAAACGGGTCACTACCCCTCTCATTGTCTTCTTTGTCATGCTTTTTCGCAAAAGTCATTAATAGACCAGTAATAGTTTGCAAATTAACGTTTAATTTAGGCTCGATGAGCTTAAAACTGAAATCGAGTTGTCTCCCTTGCCGATGGCTTGTACTGTATCAGTGTTTTTTAGTTTAAAGTGAAATAGGTGCATATTTTGGTGAAAAATGCATTTGATTTGACCAAAACAATATATATAATTTTCGTTCAACAAAGAGAACATCTCACTATCGACATTGATTGCAGGTCGTAAGTTATCCCCCTTCCTAGCGCCATAGTGCGCACACTTATGCTTGAGAACTTTTCAGATTTGGATTCAACGCAAACAAAATACATCTAGAATCACTATCGTATTTCTCATCTACCACAAATGTGAACGAACCCAAACATTAAGCTGTTTAAAACTATATGGCCTATACCCTATATGAATGTATTTTGGTTGAATGTTAAAATATATTTGCTTTTAGAAAATCAGTGTTCTGAGTTTTAAGTTCTAAAAGAGGCCAGTAAAGTACTTACTTCTTAAGAAACACGGTGATGTAGAAACACTGTGGTTTGTTGCACAGTTGGAAAGAGAGGTCAATCTCCATGCTGCCCCTTGTCTTATAAACAATACCTGCATAGCTGCTGTTTGCTTCCCATGGCTTCCGCTTTCCTCTTACCGTTGCTGAAGCTGAAACGTTAGAAGACTTGGGATAAGAGCTTAAAGATTAGGCGCTATAAAAGTTGTCTTAATAAATAAGGTTGAAGAAATC
The DNA here is from genome assembly GCA_017654935.2 of Phymorhynchus buccinoides. Lineage (NCBI taxonomy): Eukaryota > Metazoa > Mollusca > Gastropoda > Neogastropoda > Raphitomidae > Phymorhynchus > Phymorhynchus buccinoides. The sequence goes on from CM065688.1 coordinate 30,131,477, forward strand.
CACAGCTTAATATTGGTACGATTAAATTAGTATTTTTTTCTGTTATCAAATCTTTTGGTTGTTGTATACTGTTTGGTGTTAGCGTATGTATTATTTTGCGTCATAATTTCGTCATGCTCCTACATTGTGATATGGGATGGTGTGTGATAGTGTATGTGGTTGTTTCATTGCTTACATCTTTTCTCGGTTATGTGCAAAGTTATTGTGATTTTTTGTTGTTGAAATATTGTAATAATAATTATTACTTGCCAAGATAATCATGGTGTGTAGCACAGTAGGAATATAAGAATACTTAGACCGTATTATGCTCTTTTTTTGGACTCAAAACATTCAACAGGGCCTAATCAATTGTGGATCTAGCTGTCATTACGAATGTCTGGGTTTTTTCAGTCTTCTTGTCTTCTTCACTGTTTGTGGTTTCGCGAGTGACACCAGTCAGCATTCTTCAAAATGCCTGCTGTGATACCAGATGAATACCAACAATGAATACCAGATTAGTTTAGCAAAAAAAGAGAAATAATTTTCAGTGATCAACCCATAGTGCTGAGAAGCCTGGTTATCATCATGATCATGACTATATTGCAGAGACGATTATAATATCCCTATTGGTTGCCCCTTTTCCTTAGAACGTTCAATATGACGATTGTCTTCATTTACCTGCTTTTCTCAGTCTTCTTCTTCACTGTTATGGTATTTCCTACCATAAATATGATTTTTTTACAGAACCAAATCAAAATAATGGTTTTTGTTATTATTATTCTTAGAGGTGCGTTGCCACAACCATATCTGATCTCTCTAGTGACTCAGACTTACTCACTGAGTAAGTTAATCAGTTACTGACACTACCATGGTTTAGCCACGTGAATAAAAAAAATGTAAGCAATTCTCAGAGTAATTGCTATGAAATGATATAAACATAGTTAACTGGCTGTAAAAATGCGTTTTCTGTCAATAACTGGCGTGATTTATCGAAACATTGGTCTATTTCTTCATACAATGCCGATACAAGGCTGAAGAGACATTTGTGTTGCAAATTCCTTCCAAGAATCAATATGATTGAAAGTTCCACAAAACGCGATTCATTTGCAGAAAAAATAAGCATTCAAAAGTCGAGTACTGCCTGTAGAAACTATGCATATGTTTTTATAAGAAAAACCACTCTCAAATATTTTGGTTTTCACGATACTGGTATTTGAATCGAACAGAAACTATTTTCGCTTCAGTAATGGCGTCTTCCCATGACGTCATCTCGCGAGACAGGCTCGCGCAGTAGCAGACATTTTTGTTCCCAACGATTTTCAAAATGTTTAAAACCACAAAAAATGATTGTGTGCAACATCGTAAGCTTAAATTTATAGCGTCGAAGCAAACATTAGTGATTTCCTAATAAAGTTGGTGGTGTGGAGCAAAGTATTGTTAGATTCAGCGTTTGACGATCGTTTCCACTTCGCAAGGGAAGCCACTCCTTTTGTTAGTAAACAGGCAAAATGTCGCCAATTCGGTAAGCTTAATGCGGGGCATGTAGGAAAAAATTGGCACGGTAGATTTTTTTTTAAACCTTTGAGAACATCACTAGAAGGCTTCATCTTACACCCGCCACTGCTTATTAGCGGGCGGTCGGCTTAGATAGCGAGCGGACAACTGATTCTGTCAACGCTTTTCAACTCGGTAAATCTCCGCACCGCTGATCAGTGATCTGTCTGAAAGATGAAAATTTCAGCTTGAAAGCGAGGAAGCTGAATCCTCTGTAAACCCGTTACGACTTCTTTTATGGTAAAAATAATGCAGCAACTAGAATAAATTATTATTTTTCCATTTTGACCCATTTGCAAACTCGAAAAGTTTATTAATTTTTTATTCGCTTAAATTTAAAGAAAGGGACGTAACTCTGTGTGAGACTGGCACAAATACGATCGTCGCTACACAGTACATGGTTGTTTTTCATCGAAAGAAAAAGAAGTATTAACTTACCCATGAAAAGAACGATCAGGACATAGAAAAAAGAATGTGATGGCATTGTCCCGGTTCTTAGTCGATGTCGTTTGATAATTTAACAAAAAATCAATTCGACCGGCGACGTGCCTTTGCTCGTTAAGTCCTAACCTAAAGGCTTTGAGGTGCATGACATCATTTACCTTGCTGACTCAATTATGACGAAAAGTTTGTGGTTTGACGTATACCCTAGCTGTGGATCGGGGAACTGTTTGTTTAATGTAGGTTTCGTTCATTCCGGCGGTAAAGTTTGTTTGCATTGGGCCAGCTCTATTTCGGGGCTTGAGTTTGGTTCATAGTTCCTTCTATCTTTCTCGTTTCATACATACAAATGGCCAGTGCACATTGTTCAGTCCTTTCGTGACACATTTCCATTGCTTTGTTTTGTTTTGTTTGTTTTTGTTTTGTTGTTGTTTTTAACGTTCATGCGATGAAATTGTACTCTGACTTGTGCGTATAAATAATTCGATGCAAAATTGTCACATTTTGTTTCAAAAACCCGTGCTTTCAATAGGCCTACAAGTGTATAAGATGTCTCTTTCATCCTCTTTCTGCCCCCCACCCCACCACAAAAAACACACACGAAGACGACTTTGTTTGTACGTTTTGCACACAGACTGACAAAGAAAGACATATTGACCACAAAACAAAAGCATAGCCAACTCAAAGAGCTTAGAAGCAGATGGGGATGGAGAATGGCCAAAAAAATTGTGTCTGATTAACATAACCCTTTCGCCACCAAAGTCGCATTTTAGCACCACGGCGATTTAACACCTATGTTACTAAAAGGCATCACATTAGGGTCTACTATCCAAAGACCCTATTGTCTCAGTTTTGGGAAGTAAGGATACACCTTATTTTATATATGTCGCATAAGAATCCCCAATACTGCAGACAGATTTTGTAAAATCTGTAAATTGAATGGAAATTGTTGACTGAACTATGGCTAGCGGTGAAATGGTTAAGAAAAGGTATTAGTGGGAGGAAGGGTGGTGGGGGATTGAGATAAAAGAAAGACCGTACAACGAAAAGACTGTCTTGGGAATTTGGTGTGTAGTGTGAGTCGTTTGCTTTTAATCAATGAGGAGGAAGGTGTCGACAGGCCATGGCTCAGACGACGGAGATTGAGATTTAGACCGATAATTAAATAATTAAATCACTGACGAACGAGTGTCTTTCGCCAGAGGGGCGAACAACAGACATCCCAAGGAGACAACAGTGAAGTAGCCCACCCACCCACCCAGCCTGCCCCCCGCCCTGCCCCCGCCCTCTACGTACACCAGTTTGTTGACGAGGTCAGCAGGAAAAGTTGGTACTGGGGGCGGGGATGTTTAATATGACGGACAACAGATGTCTGGCCTGGCTTAAAAAAACTGAAAGGCCTTTTTTGTAGAGTTATCTGGAATGTAATTCAGAGAACAGACTTCTTAATATTTCGCTTATTTATGGCACATACGTAGGCCTATGTGGGCAATACAGCAAATAAATAAAGCAAAGATGCGAGATTAACAACAACACACACGCACACGCACACGCACACGCCCACACACACACACACACACACACGGCCGAAAACGAGTTTTCAACATTTTAAAACTGTTTTGTGGCATCTCCTGTGAGCTCAGAACAGAACTTCTTAAGAGCGTTTTATCAGTTTTGCACCTTGCTTAGCTTGCAGTCATAACACACAAAAGACAATCAAACAATATCACCTTATTGCAAGAGCATCCCCGGTTTTTTTGGGGGGAACAGCCGAGGGGAGGGGGGGGGGGGGGCTGTAGCACCCAAAGCACCCCTAGATCCGGCCCTGCTGAGAAATAGAACAAGCGAATGACATCCACAAATGCAGTACACCGTAAACCCGTTTCAACTAGCCTAAACCCAAGACAGAAGAACAAAGAATACGTCATACAAAAAAATATGGAAATGGTGATAGAACGAACATACCCCTATAGAAAATGGAAATGGACATGAGCAGCAGTGTAAGCATGGTGGGACAAATAAACCATCCATCCGCTACATTTGTACAAGGCTGAAGCAGTTTAGCTGGGTAGGCCTACCTGTATACCTTACCTGTCTGTCTACCTTACCTGCCTGTCAGTATTTGCTATCAATGTTTCTGTCTAAAAGGATTTCCAGCTGCTGCTGCTGGTGCTGCTGACAAATAGTGTCCATGTTAGCATGTACATTTTTTGGAGGGTAGGGGGTAGGGTGGGTGGGTGTTACACAGGCTGTCTTGTCTTGTCTTGTCTTGTCAGAACAGTTCAGATATCGGGACAGTGATGGGGCGAACCTGCTTCATAATTTGTCTGCCTCTCTCGAGCTGTAGACTAAGTATACGACTACATTTGTGTTTTAAATAAATGCGTTTTACAGTCATAGCGCAAGCGCAAGCAGATGTGCACAAACGAACATTCAAGCAAACATACACACGAGCGTCTACACACGCGCACGCGCGCACACGCACACCACGCTACAGTCTTGGTAACGCTAACACAAACGTGCGGATGGAACAGGTGTGTACGAGAAATTTAAAGGAGGCAAACAGACAGAAATCGTTTTGCTTTAGTGCAAAGTAGGTCTACAAACTGATTCTGTCTCCGTTCAAGAGATAATAATAATTGGATTCGGCAGACTTTTTTGATGGGAGAATAAAGGAGACTTAAGAGAAAAGAGACGATAACAATAATTTGGAGACGCAGAGAGAAGAGAAATGGGGTTAAACTGGAATAGAGTCTTTTGTAAAATAAAAAAAAGCAGCAACAACAAAACATTGGGATGATAGTAGAATACTGTCGTGATATTTAAGAGATAGGTCTGTTTTTGTAGTTTGCTTTCATCGAAGCGTTGAAAATACGCGTAAGACTGTTCAGATTAATAACATTTGATTTAGATAAATCAACCACAAACCTACCTTATTCCCAGAATGGGAAAACGCCCAAAGAGACAAGAAGGGTGTCGTTCACTGAAAAGGAAAGCAAGGGACATTTTTTTAAAAAGCAGCTTTATGGCAAATTCAGTTTAAGAAGGGATAGCGGTTGTGATATTCAAAACAAAAAAAGTCTCCAAATAACCGCTGGTAAAATCAGAAGGAATAAAATAGTAGTGAGAACACCAGACAGCTGGTTGATGTTAAATCTATCAACCAGTTTACGACAACAACAAAAATCAGTCAGTTGAGGCCAACTATACCTACATCAATAAATCAAATGGTTGAGTCTCTTGACAAAAATGGCCAAATCAACCAGCCAGGGTCTTCGAGCCTACAACGAGAAAGAAGCACTCGAAGGTGCTGATCGGACCCGGAGACCCACTAACACACACATACACACACACACACACACACACACACACACACACACACACACACACACACACACACACACACGCTTACCCTACCAACACAAGAGCAGACCTGCACCGACCCTTGAAGCTCCGATCCGGACATTCCATTAAGCTTAGCACGAGGCTGCTCTTGACTCGGCGACTATTAAAGACCCCCCACGTCACGTGTCAAAATCATGGTTTTCACGTGTTTTCCCTCCAAGCATAAGAGGGAATGTGACACGTGACGTGGGAGGTCTTTAAGATACACGGGCGGCAGAGCCAGAGGAAAAC
>CM065688.1:30139586-30160085 GCA_017654935.2 Phymorhynchus buccinoides
GTGTTTTAAGAATAATTATGTATGTGTTTTAAGAATAATTATGTATGTGTTTTAGAGGATGAGATAGAGATACGGAAATGCAAAGAGAAAAACGGGGGGGGGGGGGGGGGGGGGGGGGCATGCACGCACGCATACGTGCACGCGTGCAAGATCACGCATATACGTACATACTCAACCCCTAAGCTGGCGGACGGATACATAGACAAACAACTAGCCAGTTATATGTATTAGCAGGACACGAAGAGAAATAAACCGACAGGACATATTTCAGCCACTTTCACTGGCAGGTTAATTAAGATGAAGTCTGAGTAAGTAGCCCATCACCGATGTCAGTCAGTCATACCCTAACTCCAAGAGAGAAAAAAAAGATGAAATGCTAGAATGCTACACCCTCCGCCCACCTGCGAACTGTCTACAGAGCAATGCATGGACCTGCTGGTCTACAATCTGGCGCTTGTCCGATGTCTGTCGGACAAAGTTTATATAGTATGCCATATTCATCGCAAGCAATACAAGGTCAGCACGCCAATATGTTATGCTCGGATGTCTTCTACTCTACGTCATACAACACGACACACAATCTGAAGCGCTTCTGTCAAGTAAAAATGTAAAAACCAAATATGGCTTAATACCCAATTTTTAGACCCCAACCACTTTCAAGGCCTACCGATCTTATTGACCTTGACGTTGACCTTGATCGCTTTACCAGCATCATATTTGCCATGTAGCAGTGCACCTACATGCCAAATTAGAATACTCTAAGTCCAATTATGTAGAAGTTATGGCTCTTTACAGAGTTTAGGTTTTCAAGGTCATAAGCCAAGGTCAAGGTCACGATGGCGATAATTTATGCGCGGATGCCGTCCTCTCTTGGTGATATACTACCACAAAACATTTGAGGCGATTCTGTTCGGGAGAGAATGCGGCTGGACGGACGGACGCACGCACGCACGCACGGACGCACGCACGGACGGACGGACGGGTGAAACAAAAACAATACTCACCGTAGCTTCGCTCGGGAACTAAAAATGGTCCCTGCTATATGGTAAAAAATATAATGTCTCCTTTCTACTGCTCAGTTTAGGCTTACGAGTGAGACCATAGCTGGTCTGGTAATCATAAGTGCGTCTTAAACACTTAACACGGGTAGTAACATGTAAATTAACATTTAAAATCAACAACAACATTAAATCAACACGTAAAGGACAGGTACTTAAATTTGTGTGTTATTAAGTGTTGCTCTTGGTATGTTTTAACTGCAAGTATGTTTGTGTCCTTCAACTGTAAAATGATTGTGTGTGTTAAAACCAGCATTGCTTATTCACATGTTGTCTAGTTTACTTGTGATGCTGCTGTAGAGCTGTTAGAACGTCATAATAATAATTAATATGATCGTGACTTCTGTGTTGGCTGAATTAAATATGCTTATGTGTTCATTGTGCTGTTGTTATCCCCACCTGACTGTAATGTATCGAACTATGAGATAATAAAGTTAATTTGAACAGTGTACCATGTGTTTTGTGTAGAAGTAAAGAGAGAGAGAGAGAACAGTGAATCATGTGTTTTGTGTAGAAGTAAAGTAATAGAGAACAGTGTACCATGTGTTTTGTGTAGAAGTAAAGAGAGAGAGAACAGTGAATCATGTGTTTTGTGTAGATGTAAAGTAGTAGAGAACAGTGTACCATGTGTTTTGTGTAGAAGTAAAGAGAGACAGAGAGAACAGTGAATCATGTGTTTTGTGTAGAAGTAAAGAGAGACAGAGAGAACAGTGAATCATGTGTTTTGTGTAGAAGTAAAGAGAGACAGAGAGAACAGTGAATCATGTGTTTTGTGTAGAAGTAAAGAAATAGAGAACAGTGTACCATGTGTTTTGTGTAGAAGTAAAGAAATAGAGAACAGTGTACCATGTGTTTTGTGTAGAAGTAAAGAGAGAGAGAGAGAACAGTGGGGAAAAAAGAAGAAATTAATTTGAATTTGAATTCGAAGAAACTGCCGATACGATTGGCTGTTTATACTAATTAATATGGGTTTTGTGTGTGTGTGTTTTTATAAGCCTAGAGATAACCACCTCTTTATTTAGAATACATAAGAAACATAACAACCTATAAAACAACAGACTGAATCATGCAACATAAGAAAAAACATTAATACGACTATAACAAAAATGTACATGTTACTACCCGTGTTACCTGTTCAAGACGTGCTCCTGAATACGGCACCTGGATTGTCGACTTATGAAAGGGGGAGCTGGGGAGGGAGGCGGGGAGGGGGGGAGTCATGTTGGTGAAGTTATCCGAAGCGTCGATCACTCAGGGATCAAAGAAATAATGAATTGAATTGATTTTTGTAAGTAAACCAAGAACATTTCACAGAAATATTAACTAACACAGTACGTATCCAAAACGTTACTCTTGTGTTGACTTAACCCTTTCACCGCCAGTCATATTTCAGCAAAAAATACCAGTACATTTACCTGGGTAGAGCCATAAAAAACATCTGCAGTGTTGTGGATTCTTCTGTGACATAAGGTCTACCCTTACTTTCCGAAACTAAGACAATAGGGTCTTTGGACAATAGACCCCAATTTGATGCCTTTTAGTGACATAGGTGTTAAATTACTGTGGTGCTAAAATGCGACTTTGGCGGTGAAAGGGTTAAGCAAAGAGTGGACTTATTCAAAGAAAAACAAAACGGGTTTGGTGGTCAAATATGTGACCCAGCACCACGAAAGGGACATTAAGTCGCTGGGCTCGTTTCTAACACTATGCTTGGAAAGTCAAAACTCCCTTTTTTTGTTGTTGTCAATTTGGAGTTATGTGTATGTTCGTGTTCTCTAACATCTTATATTTCATATGTATAAAGGACAATCTTTAATAGGATCTCTAAATGATCTTATAAATGCTTTAAAACGAGTAGGTCAATGCATTTTTCTTTAGCTAGGCTGGACTTTAGACTGCGTTTTCTCAACATGACCGACGCTCGCTCATTTAACTTTAAATGCTCATAACTTTGGAATGGAAAAAGATACAAGAATGGTTCTTGTATCACTAGAAAGGGAATTGTCTGAAGTTTTCAAGTGTATATTCTCTCAGAATGGTCAGTTTGACACTTAATGTCCCTTTCGTGGTGCTGGGTCGCATATGCTTGCAGAAATGCGCGATTTATGCGACTGGATTTTAAACTGCAATTGATGACTTTCTACAAGAATACGTCAATGATGAATGGCAGAGTCAGCAGAAAAGGCAATTTATTATTCGCTTTACTTCCCTAAACTTCAGTGACTGGTTCCTGAAAGTACTGGAACCGGAGAATTCGACCGGAATTCCAGAGATAGGTCGCTACTTTATCATGTGTGTGGTTCTCTAAGGGGAAGCTTGTTAGTGAAGGAATGTGTTTCACGAGAGTACCTGAAAATGCAAAATAAAATGTCCACTAATACGACATATAGCTGGTCGATTTATGAGATGAATGTAAGTAGGGAACAAAAGGAGAGAGAGAGAGAGAGAGAGAGAGAGAGAGAGAGAGAGAGAGAGAGAGAGAGAGAGAGAGAGAGAGAGAGAGAGAGAGAGAGAGAGAGAGAGAGAGAAGAGAGGCAGACAGAGACAGACAGTCTGGGGATAGACAAACAAATGATACGCAAACAGACAGGTGAGCAGGGAGACAGACAGACAGACAAACACAGACACTAAGACAGAAAATGTGTGTGTGTGTGTGTGTGTGTGTGTGTGTGTGCGTGTGTGTGTGTGTGTGTGCGTGCGTGTGCGTGCGTGTGTGCGTGCGCGCGTGTGTGTGTGTGTGTGTGTGTGTGTGTGTGTGTGTGTGTGTGTGTGTGCCGCGTGTGTGCGTGCGTGCGTGCGTACATGTGTGTATGTGTATCCGCGCGCGTGCGACGGTGTGTGTGTATGTGTGTCCGCGCGTGTGTGTGGGATAAGATGGAGAGGTAGATGTACCTACCTAATGATAAAACAACCATCAACGTCTGGACATCAGTTGTAAAAATCTCGTAAAATGGACCCAAAATACCTTCACTCTGACTACAGAATGGGCAACAATAAACTTACTGGTGCCTTGGGCCCGCGTCTTCCCTTTCTTTTCTTTGCTTTCTTATTCTTCTTATTCTTGACCAGCATTTGTATTTGAGAAGGAAATAAAATAGGGGAAGACGGGGTAAAAAGCGCATGGGCGGGTAAGAAGCCCACCCCAATTATCTCATGAAATGAAGCAAATTTCAGTCTCATTTTGCCCATGAGACGAGCGTTAATGTCTAGCATTCGTCTCATGGGCAAATTTGTTTGAAATTTTCTTTATTTCATGAGATAATTGGGGTGGGCTTCTTACCCGCCCATGCGCTTTTTACCCCGTCTTCCCCTAATGCTTTTAAAGTTTTAGAAATCTTTTTTTTTAGATGACAGCAGACCTACTATAGCATTAGCATTAGGCTACGTAGACCAGGGTGTACTAGTAGTACATCGTCTGTAGAGAAAGTAGCTCCTAGAGCTTGAACCTATATATGTATGATTCGTCATTTTTCTTGGAGATGGAGGTGCACGAATGAAACTGAAGTAAAATAGATTGGTTCCTTGATTCCCTGTTGAAAAGGGAGATATTCGGGGGAGAGAGAGAAAACGAAAACGAAAACGATATTTTATTTAACCACGGAACATGTCGAGATAAGCAAGTTACATGCTTTTTTCCACCCAGCCCTGGGGGAAAATAAAGTAGATCAAACAAAAAAGCTAAATAATATAAAATACATATTATGTACATGCAGTGTACATGCAGAAATGAGAAGAAAGGGGAGGGAGGAGGGGGGAAGAGGCATAGAGGGGGATAAGGATGGGGAAGTTTGGGAATTTAAAGTACAGGCAAAAAATACCAAAAAATGTCACATCGTGCAAGCATAAAATCAGCAAAGAGAGAGAGAGAGAGAGAGAGAGAGAGAGAGACAGAGAGAGAGACAGAGAGAAGGGGGTTACAAAGTGAGTGAGAGACATCCAGACAAACAAACATGACAGAGAGATAGCCTCAACCATTCGCCACGTTATCCGAGAGCAGTTTCCCCCCCCTATCCACCCGCCAATAACCAGCACCTCACCTCACCTGTTGGCGGATTGTGAATAGATAACTGACACAAACGGCCTGTCATCAACGTCTACTAACCGCCACTCTCACTCACCCCACCACCGCCACACAACGAGTAACGTCCCTTCCAGCCTGTTCCCAGCTCTCGCATTGTCTGCCCTTGTCCGTCAGCTTGAAGGAAATGGACAGAACAAATCCGACTATTACATTCTAAAAAGAATTCGCCCTTCCATTGGTTAATACCGACGTTGAGTGTAATTGGTCGTTTTCTCACTTTAACGTTCCTCCAGTATGTGTCTGGAACCCAAAATGGTTTCGACGGGAGAAAATGGAGTCGATCCATTTAAATGTAAGTTTATGGAGACCCGATTCTTTGTGGCCTTTGTTTTACTTGAAGGGTGTTGAGATGCTTTCACAGAGAGAGGGTGAGAGGGGGGTGGGTAGAAAAGATAGACAAAAGGCTAGACAGACAATTATTAGGAGATAAAAATAGATAAATGGACACAGAAAAAAAATCAGAAATCTGATGTCTAAACTGTTTATTTGACTAGGCATTTTTGTCAATTTCAAATTAGGTTGATAGGACAGACACAGAGAGAGGGCGAGAGTGTGTGTGAGAGAGAGAGAGAGAGAGAGAGAGAGAGAGAGAGAGAGAGAGAGAGAGAGAGAGAGAGAGAGAGAGAGAGAGAGAGAGATAGAGAGGGAGAGAGAGAGAGAGGGGAGAGAGAGAGAGAGAGAGAGAGAGAGAGAGAGAGAGAGAGAGAGAGAGAGAGAGAGAGAGAGAGAGAGAGAGAGAAGACAGAGAGAGACTGCACACAGAGAGAGGGGGGGGGGGGAGGAATCACAATCCTTGTAGATTTACGGAAATATCAAAACCTTGTTTTTTACATTCATAAGTTATCATTTTATACCTTTTTGGTATGAAATAGCCACCTTTTTCCCTCTTCGTCTATGTCTATGTTTATCACGTCCGCTTAACGGCTATGTAGATTTTAGTTGAGTGTCTCTTTGCCGATGTTTGTCCATATTCAATATAAATTGGAAAGTGGAGAGTAGCCTGTTCATTTCTGGAAGAAGTCTTAGGCGAGTTTTTTTTTTATTATTGTTATTATTATTTTGTTCTTGTTCGCATTTCTGGCCAGAATTTCAGCATGTCTGTTTCGACGAGTGGTGGTGGTGTATAAAATGTATGTATTGTGCTGACACTTTGAGGGTGATAAGTCGTGTACAAACTATGCAATCGAATCACTGTTTGCGTGTTGTTGTTGTTTTTTGTTATTTATTCGAACTTAATAGATTTGTGGGTAACGTTATTGCAGTTTTCCTTTGCAGTCATAAACCAGTATTGTTGTTTGGAAGGGAAAAAAAAAATCGGCCATTAAAAATTCAATAAACAACAACAACAAACCACACACGCACACGCACACAAAGAAATCGTGTTAACGCTGGAGATGTTGTTTATTTTTGTGTGGATTTATATAAATTGGCTTATGGCTTACATTTCCATTTTGGAGTGGAGTTTTTAATTTCTTTATGTCTTTCGAGTCTTTGTGTATCTCGTTCTGTACTTGTTTGTGTTCTTTGTTCAACGGAAGAAGAAGAAGAGCCTAGCCTAATAGAACAAAGCACGGATCCTGTAGTGTCCATGAACAAAGATAGGGCATGGAAGGCTGGGTTCACATTAGACGCGTAAGTTCCGTACGGAAAACCCTAAATAAGTGGAAGAAAGAAGAGTTAAAAGTTTACGCATATAGGGGAAATTCGGACACGTGCGCAAATCTTTTCCCTTTTTTGTTTCACTTATGTATGGATTGCGCACGGGTTTCCGCATGGAATATTCGCTTGTGTGTGTACACGGCCTTAGGAATAAAAACAAAACCTCTAAATATATTCCAATCCATTCACATTCGAATAAAACCAAGGGTGCAAAGCATACATGGTAGGGTAAGATGGGGTAAAAAGCCCATGGACGGGTAAGAAGCCCATGCCAATTATCTCTTGAAATAAAGCAAATTTCAGTCAAATTTGTCCTTGAGACGAATGCTAAACATTAATACTCGTCTCATGGGCAAAATGTGACTGAAATTATCTTTATTTCATGAGATAATTGGCATGGGCTTCTTACTCGCCGATGGGCTTTTTACCCCGTCTTACCCTACACCCACAGACATCGCCTGTTGCAGTCGCGTAGTCTACTGGGCGTGTAATCATGAGTGTGTCTTAGACAGTCAACACGGGTAGTAGTATGTAAATTAGATTAAGCTCTCAAAACGATTGGCTGTTCAGCCTAATTTGCATACTACTACCCGTATATTGACTGTCTTAAAACGACGAACTCATGATTACACGCCCTGTTCGTCGCTAGGTGTGACCCTCACCCGTGTCCACTGATGAGGAGAAAGTAGGGTGGAGAAAGTAGGGTGGGAGATAGGGGAGAAGGATAATAGGAGATAGTGGTGAAGGGAGAAGGCGTGGGGGCGGGGTGGGGGCGCGAACACACCTTCTGTGTGTCAGCAGTTCACGACCTTTTCACCGGTAGGGGGATAACTAATAATTGAATTAAGACTCTACATGGCGGCAGTGCAGGATAATATATCGGTGTTGGGGGGGGGGGGGGGGGTGGGGGGGGGGGGGGGGGGGGGGGGGGGGGGGGGGGGGGGGGGGGGGGGGGGGGGGTAATTATTGAATACCCACCCCAACGGTAGCTTCATGGACAGATTAGTTATAGCTGTAAACAGATCTATCTATTCATCATTGCAAGTCATGTGGACGCGTTGACATAGCCTACGTGTACATGAGGGCGCGCACTAACACATTTTGCACATGCTGGCACGCTCATAAGATATTATGCTTACACGTATAGGCACATGCACGTTTTCATTGGCATATAAACTCTCTCTCTCTCTCTCTCTCTCTCTCTCTCTCTCTCTCTCTCTCTCTGGGTGTAAAAAAGTATGTATACTTATCTCATTACCCTGTATAAAAAAATTTCGTTCGTTTGTTATCTCATCTCTCTCTCTCCCTGTATAAATAAAATTTCGTCTCGTCTCTGTCTCTCTCTCTCTCTCTCTCTCTCTCTCTCTCTCTCTCTCTCTCTCTCTCTCTCTCTCTCTCTCTCTCTCTCTCTCTCTCTCTCTCTCTCTCTCTCTCTCTCTCTCTCTCTCTCTCATGAATAAATCTTTGTTTTCTGGCGTACTATTCGTGGACTTCGCTAAAGCTTTTGATACTGTCAACCATAAGCTCCTCCTCAGAAAACTAAACTTGTATAACATATCTTCATGTGCACAAAATTTTATTTCCTCATTTTTAGAAAACAGACAGCAAACAGTGTATCTAAATAACAAAATGTCAAACTGTCTCCCTAATAAATATGGTGTTCCACAAGGGTCTGTACTTGGACCACTATTTTTCACTTTATATATAAATGATTTGCCTATTTACTTAAATACATCATCAGAACTGTTTGCAGACGACACAACCATGGATACATGTCATAAAGATCCCTTTCAAGTTTGCCACATTTTGCAAGATAACATAAACCTACTTGTTAAATGGACACATCTAAATCACCTAGCCCTACATCCTCAAAAAACAAAATTTATGCTGATTGCTACTAGACAAAAACGTCAAAATATTAAATCAATCTTACCACCTTTGTACATAAATAATAAAGTGTTAGAAGAGGTTTCAAATCATAAACTATTAGGAGTAACTATTGATCATAATTTAAATTGGTCATGTCATGTGCATAACCTATCAAAAAGCATTGCTTCTAAAGTTTATCAGCTTAATAAAATAAAGCACTTTCTAAGCTTTCATGCTCGGAAAATGTTTTTCTATTCATTTATTCAGTCTGCCATAGACTATTCATCTACCCTCTGGGACTTGACAAGTGACAACTCACTGAAACCATTAGTCAGTGCTCATAAACGTGCCATTAGAGTAACATTAAATAAATCAACTTTAACTATTTCTGACTATGCATCTTCAAATATTCTTCCGCTCAAATACAAACTACTGTTCAATAAAGGAATCTTAATGCATAGGATTTTACACGGAAACTGTCCATCTTCAATAAGTGGTATGTTCACAATCAACGAGTTTAGGCACAGTCATAGAATTGATCTACCACTGCCCTCCATAACACTGTTTAAATCGAGCCTTTCATATTCTGGTAGCTGGTTATGGAATAAGCTTCCTATTTATTTAAAAGCTGAACCAAATTTTGGAAGATTTAAAACATCATTTTTTAATTATCTTATGAGCAATGAAAACTTGTTATTAACCCCTGAAATGTATTGAAATGTATTAAAATATTATGATTAACATGTTCCAATAATAGTGTCACTTCTATCTAATTTTGATGAATATTTGAAGTTATTAATAAGCAGAGGAGTCCCTGCTTACAAAATGTGGCTTAATATATTTCACATGTACAAAGGATGTCCTTGAGACACTTTTGAATAACCTTAATATTGATGTTTATGAATTGTATGAATGCACGTGTGCGTGTGTGTGTGTGTGTTTGCGTGCGTGTGCGCGCATCTGTGTGTGTGTGTGTGTGTGCTGTGTTGTGTGCATGTTTGTGTGCAACGAGAGAGAGGGGGTGGGGGTGGGGGTTAGAGAGAGAGAGAGAGGGGGGGGGGTGGGAGAGAGAGGGGCTACGTTGTTCATTGTGAATATAATAACTTTGATACCATTATTGTGTTATCAAAACAATTCAGTATGTATATATTGTTGTTGTTTTTTTTTTTTTTTGTTGTTGTTGTTGGGGGTTTTTTTTTTTTGTTGTTTTTTTTTTTATCTTACATGTACCCTTCCTCTTTCTCTCTCATTCTCTTTATCCATACTCTTTTGTCTGTTCGTCTGTCTGCCTACCTGTCTGTCTCTCCTATCTTCTCTCTCTCTCTCTCTCTCTCTCTCTCTCTCTCTCTCTCTCTCTCTCTCTCTCTCTCTCTCTCTCTCTCTCTCTCTCTCTCTCTCTGTGTTTTGTCCTCCTTCCATTTCTTTCTCCTTCCTTTACTCCTTCTCCCTCAGCTTTCCGTTTATGTCTTTGCTGTCTCGCTCTAACATTTCTTTCTCTACCCCCCCCCCCCCCCCCCCCCCCCCTCTCATTCCTTTCTTCTTTACTCCCCCTCCCCCTCCTATTCTTCTTATTTTTCGTACTTCATGTTTTGTTTTGTTCCTAGATACTCACTTATTTTCGGTCCCTCCACATCCCATTTCTTAAGTATGTATGAATAATGCTGAATTTATTATGTGTCTGTTTATATTGATAATGTGCCTGCTTTGATGATAATGTGTGTTCGTTTTCTTTGCTTTGCATGCCTTTCTTATTTATTGAATTATTTGCTTTGATTTTGTTTTCCTTTTTTGTTTTGTGAGGACTGGATGAAAAAAAGTATTTATACTTACTCTATTATCCTCAGAAAATAAAAGTTATTCATTCATTCATTCATTCTCTCTCTCTCTCTCTCTCTCTCTCTCTCTCTCTCTCTCTCTCTCTCTCTCTCTCTCTCTCTCTCTCTCTCTCTCTCTCTCTCTCTCTCTCTCTCTCTCTCTCTCTCTCTCCCCCTCTCTCTCCTCCATTCATGATTAAAAATTGGCATGCGCCAGACAGGCGTATTACAAGGTGTAAACATGCGTCATTTTGAAAAATGTACGCGTGAATGGCGCGGGGCCCCAACAATCTGAAGCTCTGCTGAATACTGTGATGTGTGCGAGGTTGGGGGTGGGGCGGGGGGTGGGTCGGGGTGGGTGGGGGTGATGGGTGTATGAATGTGTAGGATGCTTTTCTTTCTTCTTTCTTTTTTCTTCTCTCTTGTAGTTGTTCATTAATGGAAGTTTTCATTATGGTTTTTTTTCTTCTTTTGTTGAGAGGGCAATATGTAAACAAGCCCATTGTGTGCTTATTCTTTTCCCTCAATAAACAAGCCTCTCTCTCTCTCTCTCTCTCTCTCTCTCTCTCTCTCTCTCTCTCTCTCTCTCTCTCTCTCTCTCTCTCTCTCTCTCTCGCGCGCGCGTGTGTGTCTATATGTCTGTCTGACAGTCTGTGCTAAAATGCGCGCACGCGTGCGTGCGGATGCGTGGGAAGGACAAGGCAAGGATTAAAAAAAAAAGAAGAAGGAAAGAACGCCCATATTCCTTTATCGGACGCTAATCTAAGCTTCATTCCCATGTTCCTGTTGCATTGACACAGAAGCAATCTACATCAGTCCGGTCTGGGACTGGCCATAACTGTGGCCCCTTCATGCTAGGCACACACGACACTCCAGCAGACATCTCGTTTTGTCGCGCTCTGGTCGATGCTCTACGTGATCTGTCCTCTAATGAGAACGGCTGTAGGGTGTAGAGGAGAGAGAGGAGAGAGAGAGAGAGAGAGAGAGAGAGAGAGAGAGAGAGAGAGAGAGAGAGAGAGAGAGAGAGAGAGAGAGAGAGAGAGAGGGGGGGGTGAGAAGGGGTGTAAACTTTTGGGACGTTATTAGTTATATGGGCTGAGAGAGAGGGGGAGGGAGAGGGAGAGGGAGAGAGCGATGGAGAGAGAGAAGAAAAGAAAAAGAAAGTCTATGCAGGTGGGTGGGTGGTGGGAGTGGTGGGGTGGGGAATTGTTATGGAGGAGAAAGAAGGGACGGTGTGTGTGTGTGTGTGTGTGTGTTGGGTTGGTTTTTTTTGGGTGTTTTTTACGTTCCAGGGGACATGAAATATATAGATTGGGATCACGACCCTTCTGGCCCCCCCTGGGATTCCTAATGGAATTAGCGGTTTCCACATCAAATCTGAGGCATCCTTTTCACGTATGCCTGGTGGGCTGAAAGTTTGGATCCCATTTGAAACTGCTGTCCTGGACAAACATTTTGTGTGTGTGTGTGTGTGTGTGTGCGTGTGCGTGTGCGTGTGTGTGTGTGTGTGTGTGATTTGTTTTTAACCCTTCTGCAGATTTGTCAAGTTATATGTAGGCCTATAGACGTTGGAGTTTTCCCTTTCACTGGTACCTTTTTTTCCCCTTTACCCACCATTTTTACTTTGATCTCCAAAAGGTACTGCGGTCAATTTTTCATCTTCTATTTACGTAGGCTACTTTCCCACCAACAACTATTAGTATTATATGTTGTTGTTGTTGTCATACCCTGTTTAAAAGACTCCAGGGAACATCCCAACCGCTGAAGCACTTGAACACTACGGTACAAATGCATCAGCTAGGGATGAGAACGTTACGTGTGTGACCGTCTTTGATTACCCCGCCACGTGGGCAGCCACACTCCGACTTCGGAGGATTGGTATTATATAAGTAGGCATACACAACGCGCCCATTATACGACGAATTTGTTGTTTATTTACTCGCTTGTTTTTCCAACACAAATGCTTGATTTTGGGCGTGCACATGCTCGAATCCTTCATTGACAAAGTCATAAAATTTCAGCAAAATTCAATGAACGGTTTTGAAAATATGGAGCAAAAAGTAAAAGTATGGGTGCAAACACACCCACGGAGTACGGGAACGTTTAAAGTCACACCAGGGATACAAAAGAGGCGGTGGATACGTTGGGATGAGAACGTAAGAAGAATTAGAGCAATAGAGATTTAACCCTTTCACCGCCAGCCATATTTCAGCAAAAAATGTCCATTAAATGTACCTGGGTAGAGAACAAAAACCATCTGCAGTATTGGGGATTCTTTTGCGGCAGATATAAAATAAGGTCTATCCTTACTTCCCAAAACTAAGAGAATAGGGTCTTTGAATAATATACCCCGATTTGATTACTTTTAGTAACATATGTGTTAAATCATTGTGGTGCTAAAATGCTATTTTGGCGGTGAAAGGGTTAAGATAAGAAGGAGGACGGGTAGAGTAGAGGGCTATCAACTTATTGGCCTCGTACGCCCTTTGTGCATGTATTATCAGATCATCTCTGCTCCTGTGGCGATGCCTAACGTAATTCGTACTAATAAAACGAATTTTAAAGCAGTTTCACTCAGCTAAAGGATAGGCTCACCTCGGAGCTTTCGGGGGCGTCACGCTCCCTTCGTCAGAGTCGTCTGCTGAGAGGCTACTGGCGGTTCAGTGCACACGATCGTGAGTACAGCTCAAGGCTGCACCCACGGCGCATGACTGAACCAGGGAAGAATAAGCCGCGGGCAAGGTGTGTCTCCCACGGTCACGGTTCAGTGTGGGCTTGGCGGCCGCGATGTGGATGGCCTTCTTCACCCCTCTCTGGAACCATCTGCTCTCTCGGTCCAGCACAGAGATGTTGTCGGGTGAGAACTGATGGTCGTAGTTGGCCATGTGGGACGCAACCGGTGGTTTAATTCGTGATTTCCGATAACGGGAGACGTTTTCATCGCCAGGACCATGATAGCTTGTCCAGATCTGGGTGTCCTTGACGTTGTGGTTTTGTTCTTCCAGGTCTGTAGGAATAGGAGGTAGCTGGCAATTAGTCACTGCAACTAGGGTTATTGACGCCCTTGACAGCAAGAGTTAAACCCTTGTTGGTCAATATCCAAAAGGGCATTCACTCTAGCAAAATGCAACCATTTAGTGGCCTCAAATAGGGTTATTGGCGAGAGTTACGACCTTGTTTGGTCAGTACTGAAGCATCTACCAAGGGCATTCACTCTTACAAAACGTGGTCGTTGCAGTGGCCAATAGGAGCGAGAGCCTTTGTCTGTCTGTCTCTCTCTCTCTCTCTCTCTCTCTCTCTCTCTCTCTCTCTCTCTCTCTCTCTCTCTCTCTCTCTCTCTCTCTCTCTCTCTCTCTCTCTCTCTCTCCTCTCTCTCTCTCTCTTCTCTCTCCCTCTCTAAGATACAAAGGGGCATACATGTGCATACTAATAACACATTTGAGCAGGTATGCTCGTGTGCGCATACACACACATATAAACATACACATACGCGCGCGCACGCACGCAAACACACACACACACACACACACACACACACACACACACACACACACACACACACACACACATTGAGAGTCAGAGTGGGATTGCAGTTGAGGTGGGAGAGCTCTTATTGTTAAGCTGAGAAATAAATACATACATATAATTATACACCACACCACTAAACTGGAATCGCTATTCTTTTGGCTCTTTGCTCATTCATTCTTCTTCTTCTTCTTCTTCTTCTTCTTCTTCTTCTTCTTCTTCTTCTTCTTCTTCTTCTTCTTCTTCTTCTTCTCGATTCTTCTTCTTCTCGAACGTCTCTTCTTCTTCTTCTTCTTCTTCTTCTTCTTCTTCTTCTTCTTCTTGACCGTTTTTGATTCTATCATGGTGTATAATTAATATGTCTTCCTGTTTGTTTTCAATATGACGTATCGTTCAGTGTATCTTCCTATGTTGAATGTAACTAATCCTTCGGGCTTCACCTGGAGGGGGTCTGGGCCTATCTCCCACGCGCCACCTCACACCTGCTTCATATTTGTTTTACAGTCTCAGTTCTACTTCCTTGCCATTTCCTTTCTCCACCCTATTGCCCCAACCCCCTCCCCCATCCTCACGCCCTTTTAAAAATAATAAAATACTTCTGTGGCAATATGTTTAGATTTGTTTTTGTTCTTTTTTTCTCTCCGGTTTTGATCATTATTTTGCATTCATTCTTTCTTGATCTTCATTCTTTGTTTTTGTGGTTGATGCTGTGTTGTTGTGTTTTTACATCAGTCTGTGTGTTGTTTTAATTTGATTTCACCTCTACGTTTTTGCTATGTTTCTCTAAATGTGTGTGAAGCTTTTTATTTATGTGTATTGGTGTTCTGTTTATTTAATTTTACCCCCTTCTTCTTTTGTTTTTGGAACTCGAGAAATCCTATTCCTTTTCCATGTAGGCCCTACGTGTATTTATTAATTTTCTTCCTTTATTTACCATACAGTTTTCTCTCTGTGTGTGCGCGCATGCTAGCGTGTGATTGCTTTTATGTATTTATGCTTTGTTCCCATGTTGGCTCTGAAAACAATGTCATTTGGTAACTAACTAACGATTAAGTGTGTTTGTCTCTGTGTGTGGTTTCCATGTCTTGTGAATATTGTACATTGCAAATGGAGTGCTGTTTGTTAACTATACGTTTTGTGAACTAGATCTATATTGTCATGGCCTAACAATTAAAACATTTTTTGACTGACTTTTTTTGGTTTCTGTGTCTGTTCAGGAGGTCCTCACGAAGAAGTGGCAATGCGACTGACAATCAGGGGAGAACGAAGAGCATGACGGCAGAGATCTAGGGTTTTGACGAGCATCGCCACCCTCACGTCATCACCACAAATAAATCTGCTGACTCCATAAACGACTGGTCCTCTCCACCAACGTCTTTCATTCCAGAGATTTGTTGGATTATTTACTCTAGGATAGACTCTTTTTGGCTGCTCGTCATGTTCAAGAAACGTGTCAGGGTCGGCGTTCGGTGAAAGAGCATTTATTGTCTTCAAGGCTTAGTTCGAAGAACAGGACTATTCAAACCTTTACTATTTTGTCGAAAGCTGCTTTTATGATAATCGCTGTTATAAGGATTCAATTAACTGAAGTTCATCCGCTGGCGAGTCCATGAAATATTAAACACTTTCCCCCAAGCCCACGTTCTGAGTTGTGCGTTGTCTGTACTAGCTGCTACTTCCCGTCAACAAAACCCATGAGTACGACAATGACCTCCCCCTGGTGTGTCAGGATGAAGTTCTGGCAGCGCTTTCTCATCCTGGGGTCGGCCTGTTTCCTCATGGGCACCGTCTACTACTACAATCTTCTGGACAGCGCCGTCGCCGTCAACCTGCAGGAACACCGGCGAGCCCTGGAGAGTCGTCTGGCAGCCTCCCCGCTGCAGAAGGTCCTAGGGTCATTATCCGTCAAACTGGATCCAGCCGTGTGTTCTATGACGCCAGCACCGGGAAAGACAGAGTCTAGCGGTAGCAGCAGAAGTCGTGGAAACAGCAGCCCCTACGCGTTGGCTAACCTGTCCACAGTGGATCTGTACTATGAGGCCCACTTCAACGTCCTCGGCGACGGCATGTACGAGCTGCCTTCGGCTCCACCTGAGTATTCCAGGTAAGCAGGTTTGGTGGTTATTTCTCAATGCTCCTGTGAGCAGATTCCGTGTGTATTTGTCTGACTTCCTCTGTCTGTCAATCTGTCGTAAAAGCATAGAATTATATACCACGTCTCTGACGTGCTAATGTCTGAACAAAATTCAGCAGAATGAACTGGATTAGAGAACCGTATGTTTCAAATACATCGTCGGTATGTGTAATTCTATTTCATACCATCTGTGCGCACGTCTGTGCTTCCGTTTCTGAAGATGCGTCAATTTTCTCTTTCTACCCTGCCTGTCTTTTCAGCGATTTTAATAATGGTGGAGCTCTACTGAGTTTCTTTTATTAATAAAAGCAAATAACAGCTCAAGATATTGTTTTAACCAAAACAAATCTTATCCCCAGCACCCGCGACACCGGAGGCCACCCACCAGCGGAGACGCTGCAAGTGATCGTGATGCCTCATTCACACGTGGACCCGGGCTGGCTGAAGACCACCACGGAGTACTACGCTGACCAGACCAAACACATCCTGGCCAACATGGTCAACAAGCTGACCGAGCACCCTGACCTCACCTTCGTGTGGGCAGAGACCATCTACTTCGCCATGTGGTGGAATGAGCTGGAGGATGCTGTGAAGGTGGGTGGTGTTGGGTTATCCTGGTATCCTTTTATTCTGTCCCATCTTCTGGGCCCTACAGTGGCGTTGCTCCCACGTCGCTCATCCCGAGTCCCAACTGGCAGCCACACCCAGGGCTCCCAATCGTCCCGCAAAACAAGGGGTCTCAGGGACTCCTTGACACTACAGTATAGAGGGTCCTAGAGGCGGGATAGAGGGTCCCAGTGGCATAGAGAATGCTAAAAAGAATTTTTCTAGTGCATCCCTGGGACCCCCTGCACATTCTTTTAGAGGGTCCTGTAGAATGTTAGTGCTTCATAGACCCCCACATGGGGTCCCTGGGAGCCCTGCACACCTCTGGTTTGTCAGGTCGCCGAATCCCAAACCAGCAGTTCAAAGGGAGCAAATATATGCTAGGTCGTCAGGAGGCAATCACCAGAGGAGACACTGCGTTGCTGCTGAGAGTCGGGCCTCTTTGTGCTGTGATGGCTTCAGAGTCAGTTCTGGCTTGGTAAAATGTGTTGGTGCGTGAAAGTGAGGGTAAAGATGGAAAATTCAAGGCGTGGAGATGAGGAGGGGTGCGCTTGGGATGGGTAGGTTATGCAGTTGCACAACTATTAGGCCTACTTTAAACTATGTTGCAGACGGTGCTTATCTGATTTAGAATTGCGTGTTGTATTGTGCGAACCCTGTGGTTGAAGGGTGTAGACAAGTATCCTCCAAAAGTCTTTGTTTAAGAGAGAGGGAGAGAGAGACACAGAGAAACAGACAGACAGACAGACGGACGCATATACATACAGAGAAACTATGACAAAGATAGGCCTACTGATTAAGAGGGACAGAGATGCAAAGACAGTGAAAAACAAGGAGATGAAGAAATGGACAGATCGAGTCAGATGAAGACATAAACAAAGACACGCCTAGAATAAATATGCCAACTGTTCCATTTTTTTCGCATGCCACATCTTTCCTTTCTGCCCAACACTCTACAGGTTCACGTGAGGCGTTTGATCCGGCGCGGGCAGCTGGAGGTGGCTCTGGGGGGCTGGGTGATGCCGGACGAGGCTTCCTCGCACTACGTGTCGATCATCGACCAGCTGGTGGAGGGCCACCAGTGGCTGTGGGAGAACCTCGGGGTCAAGCCCCAAAACAGCTGGTCCATTGACCCTTTCGGCTACTCCGGGGCTCTGCCCTACCTGTGGAAGCTCTCCGGTAAGACAGAAGACATAAGATAAAGATGTAAGATTCTTTAGAATAGTCCATGATACAAAACGCGCATTGAAATGCGGCTTCCACCGTGTAAAAATAAAATTAGAAATACAAGTCATTGCATAAAATGCGTGTGTGTGTGTGTTGTGTGCATAAAATGGTAATAATGATCAAACTTGCAATATTCTGATATCAAGTATTCTGACTTACAATTGAACAATTAAACTTGTAAAATGTAAATACGATGCCCCCATCACACACCATTACTTTTAGAAATACAAGTCATTGCATAAAATGCATGTGTGTGTGTGTTGTGTGCATAAAATGGTAATAATGATCAAACTTGCAATATTCTGATATCATGCATTCTGACTTACAATTGAACAATTAAATTTGTAAAATGTAAATACGATGCCCCCATCACACACCATTACTGCATGGGTCACTATTGTTTGTAACACAGGCAAAAACTTGTGGCCAAATTTCAAATGTTTATGACTATTTTTATGACCTTTGAACGTTGCACCCATTCGTCCTAGTGAAGGTCTCCGGTCTTCTGTGGCAGTCACGTGACGTTTCAAGATTAATTTTAGTCTTCTGTTATATGTTCAAGGAAGAATATACTTTTTGTTTTCAAATGAACTAGAACTTATATTTTCGTTCTTGAACAGTGGGTGATCTTACAAAACTCAACATCCCCTACTTTTTTTTTAGCATTATAAATTTATGATATATATATATATATATATGTGTGCATAATTTGCTTTGATAAGCTTTTTGTGTTCAATGTCTTTATTTGTGAGCCTCAGAAACAAACTCAGTTATTATTAACTTTTAGAATTGTTCTGTTGTCTGAAAAGAAGAAAATAGTAAATTGTGCTGATTTACTTTTTCTCCCGATGGGGGAGAGGACAGTGCCCATACAGAGCAGCTGTTTCGACCTTGTGAAGGTCTCCTCAGTCTGCATATCGGCCTGCAATTTGACTGTCCAGTGGTTGTCAACTTGAGCAAGAAGACATTCTACAAGAGAATGGTGTCCTCTTTGCACCATTCTCTTGCAGAATATCGTTTGTTCCCTGTAACGTCATGTTGTGATTATATTGCGTTCAGACCATCCATTCGTTTATTCACTAAACGTTCCCCAGGCATGGACAACATGGTGATCCAGCGCGTGCACCAGGCGGTCAAGGCGTCCCTGATGTCCCGGCACAGCCTGGAGTTCCAGTGGCGGCAGTTCTGGGACCAGCAGGGGCTGACGGACATCCTGTGCCACGTCATGCCCTACATGCTCTATAACGTCAAGTTCTCCTGTGGACCAAACCGTTTTGTCTGCATGCTGTACGATTTCAGGTAGGTGTAGGTATTATAGGGCTGGGTATGTTTTTTGTTCATCTTTCAATTAGGTGTTTTCACTTAACAGTTCACGATGAGAGAGAGAGGAGAGAGAGAGAGAGAGAGAGAGAGAGAGAGAGAGAGAGAGAGAGAGAGAGAGAGAGAGAGAGAGAGAGAGAGAGAGAGAGAGAATACGAATACGAATACGAATGTTTTATTGAGGGTAAAAAAGATAAGCTACAATAGCTTCTTTGCACCTTGACCTCTCACTCACACATACCACTCATGCCATGCATCAAGCAAGAAAAATTGACATAAAACAATCAAGTCAAAAAGATGGAGACAAAAGAGAGAGAGAGAGAGAGAGAGAGAGAGAATACGAGTACGAATGTTTTATTGAGGGTAAAAAAGATAAGCTACATTGGCACATGAAATAATTGAAAAAGAATTTTTAAAAAATGGGAATTAAAAGCAGGATAATAATGAATGGTGAACTTGAATTGGTGGTTTAAATTGAGTACGAAAAAAGGGAAACAATTCTGAGACAGTGACAATTTTTCAGAATAATACCACGTTTAAGGGAAAAAAGAAGAAAGAATAAAAGAGAGAGAGAGAGAGAGAGAGATGGATTGAATGAGAGAGAGAGAGAGAGAGAGAGAGAGAGAGAGATGCATTGATAGGATCTGTGTGTGAGGCTGTGTATATGGGTTTGAGTGTGTAATGCATGTTTTCTGTTTTGGTATCTTTTGCCATGAACATAATCATGTCATCTCCTCCACAACATGTATGTGAGGCGGTGGTTGGAAGAAGGGAGTGTTGAATGTGTGTGAGAGCGAATGTTGCACAGTTCTGTTAGCCTGTTACAGTTTTAGCTCCTCAACTCGTACAACATTTTTATCTACCAGCTCTATGCCTCTAGTGGCTAGACTGTTACTAGTTTGCTTGACTCGACTAGGCTTCTTTGCGCTTACCTCGCACCCGACCCATAGCCATGCCATTCCCACTCCGACCCCTGCACCTGGCCAGCCTACTCCACGCACATTTTGTCCTCTGGTCCTGACCTTATCCATTCACCACTGTACTTTGTCCTCCAACCCCCAACCCATCCCCGAAAAAGAACTCGATAAACAAAAGGAGAGAAAACATAGGGTAAGACGGGGTTAAAAATCCATGGGCGGGTAAGAAGCCCATGCCAATTATCTCATGAAATGAAGCAAATGTCAGTCAAATGTTGCCCATGAGATG
>CM065688.1:30160585-30175585 GCA_017654935.2 Phymorhynchus buccinoides
CTCCCCTCCTTCTCTCCTCTGTCTCCTCTTCTCCTGCCTTCCCTCTCTTCCCCTCTTTCTCGCCTCTCCTCATCCCTCCCCTCCCCCTCCTCTTTCCTCTTCTCCATTTCTCTCTTCCCTCTCCGCCCCCTCTCTCCTTTCTTCTCCCTTCCTCCTTCTTCTCTCCTCTCCCACCTCCCTCCCCCCCCCCCCTCCTGCTCCTTCTCCTCTCTACCCCCCCCCCCCCCCCCCTGCCACTGCGCTAACTCTCCTTTTTTCCCCCCCCTCCCTTCCCCCGCCCTTTTTCGAACGACCGCTTCTTCGAAGTGGACACCGGTTTTTCGCATGTTTAAGGTGTTGTTGTGTCTCTTGCCTTGCGAACAGTTTACAGTTTCAGGCGCGTGACGTTGCAAATCCCCCAGTCCAACACTTTCAGATCCGGTGAGGAAAAAACTATCCACGCCATTCCTGACACTTGTTGTGGGTGTGGGTATCTGTTTGATATTGGAGGACACGAAGACGCAATACACAGGCAGACAGGACAGACAAATTCCCCGTGGGGATACCGGGGGGCTTTCGTAAAAATAGTTCCCACCTTCTGGAAGTCTGTGCTTGCAACGTTCCTCTAACTTACCACTCTTGACTCTGCCTGTTCCATTTGCTTTCCATAATCTACTATTCTTTCGACTTTATTTGCCCATTCTCCTGCTTTTTTTTGAAAACAATCTTCCAAATAATTTTCGCATTTGAGCTTCCTCCGAACATCAGTACCAGCGGGGAAAACCAAATGAAAGCTGAAAACGGACACATATTATGTATCTACCCAATTATGGCCAATACGGCCTGGAGAACGCAGCAGACAGCAGACAGAACACACACCACACACACCACACACACACACAACACACACACACACACACCACACACACACAACACACACACACAACACAACACACACACACACCACACACACACACACCACCATGCCACGTTTGATAATACTTTGCATTCTTTCAGTATATAATGAATCTGAACACATGGTACAAAACCATATTCAACAATAAGGCAAACGTATTTCAAATATGTTTGACTTCAGGGCGATTTCTGTTGAGATGGGAAGGAAATGTTTGTGTAAATTGTGACCATTTACAGCAGTGGTCACTTAACTACCCTATGCCAGTGAATATAGTATCTCAGTATATGAATGGCCAGAAAAGAAGGGAGCACACTGTGCGCATTTTTTTTAAGTTGTTTTCGCTGCCTTGCAACAGTTACAGGTTTCAGGCGGTGACGTGCAAACATCCCCCAGTCCAACAACTCAGATCCAGTGAAGAAAAATATATCAAAACACAAATCTGCACTTTTGTTGTGGATGGGGTATTGCTTGATATTTGAGGACGTTAGAGACGCACATACAAAGGCCAGACCATATAGACAAACAGGACAGACAGACAGACACACACACAACACCACCACAAACACACACACACACACACACAACACACACACACATATACACAACACACACACACACCCACCACGCACACACACACACACAACACATCACACACACACACAAAACACACACACCACACCACACAACACACACACACAAAACACACACACAAACACTATAAACACACACAAGCACACAATCACACACACACACACACACACACACACACACACACACCACACACGCGCGCGCGCACAAGCACACGCACACACACACGCCACACTACACACACACAACACACCAATCATTCTCTCTCCCTCCATACCCTCTTCTTCGTTTGTTTTTTGTTTCTTTCTTTAATATAATGACCATAATGTTTTTCTATATGTGTTGTTAGACCTGTAAATGTTATTGTTTTCATAGATTTTTGATTGATGTTGGTATTTTTGTTTATGATGGCAAGATAAAAAAACAAAGCTTTGTCAAGCCTTCATTCTTAAAGCTAGTCTGACCCGTGCGCTTTACTCACATAAAAATTCCACGGCAGTTGAAAGTCGGTAAGAGCAGGAAGAAATCCCGCTGCCTGGTATGGCCAAAAATTGATAGCTAGGTTTTCCAAGTGTGCCCACACACCCTCCTCACCGTGTCCCCCCCAAATACAAAACAAAAAATGGGTAGGACGCTTGCACTTGTGGCGACGCGCTCCTCCGTGGGAGACGCGCCCGAATTTTGCACAGAGATACTTCTCTGTGACTAGAATATACCAAATACCAAATATTCTGTTAACCCTCAATAAAGATTATTTTGACTTGACGACACACACACACACACGACAATACACACGCGCGCGCGCACACCATGCCACGGTTGATTAATACTTTGCATTATGTCAGTATAAATTAGGTGAATCTGAACATGCTTATTATGTGTACACGTGTTTTGTTCGTGCTTGAATAATTTTGAATGCATGTGCTTGAGAGTGGTTCAGATCAACCTGTCTTCAGAAAACGCATTTTAATGTTACAGTTATATAACAACATTTGAATAACGAGGAGACATTAAAGAAAACTGTTAAAAAAAGTATAAAGCTGTGCTTTATGTGACCGATCTGACTCCCTGCAACGGACAAACATATTCACTGAACAATAAGGATTTATTATTTCAAACAAGTTTTGACTTCAGGGAGAGAAGAAAGAGTGGAATGATGAGGGAAGGAACATTAATGTTTATGACATGTAACTCTCCACAGTTGCACCTCTTCCCAAAACACGTGTGCGCGTGTGTGTGCGTGTGTGTTGTTGTTGTGTGTGTGTGTGTGTGCGTGTGCGTGTGCGTGTCGTGCGTGTGTGTGGTTGTGTGTTTGTGTGTGTATGTGTGTGTGCGTGTGTGTGTGTGTGTGTTGTGTGTTTGGTTGTGTGTTTGTTTTGTGTGTGTGTGTGTGTGCGTGCGTGCGTGTGTGCAAATGTGTGTGTGTGTGTGTGTGTGTGTGTGTGTGTGTGTGTGTGTGTGTGTGTGCATATTATATATGTGTGGTGTGTGTGTGTGTGCGTGCGTGCGTGCGTGTATGTGTGTGTGTGTATACGTGTGTGTATGTGTACAAATGTGTGTTTGTGTGTTCCCTCTTCCCCTCCAGGAAACGGTCTATCATTATTGAACTGCGTCGGTGGAACCAAGTGGGTCCCAGAAGACCCGGTGAGCACTTTCACCTGCGTAAACACTCCCCCAGACACATTCCAGTGGAGAGTGTACGGTCACACGGCTGCCACGTGCGACAACGTCACGTGCACGGTGAACGTGGATCACGTGCTCGCTCTCCGACCCAACGCTTCTGTCAGTACTCTGCATGTGGACGTGGCCCCTTACAGAGAGAACAGTTTCTATGCGTGGTGTGGAGTACTTGATTTGGTGTATGCGCAGTGTTTACTGCACGTTGTGTGTAAGTACAGTCTGCGAGGGTTTCAGCCCTGGGGTTGTTTTTGTGTGTGTGTTGCTAAAGACAAGGTTTTTTGTTTATAATATAAACATCGAACACACTTTTCTCGTCTCTCACACACACATACATATTGCATAAGGAATTTAAAGCACAACACACACACACACACACACACAGACACACACACACACACACACAGCATTCACACACACACATTCACACACTCACACACACATTCACACACACACACACACACACACACACACACACACACACACACACACACACACACACACACACACACACACACCACACACATACACACACACAGCTTTTTCAGCTTATTAATTTAACCTCTCAATAAAGATGATTTTGACTTGACTTGACTTGACACACACACAGCGCACAGGCACGACGCACGCACATACACACACGCATACACACACGAGGGCACAACGCATGCATGCACACGAACACACACACAGACACACAGACACGCACTACAGTGGACACACACGCACACACTCACGCACTCACGCGCACACAACCACACACACACACACACACACACACACACACACCCGCAACACGCACACGCGCACACGCACACACACACACACACGCACAAGCACACACACGAGTGTCTGCGTGTCAGAGTGTATTGTATGACCGTTGGACAGAATGTGACAGCTGCTTTTGTAAAATTCAGGAAGAGCTCATTTACAGAGCGCGTCCCCACTAGTGCAGCATCATTTTCCTTTATCGTTTGGTTTCTTTCTTTCTTTCTTTTCTTCATCCTTGTTAGCAATGTATTATGTGACTGAACGAGGAATAGGAAAGGGAAAAGAATACATTTGACCGTGAACAGCCACTTTGTTAGCACTGAGTTCTTAAACGTAAGCGTAAAATGCAACAACATGGTTTATGCATCTTTTCTGAAAGACTTGGCGTTCTGAACATATTCAAGGTTTAGCCAAGAATAAAAAAACACGTGGCTGTTTCAGAACTATCAAGCCCAAGCAGGCTACTGTTGCACATACAGGACGAGCCTCTTTCGAAAATGGGAGATGCCATTCCATACAATTTTTTTCTCTCTCTTTTGCTTAGACGTAGAGAGACCATCATCGTGTCAGTTTATCGTGAGCAAGGCGAGTGGAGCCGTGTCCGGGTCCTGTGAGTTTGATCGGATCTACAACAGCAGAGGCGGGTGGAATTGTGAGTGGAAACGGGTCCACAATGAACAGGTGAGCAGTTGCTTTTGGGGACATTGCTGTCTTTTACCAATAGTGTGACTGTTGTTGTTGTTGTCGTATGTGTCTGCTTGTGGTTTATTTGTTTGGACAATTCCATTATTACGATCTGCCAAGTAGTTCGCATTGGTTGTTTGGCTGCCTATTTCATTATGTTGTTCATCAGAGGAAAAAACCCTGGTAGATCAAAGAAGCGGTATAATGACACCCTTAAAACAAAATATCTTGAAGTTGAAGAACAGTGTCTTGTCGAGGGAAACCTTGGCACAGAATCGTCCATCATGGCGTGGTGCAGTCACCAAAGCTTAATGGAGCCGCCACCTTAGCGGTACATGGTTGTCAGACAGCCATGTCATGGCTAGAGGCACTCTAACTCCACAGGCACAGGCGCGGCCCTTCAAACTTGACTGATCCCTGCAAACTCCTTTCTTTTTCTTTTTTTGCTGTCCCATCTTCTGGGCCCGTGCAGTGGCTTTGCTCCCACTCCGCTCATTCCGAACTTCCAATTCGCAGCCACACCCAACCATCCTACACACGTTCAGGTCGCAGAAATCCGAGACCAGCAGTTCAAGGGGAAGCGAATCTATGTTAGTCCGTCAGGAGGCAACCAACTGAGGAGACACTGTCGGATATCCTTTCGGGATCGCACTGGCTTTATTAGCCATCTGCGGACTCGTTCAGCATCCCAACCTCATCTACAGAAGATATGAAATGAAGGCCTACATCCATGGTAATCATCCTGAGCGGTGGACGAAATAACGACGACCAGGATTTTCCACTCTGATTTTCCACTAGATAAATCTGTTTGCTACAAAACTCGCAACCTAGAAGAATTAGTTAAATACCATCAGTCTTCAAAGTGTAATATAACACGACCAGGATTTTCCAGTAAAGAAATTTGATTGTTACATAACTCGCAACCTCGAAGAATTAGTTAAATACCATCAGTCTTCAAAGTGTAATATAACACGACCAGGATTTTCCACTAGAGAAATATGATTGCTAGCAAAACTCACAACCTAGAAGAATTAGTTAAATATCATCAGTCTTCAAAGTGTAATATATAGGCCTAAGTCTACACAATGTGTCCTGGGTTAAATGCGGAGTAACATAGCACTGTTTATCTCCCCCGCTTTCTCACTGGCCTTCTGACTCCCCCGCCTGGTTTATACTGGATGTTTCATATCGTTTCAGTCTGACAGAAGCATCCAAGGAACCTTTACAATCCTGCAGTCCTACACAGACTCGGAAACCGGGAAGGAATATAACAAGGGAGTGTGCTCCTTCAATTCCACGTACCTTCCTGTCCAGGGAGTGTTCACATATTCCCTCACGATGATCGAGCCTCCATTGGATGCTGTCCACGTGGCCACGCTGGTTGTCGGTAAGGATAACCTTAACAGATGTTGACACTTCTTCTTTTTTTAAATTACATGTTCCCAGTGGCGTGGTCATATAATAATGAGTGCTGCCTGGTCTCCCTGCGGTCCTCAGTTGACACAATCCGAAGTTTGACGTAGATCATGTCTTAAAGACCCACCAGATCCATCAGTGAAAAGCACTGGTTTCACGTCGGGTGTTTGCCCCCTCTCTCGCTGGTAGGAAATCTTATTTAGACCAGGTCTGACTCCCATACAAATGCACCCCAAATAGAAAACGAAACAATTTGAAGTTGGGGGCATTTGTATGTGGGTCACACCTACCCAGAAGAAAAACAAACAAGGGACTTAATCTTGCAGGGTCAGTGTGTCTTTAAGGGGGATTAGGGGTAATCCTACCTCGGATCCGCAGAAACAACAATGACCACACATCCGAAAGTGAGTAGGATGGTCCGGGGATGAGTAAGTGCTGTATTGACTGCTGCGAGGTATTGTGACCACTTTGTGCAGTTAGGTGGACCGTTTGTGCAATACATTTTACGTCTTCCTACTTTAGTGCTTAGCACTTTGAACCCGGGAAGAAGATACAGGTTTTCGTGAAAGGTAGTGGTGCATTCGGAGCGAGGAACGTTCACACCCAAATGATGATAATGATGGGAATGACAATGTTTACAACGACAACATCGACAAAGTCCAACAACAAAATGATCATGCTGATGATAATGAAGAGGAAGAAGAGCAAAAGGGAGAAAAGAGCACTACAAAGACAACGACGACGGTGATGATTAATAAAGCTGACAAAGACGAAGACGATTATTGACGATGACGTAAACGACACAGAACGAGACGACAACTACATTATGATGACTGTGTTGCTGTTGCTTCTGCTGCTGCAGACTATATTGGTGATGGCAAAGATAATAACCGTGTTTATGATACTTTCAGATGAAAATATATATGTGGATGTCACACTGTCAGGTCATTTGTTTGTTGCAACAATTCTGGACGGCGTATGACTGTGTTGCTGTTGCTTCTGCTGCTGCAGACTATATTGGTGATGGTAAAAATAATAACGATGTTTATTTCAGATGAAAATATGGATGTCACACTGTCAAGCCCTTCGTTTGTTACAACAATTCTGGACGGCGTTCCTGCGCGTAAGTATACCCCGCACAAAACTATAGAAACATTATCATTAAAGATCCACCAGATCACGTGTCAAAATCACGTGTTTTCCCTCTTATAGCTGGAAATAAATCTTGTTTTGACCAAGTCTGACTCCCATATAAATGGCCCCAAATTGAAACCGACACATCAGTTTAAAGAGCAGTCTCAATTTGAATATGGGGACATTTGTTTATGGGTCACAGCAACCCAGAAAAAAAAAACAAGGGACTTAATCGTGGTGCGTCACTGGATCTTTAATAGAGCCTACCAGGTTTGAAACGTACCCTCTGGTTTTTACCTGAATATAAAGAGCAAAAATAGTGTTCTTATGTATATAGGTGGTTTTTTTATAATTTAACGGGGAGCTATGCAAAGCTACACACTACTAAATCATGACGCTTCGATTTTAAAGAGTGGTTTCTCAAAGGCACTGGTGAGGTTATTGTAAAAGAAATAGCATAATAATAATAATAATAATAATAATAGTAATAATAATAATAATAATAATAATAATATAAACTATCTGTAACGCTTGTATGATATTACAATTTTTGTTGCTTTTTATATTGCTGATAGGCCTAATATTGTTGCGAATCTAAGTGATGACTATTTTTACATGCACCGTGTGTGATTTGATTCCAAAGAACATTTTGACTTTACTTTGATGCAGGAGTCCATACCACAACCACCACATCAACCATCGCTATGTTGACGCATTATTATATTGGATATTATTAACCTAAAAAGAGCGTTGTTGCATTATTATTGGACATCATATTATAAGTAAGAGAAATGTGCTGGCGACAAACAAATGCCAGGGCCGGACCTACCGGGGGGGCTTAGGGGGCTGCAGCCCCCACCCTTTTTCCTATAAAAAAAAAAATCATGTCGCCGAGCGGCAGCTAAATTTCCTCGCGGGCTATACCTAGCACTCATCAGCACCACCAGTTGATAGGTACTTAATGGTTAAAAACATGCTTCAATAGTGGTATGAACAATAATGGAATTAGTCCTTTATTTCATGCCCAGATCGCACTATTTTGCTTGCTCGGATTTAAAAATTTTCCAGGGGGAGCATGCCCCCGGACCCCCCTAGGGGTCTTGGTGCTTCGCACCTTCGATGAATTAGCCCCCACCCCTTAAAAACTTAGGTCCGGCCCTGAATGCACACAACAGACCCTCACACGTACATGATGTTATGTGGGAGGAAAAGATGGAACGTGTATAATAATTATTATAGATACTGCAATGGAATCAACCTACACTGGCAAATGATGTTGCTGCAAATTAGACGATCTTTAATTAACTAAAACACCGAACTCGTGAGCCATGCAGCCTTCAAAGGCTGAGACTTCCCAGTTTAAATTAAGCCTATTAGGTATTAGGTATTATGTAATTTATAGTCACAGAGGCGTCTCTGTGAAATTCGGGTTGCTCCCACCTAGAGAGCGCGTTACAGCCAGAGGCGCGCCACCCATTAACACCCATTAAAACAAAAATTACATGCGATTTTTGTGTAACTGATGAGGAAGGAAAGGGGGGGAGGCGGGTACATTTTGACCAAATGATTTTTCGTTGCCACTGGCTTTAACGTGTGCTGAGTGCATGGGCACACGAGACCTCGGTTTATCGTCTCATCCGAAAGACTCCACGTTCAGACCGTAAGGCCTAGTGCAAAGTGAGAGGAAAAATCCCCTGTACCCAGGTTCGAACTCGGGTTTACTTGACACAAGGCGAACGCGTTACCTCTGTGCCACTCGCCACTCTACACCTACACTCTAGTTTATAGAGTATCCCTGGAAGGGCTGAACATGTGTGTATCTGCAGTGACGATAGTTAATTCCAAACGAATGTTGCAACCAGTCTTGCACTATTGTCATAGAGTCTATCTTGTTTCAAGATTTTAAAAAAAATCATTAAAAGATCCCTTAGTTGATTCATTTTTGTGTTTTCTGGAAATCGTGGCGTTTTCATAGAACGTAAAGAATCTGTGCTGCAGAAATTCAATAACGCATTTATGCAGACTTAGTGTTTAAGCTTGACATGATTTGCATATAGCAGTTTAAATCAAGTATTATCAGTATTATTCTATCAGAATCAGTGTTATTCTATTGCACTCTATACATCTGTTGCAGTTACAACCGATATGACCACAAGCACTGAAGTTCACAATACGAGTGATGGCAACAGTGATGAATCCAACATGGCGGCCCGTGTCGCCGGTGGCATTGCTGGGGGTGTCGGCCTGATCGTTATCATCATTGTCATCGTCTTTGGCGTTATTGTTGTTAGAAAGATGTCTGGTGAGTCTTTGAAGCAGGCTATACGCATAGTTACATTCCAAAACGTCAGGGCAGATTTTTACTTCAACGTTTCGTCTTGGCTTAAGTAAAGGCTGTGTCAGACCAATAGGAATTGTTCGGAAATAATTAAGGGGAGTAATTTCATGGTGTGTGGGAGTGATCTCGCCTAATTCAATCGGTCAAACAGGGGAAGTCGTTCTACCATCAGCTTTCGTAGTCTATCGACTCGTGTGTTTGAGCAGACATACAGCACTGAGAACACCGTGCGTCATTCTAAAAGAAAATATGTAATTTATATTTTTACGTCACAAGTTTTATCAGTGTGTTTATAAAAAAAAAATGTTTGTAAGTCGCTGGCTCGCATCCTGCGATTTCAAGCTTCGACGCCATTGTTGCATTGTTGCCAGGGTATTTGACCGAGTAATGGAGGTAAATAACTCTAATTTTCACGAAGTGCTTTCCCCTAGTTTTTTTGAATAGCCATGAATAGCCATTATAAAAAAAACGTGTTGGTAGTAATGACAACTATGCAGACATAGGCTAATGTGTAAGAACTATAATACATGGCATATACTTAACCTAAAAAATACATGACAAAACAAAAATGGAATACTGAGGTTTGGAGAAAATATACTCAAATAAACTAAGGTGAATAACTCTTCATTTTAAAATGCGCACAACTCCAATCAAAGTTGAACCAGTGGGAGTTGCATGCCTTAGTGTGAGTTGGGTAGAATTATCCATCTTTCTTTATACCGTGATATTGTTTTTGTTGTGTAAGTGGATGTGTATGTATGTATGTGTGTGTGTGGGGGGGGGAGGGGGGGGGGGGGGGGGGTTTGTTAACAGCATATCACCATTAAGGAATAAAGATAGGAAGATGAAACTTGATGTGTATGTAGACTAGGTACTGTAGATGTGCCTTTGGGTGTCAAGGTCAAGGTCATGACCTTGACGTATAACCTTGGAAACTGAAAATCTATTTTTAGCCATATCTCGGGCACCAGTTAACATGGGATGTTGAAACATGGTATGAAGGTGGTTTGGCTGATGCTCCTTCCGAATATTGTTGCCCAATCAAGGTCAAGGTCAAGGTCAAGGAGATCGCTGGACCCTGAAAATCGAGGGGTCGGAAAAATGGAGTTCCCAAGATGAAATCAGGTGGGAATGTTGGCTGAGATTTATTAATGTGCCTTTTGGGGGTCAATGTCAAGGTCAAGGTCATGACCTTGACGTGTGACCTTGGAAACTAGCAACGCGGACTCCGCGGGTGATTCTCGAATGCTACATTCGATAACTGTCCTTGTGTTAATCACAGGTATCAAGCAGACAACCGATGCATCAGTGGTGTACTCAATCAATGGTAGCATGCAGCAAGATACTTCCAGCAACAGTAAGCCTATTTTCTTCCGTTCGTTCTTTATGTCTTCGTTTATATTCTTTACTTTGCATCCTCATACACGCACGCACATGCATAACACAAGCACAACACGTGTATACACACTGACAAAGAGAGACAAGTAACAAATGGACACATTGATGAATCAATGCCAATAGCTACATAGCCATCATGTTCTACAGAGAGAGAGAGAGAGAGAGAGAGAGAGAGAGAGAGAGAGAGAGAGAGAGAGAGGAGAGAGAGAGAGAGAGAGAACGAACGAAACGAACGAACGAAATGTTGTTTAATCAGGGATATAAGCTAAGCATACAATTTGCCTTTTTGCACTCAGCCCTGAAGCTAAACAAAAGGTTAACAAAACAAATATACAAAAAAATGAAGCGCTTGCGTAACAAATAATAATAATACAAAGCATTCAAGAAAAGTAAATATCTAAAAATAACATAACAGCACTATATACATCATCAATGTACAAGACTAATACAGGAAGAAGGTGATGGGGAGAGGGCTTGGGAGAGAGAGAGAAGAGAGAGAGAGAGAGAGAGAGAGAGAGAGAGAGAGAGAGAGAGAGAGAGAGAGAGAGAGAGAGAGAGGAGAGAGAGAGAGAGAGAGAGAGAGACAGAGAGAGAGAGTTCAAAAGATATCCTTGGACAGACAAACACAAAAATCCAACCGACCAGCCAACCAAACAGACTGCGGCAATGTTATACTCCCTTGCACAGTGTAGTGGCGCAGTACGGATGCGAAGGACAACAATAATTCTTGAATTAAAAATTCTTGTGTGTTTTTTGTTTCTTCTGGCGTTTCAGATACCTATGCAGAAGCTACAGATGTGGAAGAGTGGCAGGAAGTGAGGCGAAGTGACGGCGGAGTTGTCGACCCTGACCCCAGTTATCTCACCCCTGACTCCACTTATCTCACCCCTGACCCCAGTTATCTCACCCCTGTGTTCAATAACAACATTGTGTAATCAAAGGGAAAGGCCATTCGATTCTTTATGTCCTGTTTTGATCTGACCTGACCAGACGAGCGGACATGCCCATAGACACAGGCTAAACACGGATGTAGCCTACACACAGAAACACACACAAACACACACACACACACACACACACACACACACACACACACACACACACACACACACACACACAGACACTCACGCACACGCACACGCACACCCACACGCACACCCACACGCACACCTACCCACACATATGCACACACGCGCTAGCGTGGAGAGAGAGAGAGAGAGAGAGAGAGAGAGAGAGAGAGAGAGAGAGAGAGAGAGAGAGAGAGAGGGAGAGAGAGAGAGAGAGCGCAAGAAAGAGAGGGAGAGCGAAAGAAAGAGAGAGGGATAGAGAAAGAAAGAGAGATAGAGAGAGAGTGAGAGAGAGAGAGAAGATAATAATGATGTAACAAGATAATAATGATGTAACATTTCATTATGATAATGACGTAACATGCACACACAAGGCACACCCGCTTGCATGCGCATATACAGAAAATGGCTTGATTTTTGCCTTAATAATCAATGAATCGTAAACATTTCCGGGGACTTTGCCCCCTGGTCCCCCAAAAGGGCACTGCCCCTTAACCCGGAACTGATGCAACTCCCTGGACCCTTGGCAGAACCCCCCCCCCCCCCCCCCCCCTTGCGAATCACTTGGTCCGGCCCTGATCTATGTACCATTTTATTTCATTTGATGTCCTATAATAACAAGTTATATTGTGCATAATTAATAGTCACGTTTGTGTACATGTGTGAGAGTTTGTGCACCTGTATATACATTCCCATCTTTTACGCGTGTTTGCGTCTGTTTGTAAGTGGGTTGGTTTTGGTTGGATTCTCGGGAAAGCTTTTTGTGTCTTTCTGTGTGAATGTGCGTGCGTACGCGCGCGTGTGTGAGCGTTAGTGCGTTGTATGTGCTTGCATGTGTGCACGCTTTAGTAAATACCCTTTTAGATACATTTGCAGAGCTGTACCAGGACGAACAAGTGTTAGACTAAAATGCCCTGAAACAAGAATATCAATATGACAAAACGTCCTGGGACGGTATTCATGTCGAGATAGCATGAGACTTAGCATCATGCTAACTTAGAAGCTCTTCCAAAAGTCCTATTAAATCCTATAGGACATTGGAAGAGCTTCTAAGTTAGCATCATGCTAAGTCTCATGCTATCTCGACATGAATACCGTCCCTGGGTCTTGCAGAAAGCAACAAGACAAAGTCCGTCAGTGTTATAAGATGGAGGTATAACAGGTTCTGGGGGTACTGGGTTTTTGTTTGTTAATGTTATTAATCATATTGTTGAATATAATGCTCATGTATTTTGGAAAAAAGTTTGAATATTATTTTGCCTGTTTTCCCGAGCCTTGAGCTCACAATTTGCAATGTTGAGCTTTGTTTGTTTCATTTAGCCTACTCTACTTAACTATTACATACATTGTCATCTCAAGATGTTGTGCTTACATGTTTGAATACATTTCATGGCATACTTGTGTGTAAATGTGTTTGTTGTGCTAGGTTTGTTTGGTCTCTCTGTTTGTCTTTTTATGTATGTATTTGCTTTTTGATTCTTGCTTGTGTTTTTTTCCTTGTGATATATTGTGAGAGAGAAAAAAGATTTAAAAAAAAAAAAATGTTTTCCCTTGGCAACACAGTGTTAGGCCACTCATAATATGACATACAACTCACTTTGTTGCCATGGGGAAATAGTGATATTTTGTGAATGATGTTAACACAAAGTCCGTTTGTGTTAGATTTCGATATGACATTTTGTTCTGATAGTCGGTAACACAATAGGACACTGTTGTTCAATTTAATTAAGATGTGTTCGAGATCATGGGCCTTAAAGGGCCACCCTGACAGATGAGGTTTTGTAAGAAACACGTCGAGATCACCAGGAAAACACCCTTTAACGAGATCGCAACACTCACTTTGCTCTGGGTTCCTATAAATCAAACCGTCAAATCGGCGATTCCTCCTTGGCGGAGGTGCTGGAAGTCAAATTATTTTAGGCCGCTTGAGTTTAGACCAAATTGTTTGCACGAAATGTTCACAATACAAGCCTTTTTATTTTTTATTTTTTTAAAATTGCATTCAGTTTACCTAAAGGAGTTTCGCTCACAACAAAGGAAATAGCTCCAATTGTTTTTGTTTTTTTACTGCACTACAAAAAAAGAAAAGCTTCAACCACAATGAGTGTCCTCCACCCACCCCATCTAACATGGCTTCTCACTCCCTCCGGCGTCTCCGCCAAGGAGGAATCGCCGTTTTGACGGTTTGATTTCTAGGAAACCAGAGCAAAGTGAGTGTTCCGATCCTTGAAAAGGCTGTCTTTCTGGTGACCTCGACGTGTTTATAGCAAACACGTATCCGTTAGGGTGGATAACGCAACTCAAACAACTTTATTATCTCTCTTATTATCTCGTTTGTGTCAGCGTATTGGTGGTGTTGCCTTTCAAATGAACACATGAGTGACAAATCTTTTTGTTTTTACTGTACTTTTGACGGTGCTTGAGTACACATAATGGAATGTTTGCATAAAGTGAGATGTCGCTGACATGACAGAAGATGGAGCTATATCACTCTTAAAAATACACAGAAATCAGAATTGAAATACCTGCGCTGGTTTTGATTTCATTGCTATTCTTTGATGTCCTTAATACGCCATTTGCAGAACTCTGATACATATTACACGATAAAGTTTTGGCTCGTCGTTTTAGTTGAATTGATGTCAGAAATCAACGAAGTAACACACGAAATAAATGAAATGTTGATGCTATAGCTGGGATATTGGTTGAAAATATAAATACATAGCAATAAAC
Source organism: Phymorhynchus buccinoides (assembly GCA_017654935.2). NCBI lineage: Eukaryota > Metazoa > Mollusca > Gastropoda > Neogastropoda > Raphitomidae > Phymorhynchus > Phymorhynchus buccinoides. The sequence continues at coordinate 30,175,284 of CM065688.1, forward strand.
ATGTTATAGACAAACATTTGATATTTTTAGGGTTGCTGACTAGCTTTGGTTTACTTAGAAAAGCAATAGTCTGCGCGACGTAGGGGAAGACGGGGTAAAAAAGCGCATGGGCGGGTAAGAAGCCCACCCCAATTATCTCATGAAATGAAGCAAATTTCAGTCTCATTTTGCCCATGAGACGAGCGTTAATGTCTAGCATTCGTCTCATGGGCAAATTTCACTGACATTTTCTTTATTTCATGAGATAATTGGGGTGGGCTTCTTACCCGCCCATGCGCCTTTTACCCCCCGTCTTCCCCTAA
>CM065688.1:30183085-30215585 GCA_017654935.2 Phymorhynchus buccinoides
GAACAGACACATATGGGACATTTCGATGGCTTAGAGATGCAAAATTCATGTCATTTGAAAGCTTAGATTTTTTACAGGAATTTTTCAAAAATTTAGAAGCGTTTTTCTCGAAACAGGCCTTTTCGAGTTAGTCTGTTTTGACTCCAAGCCATCGATTTGTAGATACAAAGATGGTGGGAACAATACTGGAGGCAATGCCCGGAGGCAGTGCAACACCAGTAAAGTCCCGATTTTTTAACATTACAGATAGGTGTAGCGGTAACCACGCCTCGGTTAAACCTCATCGGCACAAGTACATGCACATTTTTTTAAAATCTCATATCTTTGGCTACATATGCTAGAATGTGCTTGCATTCATATGTTTTTTTATTTGTTTGGATTAACGAGGGAGTCGAAAATATTTCTGCTTTTATTAAATGTTTCTAACAGAGAATTATAGATTGTCGATGACAAGACTGGCATGACCATATAAACAGTGGTGAGAGATTTGTTGAATATAGTGCCTTTAAAACAACGAATTGCATTGAACCATATGTTGAAATTGACATGAACAGATACACAAGAAGTGCCCTCACTAAGCTTAGATTAGGTGTTTCTGAAATAGCTTGTCATAGATTTAGATACAATGAAACAAGTTCCAGTATTGTTGTGTGTCGTTTATGTCAGGATGCATAAGATGTCATTCACTTATACAGTCAAAATATCATAATTACCCATGTCGATTTCGTTTCAATTTTCTGATGTCATGTATAAATGAAAAAGTAATCTTTAATACAGCTTTGTTCGTTCATGAAGCGTTGAAACGGTTAAAACTGCTGCAACTTAAGAAGTATAATGATAACTTTTGTAATTGTTTGTAGATTAATTAACATGCATGTTATGCTTATTTCTTTGTTTGCTATGTTTATTCCATGCCTTAGTTCTTTTTGTGTAGGTAAGGATGTGTCAATTTTGTGTATTTACGATGTAATTGCCCCTATCAGAAAGGGGCCTAGGCCTAAAATCTGATTAAACAATTCGTATTCGTATTTTATCTCTCTCTCTCTCTCTCTCTCTCTCTCTCTCTCTCTCTCTCTCTCTCTCTCTCTCTCTCTCTCTCTTTCTTCTCTTCTAACAAATGTATTTTATAACAATCATGATCTGTGCAGCTTATTATCTTCTGATAATGAAAACACTATTGTTTCGTTAGCCAAATATGTTGCAGAAGCATTTAATGTTAGAAAAAAAGAGAATGCTTATTTGTGATGTATGAAAGTAATGTGTGCTCATTATGTCATATCTCGTGTTATATGAGCTTGAGAATCTTGTGTATGTTATATAAATGTTTCGTTGTTTGTTTGTTTGTTTGTTTTCATGTCTGGTTTCGGCTTGCTATTGTAATTTGTTTCCTGAATTATTGGTACATGTAAGCTATCCACAAAAAGTTAAGGATCACTTGCAAACTAATTCATAACTTTCCAAATAAGAAAGCCAATGCGTTGAATTTTGGCCAACATTTAATTCAATGCTTTAGTGATAACGATACACAATTGCCTTCAATTTCGAGCAATCGTTTGGTCTGTACATTTGATCAAAGTGGGTACGTATCGAAATTTGATTTCCCAAAGTCATTGAAATCACAAGACAGGGCATTCTGATGCTCCCAAAAGTTCAGTAATGCGTGTATCCGCCATGGCTGTTCTGGCACTCGACGCAGCGAGTCCTCATGGAGTTGACCAGGGTGGTGAAGATCCTCTGTGGAAGCGCCTGCCACTCAGCCTGCAGCATCTGGTAGAGGTGCTAGGCATCCCTGGGAGGGGGGTGGTTGCTCCTCACTTTGCGATCCAGCTCATCCCAGAGGTTCTCAATCGGGTTGAGATCGGGACTGCATGCTGGCCACTCCATTCTGTTGACTCCAGACTGCTGCAGGAAGTCGTTGACCACCCTTGCCCTGTGGGGGCGAGCGTTGTCATCCTGGTAGACAGCCGGCGGTCCCATCTGCTGCAGTGTAGGCACAGCCAGCGGTCGAAGGATCTCATCCCGGTATCGGAGGCCAGTCAGGTTACCCTGTACATGATACAAGGGTGTTCTGTGGTGAAGGCTGAAGGCCCCCCAGACCATTACAGAACCTCCACCAAAGGCCACCTTTTCTTGGACAGTGGCGTCAATAAAGCGTTCCCCTGGGCGCCTCCAGACCCTCAGTCGGCCGTCGTTGTGGTTCAGGGTGAAGCGTGATTCATCACTGAACAGGACCTGGGACCATTGCTGACGTGTCCACCTCACGTGACGTCTGCAGAAGGCGCGGCGTGCTGCCCTATGGGCTGGAGTTAAGCGTGGCCGTACAGCTGGGCGACGAGAACGGAGGTTAAACCCATGAAGGCGGTTCCGTATGGTCTGCTGGCTGATGTTGATGTTAGTAGCCACCCTCAGCTGCCTTCGAATGATGCTGGAAGAGGCTGTTCTTGTCTGCAGGGCTTGTCGTTCAATGAGACGATCTTCACGTGGAGTTGTCTTCTTCGGTCGACCAGATCTGCATCTTTCATGGACCCTCCCAGTGGCTGTGAAGCGTTGAATCAGTCTGACAATGACCGAGATGGACACCTGAAGTCGCCTGGCCACTTCTCGCTTGGGAACACCATCTTGGAACCATGCAACAGCTCGTCCCCTATCCAACTCGCTCAATTTTCGTCGTGGAGGCATTGTCAAATCAGGCCTAATACTGGTGGTATGTCTTCTTATAAAGCCAAGCAAGAGACAGCATCTCACACATAAACAGCAGTGCTTGCACGTGCATAATGGTTTTTCCATCTGGCTTGTGCAATGTGTTCATGCAGAACGATCCAAAACAAGGTCCTTTTTCGCAAGTTTCCGCTTTTTCTTTTGCTGCCAAGCTCAGTAATAGAGAATCACGTGCAATGTTTCCACTAACACAACATCGCCCACTTACAGCTGAACAAGAATTCATAACAATTTGGCTTGACTGAGAAAAAAATAACAGGAGCGAACGGAGTTTATTGCGCACCTGTTTTCTCATAGTGATCCTTAACTTTTTGTGAGTAGTGTATGTTTAATCCGTTTCTTCACTTTACTTAATAAGTTGGTTTTCATTTTTATTATTGCTTTTTGAGTTTCATGATTTATGTTCCGTAACTTCGGCGCTGCAAGAAACAGTTCACCACATTGACATAAAGGCTGTATTTGTGCCATTGTCAATAAAACAATGTCTGAAGCGTCTGAAGCGTCTCTCTCTTTCTTTCTCTCTCTCTCTCTCTCTCTCGCGCGCGCGCGCGCTAGTGGATACCTTCTTGTGGGCTTTTGTGTTTCTTGCATCCACACAAAACCTTTTTTGCAACAAATCAAGACCACACCATTCATTGAGTGAGAATGGGCTACTTTATTGAAAAAGTGCCAATATCCTATTACCAAATATTTAAGTAGCAATCTTACCTTGCATACACGTAATATAACCGAGTTAAGCAATATCAAAATTAGAGGGCAACCCCACTTACATCCTATTAGCAAACATTTTTTATGTACCAATGATTTGCATACAACAATAGCAAACATGTTTTTATAATAGTACTTAATACAAAATACATACAACCTCCACAGTGATATGAACCATTTCTGCCAACGATAAATCAGTTCAACAAAAAGACTTTGATTACTTCAGATATTAATGTGCGCTGAACGATTACAACCTGCTTGATCTGCAGTCAGCTGAGAAAAGGCAGAGGCTACGTAGCGCAAACGTGTTATCGAGACTTCCGGCAATCCTGGGTTAGAGGTTATCTAGAGTGTATTTCTGGAATAGGATGCGCTCCGCATTTACAAAATATTCTAAACCTTCACATCTCGATTGATTGCAAAAAAGGAAATTTCTTTCAAACTACTTTCTTAACAGACAGCCTTTGTGTGCACATAGGTACGGTGTTGCAGTAATTACCTCTATTTGTTTGGTGCTCGCTGGAGCGTTGAATCTCATAATTATTACTTACAACCTCCGTACACACTCAACCTATTTGCTTTCAACCATTTTCTTTATATAAGCATGGCAACGATTTTCTGTAATATTGTGTTAATACTGTAATAATGGCCTACCATTTCCAGCACACTGTGGGTCAGAACGGCAATGTTATTGGTGTACGGTTTCAATTGGCTATTGATAATGCATTTTCTTTAAATTGTGATTAGTTGCCTTCTCTTAATTCACAGGTCTTTTCTTTAAGTTACACTTCAGATACCCCCATCAAATGTTCGCATTGAAACTGTCCTCCCAGAAGCTAAAAGGCCAACTGATCTATGTGGTTGCAACATTAATAGCCGATACAAATACTTCCTAACTCGAGAGTTATAATCTATATCAAAGATTAAAATGAACCCTGCTTTGCTATGGTAGAACAGTATTTATTGTACAGCTAAACGGCCAATTGATCTATGTGGTTGCAACATTAATAGCCGGTACAGATACTTCCTAATTCGAGAGTTAGTCTTTATCAAAGATTAAAATGAACCTCATATGCCGTGGTAGAACAGTATTTATTGTACAGCTAAAAGGCCAATTGATATATGTGGTTGCAACATTAATAGCAGGTACAGATACTGGTAAAGGTAAAGATGTGCCATCCCCCAAAGTTGGCATATTACAAAAAAATACATTCCGCAATACACTGGATAATCCAGTTTGCTTTGGATTGTGGTAATCCCTGGTGTAATTAATCATGCTCTGTTACCATGTTATGACCTCTTTATCAAATTAATATTGTTCATTAATACGTTTACTTCAAATGGCATTATCAGTGGTTGCGATTAGTTTGAATTTGGAGCCAATAGTAATATAATAGCTGTACAATAAATACTGTTCTATCATGGCGTATGAGGTTCATTTTAATCTTTGATAAGACTAACTCTCGAATTAGGAAGTATCTTTAATATTAAAATATATTATGAATTTCTTTCTCGTTTTTTTGTATAATATTATAATAATATTATTATAGTTTGGTTCCTTAAAATTAGAAAAACAATAAGTAGGCCTACAAACAACACCACAATATGAAAAGGAAACAGAAAAGAACCCATTCATTATAGTTCGAGTTGAGCTACAGACAACTGAAACAGACAAAGGTAGTCAAGCGGACAAGGGTGAAAGTAGGCCTAAAACGTGTTTAAAGATGTAATATAGTAAGGCTAACTTCCTCTTTGCCTTCTTTTCTTACCTTCTTGTCAGACAGCTTTTGTGCGCACTTGAGTCACTTCACCGTATAGTGCAGGTCGGTATGTAGTGAAAATAGGGGTTCGCTCAATATGTTGCTAAAATTGATTTTTTGGTTTTGTTGCATTGGCTATGGTACCCCAAACCTAAAAACACCCATAGGGTGAAATGTTTTCGAGATCCCTGCCCTCTTTGGGGGAGGGGGGAACTTCGACCTATGAAAACCTTATACCGGACGGAATCAATGTTTTTCAAAAGTATTTAATTTTAATTTAGAGATGTCATGAATCATGATATTAAACAGAGTCGGTGCGATGATACTGCCTTGGGGAACCCCCATGTAAATTTGATGTATTTTTGACACGGAGGATCCCACTTTGACTCTTAAAGAGCGGTTATTTATAAAGTTTTGTATGAAATTAAACATATTCCCGTGAATACCAAGACTGCTGATTTTATCTAAAAGCCTCCCATGCCAAACGGGGTCATACGCCCCCTTGATATAAAAAAAGGTGGCGAGGACTTTCCTGCGTCTCGCAAAGGCTTTTTTGACATAGGAGGTTAATCTTATAACTTGTTCCTTGCAGCATCTGTGTTTTCGGAAACCTGCCTGGAATTTGGGAAGAACGTTATTTTTTTCCAAATAGAATTCAAGTCTGCGTTTTACCCAGATGTGGGGTGAGGGAAATGGGGCGGTAGCTTGCGGGGTCCCTAGCCGGTTTTCCAGGCTTAGGAATCCCAACTACCTGTGCCTCCTTCCAGGCTTTTGGGACTTCGCCCTCAGCCCAACATCCGGAGTAAAAATGATGCAAGACTTTGAGAAAAGATGGGGGCAATTTCTTTATTATAGTGTAGGAGATTGGATCATCTCCTGTTGCTTTATGAGTCTTCCTAATCATATTAATGGCGGCAGCAAGCTCGGTAATCTTCAGGGGAGCATTAATGGTATGTGAATTATCAGTTGACTTTTCAAAATTATAATTTATTTTACGTTTATCCCGTTGAAAAACAGGTAGATGTTTCGTTTGGCTCGCCTGGGCAAATTGGTTGGCCAGGACGTTAGCGGTGTCAGAGTCAGTAGATGTCAGTTTATCTCCAACTAGGACGCGAGTATTAGTATTGTAACCTTTATTTTGGATTAACTTTAGGCGTTTCCAGGCCTTGCCTAGATCCCTAAAGTCAACAATGATCCCTAAAGTCAACAATGTCTTCTTTATTAAAATAATTTAGTTTGGCTTCATTTATTAAGTCGTCACATTCTTTTTCAGCTTTTAGTTTGTCGTCAAAATTGGGTCTAGTGGGGTGCAAGTCAAATTTGTTATATTTACGTTTTTTATTTTTAATTGCTTTTTTAATTTCCTCGTTCCACCAGGGCTTACTGTTGGGTTTTGAGGGCAATACTATTGTAGGAATAGCTGTGTTTGCAGCTATTAAAATTTGTTGTCTAATATTATCATAGTAGACTTCTTTATTTAAATCATTGAGATCTTCAGTTTTATATTTAGAAAGTAGAGATTGAAATAATGGCCAATTTGCTTTTCCAAAGTTAAATTTAGGTTCTGTGGTAGGTTGGTGTTATTTACTGCTAAGTTAAACTGTATAGAAATGGGTTTGTGATCAGAGTGGAGGGGATCCGAATAGGTGTACCACTCGTGATTGATTAGTAAGTTTGGGCTAGCAAGAGATAAATCGATGGCCTTTGGATAAAAGTGGCTAGAAGCGTTTGGATAGTAGGTGGAAGAACCATCATTTAATAAGATTAGTTGCGAGTTGTCAAATTTCTATGTATGCTGACGACATAGCCATCTGGTCGTCAGCATTCACGAAAAGTTCAAAAGCATTGACAAAACACTTACAAAGTCATCAAACCAACACAAGTCTTATTATTGATTATCTACAGAAAAACGGATTCTCCTTGTCTCCGGACAAGTGTGAGTTCATGTGTTTTCGTCATAACCTAATTCAAAAAAACATTAGCATTAATATTTTGGGCCAACCGAAATCTGTGACAAACGAAGCTAAATTTTTAGGGGTAGTACTTACTCCACGCCTTAACTGGGGCCCACATATCGACCACCTTTGTAAAAAAGCCATAAAGGGCGTCAATTTAGTTCGAATTATCTCTTCTCAGATATGGGCTCAAAATACAAAATTCCTTGTTCATCTAACACAAGCCCTAGTTCACAGCCGTTTAACTTATGGAATGGAAGCATTCCATAACATCACAAACAACTTACTAAACAGATTACAAACAGTAGAACTTAAAGCTCTTAAAGCCGCTCTTAAATTTCCAAAATTTGCAAACAACAACCTAGTCTATGGTACAATAGGATGGATTCCTCTAAATTACCTTATGAAACTAAATACTTCAACATTTTTAACAAGGCTATATGCAACAAACCATTTTTCAATAGAAAGCTTTAAGGAAGAATTTGAAGATCCCTTCTATAACCATCCATCCTTTCAACAACAAAAACCAATAATTGCACAGAAAGTTTGTAACCCACTAGACTATTCCCGGGAAATGCTTTCCATGGCAGGCCTGGAAATAGATGATATCGAAACTCACCCAAAATTTGCTATTCCACATTGGGAGTGGGAATCAGCAAACTTCGATATTTCATTACACCAGATGTATTCTAAATTAAACCAACCAAACCTACTCTCAGTTGCTGCGAAAGAAAATTTTTCTGAAATTCAACACCACTTATTGATTTACACAGACGGATCCAAGATCTCCGAGTCACAAATAGGTTGCGCTTTTACCATTCCAACCCTCAAAATTACTAAATCCTTTTGTCTAAATTCAAAAATCTCAATTTTTAGCGCAGAACTCTGGGCAATTCTTGAAGCCTGCTTTTTTATTAATGAATTCCCAAAATCACCTTTCCAAGTTACAATTCTTACAGACTCTCTATCTTCAGTACAAGCACTGCAAAACAATACAAAAAACAGAAGAAAAATTATCCAAGAAATACAAAATCTCATACATCAAATAAGAATTAAAGGCACAGATTTAACCATAATGTGGATTCCCTCCCACCTGGGACTTAAGGGGAATGACCTCGCGGATATAGCTGCCAAAAGGGCAGCTGAACATACCGAGGGTCAGACTGTAAATATTAAATTATCCCTTTCTGAATTTAAAAATCACCGAAAACGTTGTGTGTTCCGGAGGTGGGCCGAGGAGTTGGATTCCTACCCTGCGGCCCACTTCCGGCGCAGGAAATTTATTAAAGATGGACTTTTTTTACCTGTCTCCTACAAAATTCAGGGCAGAATCAACAGATTATACACTGATTCCATCCAATGTAAATTTAGGAGTACCCCATGCAAATGTGGAGAAATCTTCAGCCTGAATCATATTTTTGATCCTTGTAATCAGATAAAAAAAGAACTACAACCTGTTATAGATAAATGTGAACAAAATAATCTAACATACAATGAAAAAAACATCTTGAGTAAACACGATAAATTAGGTTGGTCACTAATAGTTTGGCTCGCCGGGACAATTGGCCAGGCGTCATTCAACCGTCTTATATAAAAATTAAAACTGTTTTTATTGGTGGGGATGGAGTCCCTCCGGGGCACGGGCCGGATACCTAACTGCATTCCTGCTCCCTTTCCCTCCTTCCCCTTTTTAACTAAATCATGCGCCTGATGGGCCGAAGAGACTCTTTTGAGCCCACCATTTTTTAAAGTCCTTTCCCCCTGCAGATGGGTGTCCGGCGCGCGCAACGGGGGGTTCTTTCGTAAACCGTCGCGCTTTTGCGCTTGTGCTCCCCCCCTTTTTGGGACTGCCCAAGCGGTGCCTTGCCACTGCTGGGAGCTGAGAGGAGGGGTCGCTTTCCCTCCCTCCCTCCGTTCCGAGCATACAAGAATCGTTAACCATCCCCACTTTCACCTTCACTACCATTACCACTACTAAGTAAAAGCTTAAAACTATTCTTTCTTATTTTTATTTTTGTTCCGTCATGACATCAGGGGCGGGAGAGTTTTTGTTGCTACCCCCCCTTGGGATCAGATGGAGCAAATAAAACTACTTATATTAATTATAGTAATGGAGGCCTCTGACGGTGTGTTCCCCCACTTGTTAACAACATTATCTTATTATACAACAGACTCTGACTAAAACTGGGTTCGTCCACTTAAAAAACTAATTACCAATGGTCAGTTCTATGACCTAATTACATATAAACAAACTAAATTTTAATAGTAACTTTTAAAACAAAGCGAATTTTGACATTTATAAACTGACTTTTTACAAAATGTTAACCTATTTTTAATATGTGAAAACTACTAGGGATATATACTCTAATAAAATATCTCTAGACTATGTATATCACGTCCTAAGGGACAAGATTTAACAGGATAAAATATTAGGATTACACGAAATAGCTTGTATGTAAAAGTTGTGTACATAATAATAATGTACATATAAATTTTTAAACAACCAAATCTTTTATGACCTTCTGGTCATTGACAGATCTAGTTTAAGACTGGATTTACCCACTCGGAAGACTGGCTATTAGTGGTCAGGTTCCATAACCTAATCAAAACATAAAACAAACATAATTTTAATAATAACTTTTAAATAAAACGAATTTTACCACTTATATACATTTTTTAATAATAAATTTTCAACTTAATTTCACATATATAAAAACTACGTTGTGTCATGTCCTAAGGGACAAGATTCAATAGGTCAAATACTTAGAAAATAAAATAAAAACTAAAAATATTCAATCATAACTCAACTAATTTTTAACAATTCTTTTTATATAAAAACAGTAAATACAACTTAACTCATTAAAAGACTAAATAGCTTGTATGTAAAAGTTGTGTACATAATAATAATGTACATAATAATACTTTCCGGTCTTAAAATAATCTCTTAGAACCAAGTAAAAAATATTTACGATCATTTGATCATTAATTTTGTACAGTTTTGTATACAGGCCTATGCCTCTTAAGAATTTTAATAATAAAGCTCTGTTGAGCACAACATGGATTTTAAAAACAAATGCTCATTTGAGCGTAAAGCATGAATTTTAAACAGTAGCCCTGGGGTTTTTAATTATACTTCCTCCAATCTGCCAGACTTAAAAGCAAACAGCCAAATATCTTTTACAAAACAAAATATTTTATTACAAACATAAATTTTAAAAAGAAAAAAAACCCAACTAAAAACTTATGCGCAATTAAAATAAAAAAACTTCTAAAAAATGTTCTAAAAATAACTTACCTCATAAATAATAAAAAAACTTTATAACTTTAAAAAACCCAAAAACATATCTTATCATTTAAAAAAATCCACTTTTTTCAGGATCTTCATAATTTCAAATGCCCCAAATGGTCTTTTGACCCAGAAGGCGTAAAAACTCTATTTTTCTCTCTCTCTTTCTCTGTTTTTCAAAATGTCCATATCCTGCCAATTTGTTTGTAACAGATAGTTCAGCTTTTATGTTTGCCATGGTTCCGAGTATGCTATGATATCTACTAATTGTTAAAACACTTTGTTTTGACAATCTTAATGCTTCTTATATTTGAACAACTGTGTGTGTATGTGTGTGTGTGTGTGTGTGTGTGTGCGCGCGCGCGCGCGTGCGTGTGTGTGCGCGAACGTGTGTGTGTGTGTGTGTGCGTGCGTGCGTGTGTGTGTGTGTGTGTGTGTGTGTGTGTGTGTGTGCGCGAAGCGTAGCGCGCAGGGGGGGGGGGGGGGGGGGGGTCCTTGTGATGCTTTCCTTGCAGAATCAAGAGTATCAACTTGTCCTGTAAATCGTGTTTTATCAATGACATCAACCTTTTAATCAACATTTTTCCATGGTGTAGATTTGGTTGTAAATATGTTCAAATGAATTAAAGGATCTTCTGTGAACCACATGTCACATTAACATTAAAACACAATTTTTAACGGTACAAAACGTCATCCAGAAGGATTCTCAAAGAACAGGCACTGATCAATTTGTGATGCTAAACACAGCTAAGGCATCAACTTTACACACGGTTTCATTCACCAGCAAAGCAGTAAGCTACTATTAATTTTTCCACACATAAAATCTGTAAATTTGTATGCTTAACTGCACATGTGAATGTTTTATTGTTCATATTTCCAGACAGAACATTCTTCATGTTCATAATAATGATATTTCATAGCAAAAAGGAATTTCAGCTATCATTTACAAGAGGTCATACATCCTTCAAAATATAAATGTTAAACGTTGATTAGCATATCTTGATGAGTATTATAAACATATTAAAGTCCCGCTCGCATGATATTAGGTATCATACCATGACCGCAGTATTTTGCATTGACTCTAGTTGTTGATGACATGGCTTCAGTTCATGAGGTAAACAAAAGTCAATTAGGAAAAAGCATATCTGCAGTAGGCTTTCACCGAAATGAGTCACGATCACAGATGTTTCAGGAGGAACATTTAGTTCATCGATATTTTTAGAAGTTTATTCAAGCCAACTTTAGTTTACCATAAGTAACTTTTCATAAATATCAGTCAAGAATATGTTGTAGTAAGTGCGTATATTACTTTTATTCAGTTAAAATTGCTAGATTTTCACTCATGGTCAATTTTATTTATGTTTGCGATACTAAGTGAATTGCTTAAGAACATGTTTTACTAAATGTGTTTCATGATGCAACTCAACACAAATAGGTTTAACGATTGATCTGATGAAAGACATATATTTGAAATACTATGTAGACCATACATCCAAAATATTTAAAGGACGTAGTTGGTGCTTTTTCTTTATTCTAAGATTTTTAGATTCAGTCTTGTAACTAAATAGCTCAACTTTTTGTGCGATGGAACAGCTGAGGAGTAGTCTATGTGATTCTGGTTTGCAGTGAAAGTCACGTTATTTCATCTCTGGAACCTTTAATGTGTGGGGAATTAATATAATAGCTTACTCATTTGAGGGTTTATGATTTGACTTTACCTGTTTGGTGAATGACAAAACTCGAGAGAAGACAGCTACCACACCAACAGTTACGTACTCATTCACAGAGGAAGCTTGCCGTGTCTCTCAAAAACATGCTGTCAGCACCCATGAGCAAAAGGCATCTTACTACCATCATACTTGCTCATCGATTACTGAAACACTTTCATAGTGATCTTAAAATCAAATGGTGCAAGTTTGAAGAAAACCACTCCCATGAAGGTCAGGGCTTAAATATTAGCAAACGCTTGGAACATCTGTTCACCTGAGTGCCTGACAGAATGCGTTGGGTTTACTTACATATCTCATTTGACTCACTTACCAGGTCCTTGACTGACGTAAAATGGGACAATTTGTTGAAGGAACCACAGTCAGCTCAAGAGAAATGATTGAAACCAAGACTGGATTAGTAATAACAGTCTCAGCCTCTTCATGGCAGTGGTGTTTTTTAAAATTATGCTTCTTGATTTTAATATCATATGTGATGACCAGCGTGAATTTCTTTCTGGGAAAGGGCTTCAGTAAACCCTGTGCAAGCATGATGTTGGTAAAACCCCTTTTGCTAATGGATGCTGAATAAATGAACAGAAATTTGGATATATTGATTGTGCGGGGACAGTGTCACAAGAAATGACACCAACACCCACCCCACACACCCTCCCCCTCTCACCAACTCACCAGAATTAATTTTATATTTTAGGCTTATAAGTCTGTTAAAACGAACAAACAAAAGCTAACAATTATAGCATTGTACCACTTGCCATTTGCACAAATAGCATGTCAAAATCCGATAAAACCCCATTTTATAGGTCTTCAAAATACGAAATGTCACCCAAAGTATATCATATAAATTATTGAACAGTAAGAAGAGTCATGATCTGGGTATGGGCAGCCCCCACAAAGTGTAAGGGGTTCAGGGCACAAACGCTGGGGGGGGGGGGGGGGGGGGGGGGGGGGTCTCTGAAAATCCGCATTTGTCCAACTTTCCATAGACTTTGTTTATATTATTAGCTACTGAACAGTAAGAACACTTTACAACGTCACCCAGAATAATTCAAAACCTAAATTTGGTCTACCTGCTGCAAACAATATGTGAAATTACAGAAATAATAGAACTAAACTCTTCCCAATATAGGTTTTTTTTAGGCCAGATTTACCCCCCTTCTCCAAAGAGGGTGGTGGGCTGGGGCCATTTGAACCCTATGAATGTTAGGTTTGGGGTACCCTAACCAATACATCAAAACCCAAAAATATATTTTAGCTAACATACTGAGCGAAGCGACATAACATCCCTGACTAGTGACTCTGCACAATATTTGTAATGCTCGGTGATGCGTTGAATCTCACTTTACTTCCTACTCGCTACCCCAATATATAGGGCCACACGTTTTGCCTTTTACCACATTCGTACACATGGCGATGGTTTTCAGTGCTAGCCTAACAATGTTAAAGTATTTAGTCATTGTCTTAGGATGTTTTCCCTTAGCCGTGGGTAAGTATACTATATAGTTAACAAGAATGTAGTGTTAACGTTAGTTCGCATTTTAAGCAGCATACTTATATAGGGTGATGAAACGAACATTTTGTTAGAGCCTTGTCATACATATGAAACTTTCGTACGTTGACGCGGAGCAAAAAGATGCAAGCCAATTACCTGGAATATGAGTCGGTATTTTTCGTTGTTAGTCCGTCACCAAGACGGACTATTGCGATGGGCTGGTTTGTATTTTTGTTTGTTTGTTTGTTTGTTTTTTGTGGGGTTTTTTCTGTCTGTCCCAAGGATATCTCCCGAACCGCTGGACCGAATCGCGTCAAATTTTGTGTGAAGGTGTGCCTCCTTAATAGGAAGAGATTTTGCCGTCGTGACCTTGACCTTGACGTACGACCTTGAAAACCGAAACTCTATTTTTAGCCATATCTCGGGCACCGATCAACATAGGATGTTGAAACTTGGTATGAAGGTGGTTTGGCTTATGCCCGTTCTGATGATGGCATACCGATCAAGGTTAAGGTCAAGGTCAAAAAGATCGCTGGAGCCTGAAAATCGGAGGGTCATTTTTTTCTCCTTCTGTCTGTCCCAAGGATATCTTTCGAACGGGTTGACAGAATCGCGTCAAATTGTGTGTGCTGGTGTGTCACCATGAGAGGAAGGCATCCGCGCAAACCATATTGCCGTCGTGACCTTGACCTTGGCGTACGACCTTGAAAACCGAAAATCTTTCAGGGGCCATAACTCCCACACCGTTAGTGTTAGAGTCTTCAAATTTGGCATGAAGGTACTTTGGCTTATGCCCGTTCTGATGGTGGCATGCCGATTAAGGTCAAGGTCACGGTCCGGGCGATCCGTAGGCCTTGAAAGTGGTAGGGGTCTACACATTGGGTTTTAAGCCATATTTTCCACATTGGTACTTGACAGAAGCGCTTCAGATTGTGTGTGGTACTGTATAACCCTAGAGAAGAAAACATCCGAGCATAAATTATCACCATGCTGACCTTGACCTTGAAGTGTGACCTTGAAAACCGAAATTTCCTTCTTTGCGCTATATGTTTCTTCTTCAAGCTGTATCTCGTGAACTAGAAGACAGAATCCCTTCCAATTTTGTGTCAGGATGTGACACTCTACGGGGTGTCGCAAGTGCGTGGCATTGCTGGTGACGGACATGTCTGCCGCTCGGCGACGCCCTTGTTGTTTATTAAACTAGCCCTAACCCTAACCCTACCCCCCACCCTATAAGACGGGAAAACGCAACGAACCACAACTGACAAATCGCGGTGTACTGCAGTACATAGTGGGGGGTAGGGTTAGGTTTAGGTCTAAGGTTAGGGTTAGTATTCCAAAAAGGTAATTAGGTCAAAATGTTCCTAAAATACAGCTTTATGTATGGTAAGAAAGGCAAAACACGGAAAAATACAATTAACCGAGAAATGCAGGGGGGGGGGGGCACATCTTAATACATATAAGTTATCAAAACGGTTATCAAATCAACATAATTATTACCAAACATGGAACAACATTATACCATTGCAGTAACAACAGTCTAAAACTTTACTTTACTTTACTGAGAGTGAGAGATAGAGATAGAGAGGCAGGCACAGAGAGGGACTCAGAGAGACAGACAGATAGGCAGAGGGGGAGACAAATAGACAGAGAGAGAGAGACAGGTTGACAGAGAAACAGAGAGAGGGGGACAGAGTGAAAGAGACAGAGGGACAGACAGAGAGAGAGAGAGAGAGAGAGAGAGAGAGAGAGAGAGAGAGAGAGAGAGAGAGAGAGAAACATATAGGCCTATTTAGACAGAGAAAGAGAGAGAGACAGACAGACACAGAGAGAGAGAAAGAGAGAGAGAGAGAGAGAGAGAGAGAGAGAGAGAGAGAGAGAGAGAGAGAGAGAGAGAGAGAGAGAGAGATTTAGATATGTTATTATCTACATCTTGAGTGTAACAATCTATCCTTTAGTCTGCCAATCATGCTGGTCACAACATTGAAATTGCTCTTCTAAAAATAGTTAACGACATTCTTTCTGCTCTATGATGATGGAATGGTTTCTCTACTGTCCCTGTTACTACCTACCCTCCTCTGCCTTTGACACTATTGATCACTGTACCCTTCTGTCTTGGCATATATGATAAAAGCTATTTCATGGTTTCGTTCATACCTTTGTGGACGTACGCAAGTTGTCTCTGTGAATGGTTTCTTCTCATGCTCAACAGTAGTACTATTGGAATATGGAGTCCTATCGTGTTATGTGCTGGGTCCCATTCTTTTTGTTCTTTACACGCAGCCTATTTATAATATTGTTGCTCACCATGGCATTTCCCATCACTGCTTTTCTGACGACAACCAGATCTACACCTCCGACGATATCTCTCTGTTCCCTTCTATCATTCAACGGAGGCAGTCATGCATTTATTACATCAAAGCTTGGATGACTGACAACAAACTTCAACTCAACAATGACAACAAATTAATGAGCTGATTGTCGTTGTGCCCAAAAGACGTGTGTCTACAAACACTTTCCCTACTAGAGAATCCAGACTTCTGTAACTGCGTTAACCTGGCGTCACTCTCATTTCAAAGTCAAATTTCCTCTGTCTGTGTATACGCGCAAAATGTCGCATCGTCACAAAATGTCGTAACTGCGACATTTTGCGTGGCCATCCCCGATGCAAAATGTCGTAACGACATTTTGCGTGGCAAGTGCCCATTAAATATAGAATTAGCCGAAAAGCTTTAGAAAGAATGTATAAATCTTTTGTACTACCTTACTTTGATTATGCTGATGTCGTCTGGGATAACTGTACTGAAACACAATCAAATTCACTTGAAGAATTACATTTAGAAGCCATAAGAACAATTGTTGGAGCAGTTCGTGGAACAAGTCATCAAAAGTTACATGAAGAATCTGGCTTTTCTTGATTAAAGAAAAGAAGAGAAAGACATACAATTATTTTTTATTATAAAATTATAAATGGTATGTGCCCTGATTATTTAACAAACATTCTACCTGGCCTTGTTGCAGACAGAAACCCATACCATAGACGAAGACTCTTAGAAAGAAATGTGCCTAGATGCAAAACAGAATTATATAAAAAGTCATTTGTCCCATCTACAACGCTCCTGTGGAACTCTTTGCCAAACGATATTAAAACATGCAACTCTTTAAGTACAATTAAGCGTTACTTGTCGGCAGACGATCCTGTTGTACCGCCTCATTTCTATCTTGGCAAGAGGGAACAGCAGGTGATGCACTGCCGTCTCCGTCTTGGCATGAGCGACTTAAAGAATGATATGTTTAATCGACATCTAGTCGACGACCCATTTTGTGCTTGTGGTAACGGGGCGGAGACGGTGGAGCATTACTTGTTGTATTCTCTTTAATGGAGCCCGTGCTCGTACAATTTCAACACTTCCAATAGAATATTGTATTGTCGAAACACTTCTCAAGGGTAACCCTACACTACACATTAATACAAACATTTTGATATTTGAAACTGTCCATGAATATATTTCCGAAACCAACAGGTTTTAAGTCATGTTTGTATTTATTTTATTTAACTATTTATTTATCTTATTTATTAGCACTAGTAGTATTGAAATTTTAAAAAAGCAATACTGTCTGTATATCAGAAACGTGTACGAATTGTGTGTGCTTCTCCAATGCTATACTGGCTGATTCACATTTCATGTTGTACTATGGATAAATTATTTTTTGTTTCCCCTTGGTCTCTCCCAAATTTACAAATTGGTAAACTTATTGATTTATTATTATTATTATTATTATTATTATTATTATTATTATTATATTATTATTATTATTATTATTATTATTATTATTATTATTATTATTATTATTATTATTATTATTATTATTATTATTATTACTTTTGTTTTGTTCACACTTAAAACTCTTGTTTGTATTCACAGTTTATATTGGTTTAAACGCAGTCTCCATCTGTTCAATCAATTGTGCAATTATGATGTTAATTTAAGGAGCACGGTATAAGCTTCGAGCTTGTTGTTGCTCTAATTGTCTTTTTGTTTGATCGTTTCCGAGTGAGTGAATAAAGATTTGTTTAAACCAAGTGCCCATATGAGTCACGGCTGTAGAAGTCATCGCCTCCACTCTTCAACAGAGAAATAAAGCTGACCATCCCGAGGGATCGCGGGATGGTGTGAACGATTTCGGAGGACAATCTAGAGGAACGTCTGTGTAAGATGTCTACGCAGCGGAGTCATTAATAATAATAATAATAATAATAATGGGAATGCATATAGCGCTCTTTCTCACATGAGCTCAGTGCGCTTTACATTGATAACAAGAACATTAAAGGCAAACAAATAATTAATCAATAGAAAGTAAAATAAGCGCGATGCTTGCACGCAACGTTCTCTTACTTCCTTACACACACACACACACACACACACACACACACACACACACACACACACACACACACACGCACATACACACGCACACACGTATGCACACAAAGACGACTCATGGCAACACAACAAACTGAAGTCGTGGCTGCTGTTACTGTTAGTGTTTACTGCTAGTCTAGATAACTAAGGCACTGTTACAGTGTTAGAACAACACTTTTCTATATATAATTGGGTTTAAGCCTTCCTATATAACAAGTCTATACTGAAATGCTCTATATTATACTGCGTAGAACGTCTGTAGCAGCTCTAAATTGTTCACTGTCTTCACTGATCAGACACAAAGCTTAGCCATACCAGCCGCCGTGGTGTAGTGGTTAGCGTCGCGGACTACTGGCTGGGAGGTCACGGTTTCGAATCCCATCAGAGGCGATGTATTTTTAGGTCCTGGACCGACTCCTACCCAGAGTGAGTGACTATGGGCTCAATGGGAAGACTGAAACCACACAGTCGAGTTTCATCCGCTTAACGGATGCGATTCTGAGAGTGTTGCTCTATTTGCAAGACCAACACTGCAGGTGTCTGTAGTTCTCGGGCCTGGTTATCATCGTTATCATCGGCCTCATTTTCCATCAATCATGAAACAAAAAATGTCTCAAATTCTGTGGCTTTGCATGCTCTGCTCTCATGGTGACCTCAGTTTCGGTTTCCAATCCAGTCTATGCCTTGGTGCGTTCGGGTCAAAGTCATGGGATCAGTGTGTTCTGGGGAGCTGTCGGTGGACGGTCGTGGTGACGCCCTCGGAGGAGGACCTCACTCACGCTGGCTCCGCGACTAAGAGAATAGTGTCGTCAGTAGGGGGCTTAGTAGGTGGTGTCCTGAACAGGCTCCACTGAACTCCACCGAAGTGACTCAGCAGAAGTGCAGTGTCTCCTCGGTTGGTTGCCTCCTGACGGCCTAACATAGATTCTCTCCCCTTGGACTGCTGGTCTCGGTTTCTGCGACTTGAACAAACCCGGGTGTAGCTGCGAATTGGGATTCGGAACGAGCGGCGTGGGAGCAACGCCACTGTAGGCCTACATCCCAGAAGATGGGACAGCAAAAACAAACAAAAAACAAAAATAAGTTTAGCCATTGAAAAGACGCACTGATATTCGAACGGAATCTATCCATTTTTTCTTAGCACATCAAGAGTGCTCACACTGCAGTGCCAAATGCGCTAAGCTGTTGTTACTCATTACATAATATTTGTAGTCAATTCGATCTATTTCAATCAGACATACTACTGATACTAGACCAGAGAAGAAGATTGTTTCGACGTTTGCAAACACTACTTTAGTAGAATTATCATGACTAGATCTAAATTTCGCACATCGTCATCGAAACAGTTTACTTACTTGCAGATCTTATCCTCATGCTCTCATATCCTGTGGCTGATTGCTTTGTCAAAATAAAAAACACAACATTCCGTTGTCTGCATCTCCAAAAGAAAACAAATGCGACTGCTGCACTGACTGCCAAAGAATGGCAGTGCTTGATATTATGGTTTGGGACTGCCAACAAGCTTCCGATGTGAGAGGTCAATGCAGGTGTGTCAAAGTCAATTTTTACCGTTTTATTAAAAAGTTGTGTCGATTTTTATAAAATGATTGTTGGGGCAGGGGTCCTGTGTATGATAAGAGGTCGTTCAGCCGAATCTGGTGCTCTGTTAGACAGGGACTTTAAAATACTTTTGTTAAAAAACCCATTAATAAATCAAAAACTTAGCAATAACATGACACGTCTAGAATTAAAAACATCACAGTAGCTTACATCAAGTGAAGTATATTAATCTCTTTCAAGAAATTAAAGATCGTGTCAGACGGAACGTCACGGAACAAAATTTTCATTGACTCCGCAGTGTAGTGTTTCATTCTAATGTCGTACAAATCCCAGCAGTCCATAAGTAAAAGGACATGACGAATGGGAATTGGAGAATCGCATGCTACGCTGTAAGGCGGGTCATCTCCTTTCGATATAAAGGAATGCGTGTAGTATATGTGTCCAGTGTGTAGTCTACAAATACGCGTTTCTTCCTTCCGGCCACCAGCAGCCGAAGGAAGGTATTCTTTAAGGTCTGGACGAATGCAATAAAGGTTGTTATGTTGTTGCGACAGATTAGAGGAAGCGACAAACACGAAACTTCCAGAAGGTGGAAGAAAATATTTGTACTGAAAGATCCACTGGTATCCCCGTGGGGAGATCCAAAAGACAATTGCAAATAGCTTACTTATTCAGACGAATGTTACGCAGGCATTTCTTAGACTTTAATAATTATATACTTTGCATAGTGTTTATATCATAGGTCGACATCTGTCAAACTTGATATGATGCTTGTTTTAGAATTAACAAGGGCATCGCCGGGCGGCAGACGGATATGTTCCTTGTCCGTTACGCCCTGTACCTGCCCCGCCCTGTACCTCCCTTCCCCCTCACATCTTGCCCCATCCTCCTTGTATCCTTTGGGTGATACACCTACACACCCTTGACTGGGTGCAAATCATTTTCCGGGATGCACACCCTTAATTGTACGCACTTAACACAGAGATATTTAAGCCCTACGTGGTACATTTTGTGCTACAATGTCTTTTACTCTTAGTATAAGACCCCTCGTTTACTGGATGTACACCCTTAATTAGTGGGGTGTACACCATTAATGGGTGTACACCCTTAACTCGGAGACATGTCTGCCGCTTGGCGACCTTAAAAACACGTGGCATATTTTGTCTTCTACTGTTATTTTATACCTCCACACAAACTTTGGAGTGAATCTATGCAGTATTTCACGAGATATAGGAGGATGAAAAAAACGGAATCATGTCTGCCGCTCGGCGACATTGTATTTCTGATCGATAATGTATGTACCAATGTGCTATACTCTTAGTCTCATATCCTCACACAAAATGTGAAGGGATTATATATTCTAGTTTACGAGATACAACTTAGACAAGTAATATATAGCTCAAAGAAGGACATTTCGGTTTTCAAGGTCACACTTCAAGGTCAAGGTCAGCACGCCGATAAGGTATGCTCGGATGTTTTCTATGCTAGGTTATACATCACCACACACAATCTGAAGCGCGTCTGTCAAGTAACAACGTGGACAAAATGGCTTAAAACCCAATTGTTAGACCCCTACCACTTTCAAGGCCTACCAATCTCCCTGACCTTGACCTTCACCTTGATCGTTATGCTACCATCAGAACGGCCATAAGCCAAAGTACCTACATGCCCAGTGTGAAGACTCTAAGACCAATGGTGTGGAAGTTGTGGCCCCTTAAATATTTTCGGTTTTCAAGGTCATATGCAAAGGTCAAGGTCACAACGGCGATAATTTATGTGCGGGCGCCTTTCTTTCATGGTGACACACCACCACACAACATTTGAAGTGAGTTTGTCAAACGGTTCGGGAGATATCCTTGTGACAGACAGAAAAAAAAGAAATAAACACAAAAACAAAACAAAGCAAGGGCATCGCCAAGCGACATATATGTCCTTTGCCGGTTACGCCCTGTACATGCCACACCCTGTACCTCCCTTCCCCCTTCACATCTTCGGTCCCCGTCCTCCTTGTGACCTTTGGGTGATGCACCTACACACCCTTGACTGGGTGCAAATCGTTTTCCGGGATGCACACCCTTAAACACTGAGACATGTCTGCCACTCAGCGACATTTAAGCCCCACGTGGCACATTTTGTGCTAGGATGTCTGTTACGCTTAGCATTAGAACCCCTCCTTTAAAAAAAAAAAGACCCCAAAAAGACCCCTTAATGGGGTGTACACCCTTAAGGGGTGTACACCCTTAACTCGGAGACATGTTTGCCGCTCGGCGACATGAAAATCCCACGTGGCATAACTTGTACTGCAATGTCTTCTACTCTTCGTTTTACACATCCCCACAAAATTTGGAGTGATTCTATACAGTATTTCACGAGATATAGGAGGGTGAAGAAAAACGGAAACATGTCTGCCACTCGGCAACATTCTATTTCCGAGGGATAATTTATGTACGAATGTGTTATATTCTTAGTGTCACATCCTGACACAAAATTGGAAGGGATTCTGTCTTCTAGTTCACGAGATACAGCTTGAAAAGGAAATATGTAGCGCAAAGAAACAAATTTCGGTAAAGGTAAAGATGTGCCACCCCCCTGCATTTCTCGGTTAATTCTATTTTTCCGTTTTTGCCTTTCTTACCATACATAAAGCTGTATTTTAGGAACATTTTTAGCTAATAACCTTTTTGGAATACTAACCCTATCCCTAACCCTAGCCCTAAACCTAACCCTACCCCCCACTATGTACTGCAGTACACCGCGATTTGTCACAGTTGTGGTTCGTCCGTCTTATAGGGTGGGGGGTAGGGTTAGAGAGAAAAGGGAGGCGCATGAACTGTTGAGAACGGGAAGGGACCCAAAATATGTGAAAGCTCGGGGTGACTTGGAGAGGGTGGGGGTTTGGGGGGTATGGGTGGGGGTGAACAAATGAATGCGATAATAGAAATGGTGGGAAAGAGGGCAGTTCTTGATGTTTTGATAGTCGCTTGTATCGACCCTGTGTTCAATTTTTGTTTTGTTTTTGTTTTTTGCGGAGCATGATTTGTCATTCATTTTTCCTTAGTTTTGTTTCCATTTTTCATGCATGCAAATGGGTTTCTTTAATTGTATTGTGCTTGTACGAGACCACACTATAATTTCACCTAACGTGATAATAAAGTATTTTTGACTTTGACTTTGACTTTGACTTGACACAATGTTAATTTATGTTAGCGATTAAAACGTGTTAACATTTTAAATGGCAAACACTGGCAAATTCACTTTAAAACTGAGATAGTACATAAAAAGCGTACGCCATCAGGCACCTATGTTTAATTCCTAGCCTACTGTGACGCAAGGCTGCAAGCGTTGCTTGTGAACTAAAACATATCTAATTAATTCAACCAGTAAGTATTTTTGTATAATTATTTTAAATTGTGTTGTTATTATAGTTATCACAATATATTTTAAAAACAGTTTAATGGATATTTATTTTAGATCTGACGTTATAGTGGAAAGAATCATTGTCAGTGTTGAGCGACAGAGGCGACGCCACATTGTCAAACAATAGGCGCTTGAGAGAAGTCATAATGACTGGTTAATTTACGAACACAAAAGGCGTAATTTTGTTAAATCCCCCCAATTTTTGTGTGTTAAAACTGTCGGAGTGCATTTTAGATGTGTCAATGTACCATTATCAACAATCAGAAAATTAAAAGCAATTAGTTTGTCCTATTTTATCTTTCTAAGCGTCCGAATGTGAGATAGTGCATTAAAAAGGCACAAACGGAAATAAATATTTCTTGGGTCTGTTTCTAAATTTGATTAGTAGGTCGATCTGAAACGTTACGCCAAGTGTTTTAGTGTCATGCTTTTGACCATCTTCTCTACTTTATTCTCCGTACTTAATTCACTATGCACAATACAATCTCAATTTGCATGGGAGTGCTAGTATGATACGTTGAGAACAAGGAAACAGTCTGGGGCACTGTTGCTATCTTCTTATGTTGTTTTATATGTTGATATGCTATGTTCACTGCGAGTGCGTGCGTGCGTGTGTGCATGCGCGCTTTGTGTGCGTGTGAGCGTGCGTGCGTGCGTGTGCGTGCGTGCGTGCGTGCGTGCGCGTGCGTGTGCGTGCGTGCGTGCCTGCCTGCGTGTGTGTGTGTGTGTGTGCGTGCGTGCGTGCGTGTGCGTGCGTGTGCGTGCGCGCGCGCGCGCGCGTGTGTGTGTGTGTGTGTGTGCTCAATACTTCCAGGATACACCATATCAAATTGCCGCGCCAGGAAAATGTACATTGAAGAAGACTCTGTGCACGTTTTCACGTGCTTGGAAACTTCTGACACATTCGACTGGAGAATCAAAAACGCAAGGGCAGCATCATGTGACAACGCCACGTGCACAATGTACCTAAGCCACGTGCTGGCTCTCCGACCCAACTCGTCTGTCAGTTTCCTGCATGCTGCGATGACTCCTTACAGGGGGTCTTATTTCAGCATTTATTGTCAACACGTGTATTGTTATGCGTACATAATGTGTGAGTGGAATAAACCTTTAATAAGATATGTCATGGGACATTATTAACCCATATAAGCGTAGCGTCCCCATATGGGGACACGCTCCCATGGACAATGCATTTCCTGTCCGCATGCATATTACATATTTAGGAAATAACTGTTTGGGCATTTCAAGAGCATCACAACAAATAGATAAATCACTTTTTTTTTAGAGAGAGATCCTCCTCTCTGATAGTTTTTAAACAGGAAGCCACAATTCGTCGAAAATGTCAAGGTTTTCTCACCACAGAAGGGGTGTTCACAATAATTATGTGAATCGTTATTGCCTGTAATCGTTTTTAAATGTGCTTAATAGTTGGAGATGAAAACCTGATATAAAACTGTTTTTCAGCATTTTTGTTCCTTTGTGTATTTTACCTTCAGTGATGTAGAATGCATGTGTCCCCGATATGGGGACGCTAGGACTGAGAGGGTACATTTTGTGTGTTTTTGTTTTTTGTTTTTTTGTCTTTGCTCTTATTCCAGACAGATCATTGCAAATACAATTCTGGATATTCTTATGATGATTACGTCCTGTAGAGTGTTGAATACTCTTTCTGTTGTATTTATTTTAGCTCTCACACTGATAAGGATACTAATGAAAGGGATTTTTTAAAAAACATGCGTAACATTAGGTAGCGATAGTCAACATTTCTGTTTGTTTTGAAGAAAGAATGATGTCAATAACTTGATTAGCTCGTTGATATATGAGCGGTGGACACTATCGCGACGTTGGGAAAGAGACAGCCATTTTTGAAAAGCTATTATTTTAAAAATAAATTGCATACTGATGATATTCATTTTTACAGAAAACAGTCTTCATGGTCATAAAACGTTATGCCTGCAATAACAAAGAACAGACAGATGTTTCTGAATGCCACGTACTAGCAAACGTTCACACAAAATGCTGATTTGGAGAAAGTTAATTAACAATAGGGCTACTGTGGGGCGTCATAAAATATAAAGGAATTACAAGAACTGCACAAAACGCATCAGTCTTAAGCTTCAGCATACATACATTATGCCCAATATTTTTCAAATCTTTCAATTGATATGTCAGGGAAATATTGTTCATCAAATTTGTAAAAAAATACTAATTGTAACAAGGCGGGCTCAAACATAATCGCTATAACTTGGACTGGATACATTCTTTTGAACATTGGTGTCAGTACTTATGATGGTTCAAACAATATGTGCATTAAATATGGCCTCGTGCAATTGGACATTGGCATTATAACGTTGAGGAACATGTAAGAAGCACTGAACACATGCTGATAATATTATTTTTCAAAACAGTCAATATAACCATGAAGAACTTTAGCTGCAATAGCAATGTTCAGATTTCATATTCTGTTGATGATACAATGATGCAAATATCTAAACAAAATGCGTACACTGAAACTTTGCAACGACGGATGAGTAGGCAACTTTGAGATGGAACTGGTACACAAACATATATTTTTTATTTTGTTTGTTAAGTACAAATAAAGTTATAGTGAAATTGAATGCAGAGAAATATCAAGTAAATACATTTACACAAGCAAAATAGCATAAGATATTCATATCCCCTTATTTATATGGTAATAACGTTATTTTATGCAGGATAATATCACCATAATTTAGCAGAACAATCACACAATTGTCAAAAGGACAGTTCTTCAGCTTATGATCAAGTTTTAACTTAGTGCAATCTGGTTTT
Source organism: Phymorhynchus buccinoides (assembly GCA_017654935.2). Classification (NCBI taxonomy): domain Eukaryota; kingdom Metazoa; phylum Mollusca; class Gastropoda; order Neogastropoda; family Raphitomidae; genus Phymorhynchus; species Phymorhynchus buccinoides. Next base: position 30,208,941 of record CM065688.1, read on the forward strand.
TGACTCGTATACCTGTACCTGGACAGAGGTCTTCAATGAACGAGTATGGAGTTTGCTAGTAAATACAGCATTGCTATTCCTAAATAAGTCTTGCCCCATCTTATAAAGGGGGGGGGGGGGGGATACTATTGTAATGATTTGTTGTAACTGTTGCTGTTATTATTGTTGTGTGTTATCGTGTGGTTTCCTTCATGTAACTCGCATCATTTTGTTCTCTTTCGCTTAATTGTATTTTTGAAGAAGAAAAACCGCTAAGTAATTGTGTGTGCTTAGTAACAATTGTTCATTGTTTCGTAAGTTGATTATTCAAGCGACGAATCGCTTTGGCAGTACTGTGAGGATTCAAAATTGGCAGCGATTTAATTCTCCAAACAAATAGATGATTTTGACAAAAAAACAGATGCTTGTGGCAAAAGAAAAGACCATCTAACCCTAACCCTATCCCTAGCCAAGAAATAGAGCAGGAGGGTGTAAATCTACATATGTGCCGAGACATCGATGTACAAAGCCATGCACTTGTACTATTTTTGTGCTGGAACCATTCCTTGTTTTGGTTGATACATTTTAAGTCTTCAAAATTCAACCAAATCAGTTTTAGAGGTTATCTGAATGTTGGGACATGGGACTTATACCGGTATAAAGAATATCAGCTGTTGCAAAATTTGCATTGTGAAATGCAGTAAGTAGCAGAGCATCTTAGGATCGCTTTAACGCTCCATGTTTGCCATAATACTCTGCCTTAAGGACAGCGAACGTGTTTAATTGACAATATGACACATATGACGCATAACAAAATTAGAGAGAGAGAGAGAAAGAGAGAGAGAGAGAGAGAGAGAGAGAGAGAGAGAGAGAGAGAGAGAGAGTTCAGGCTTCAGGCTTCAGATGTTTAATGTACTTTGGCCATTGACCCATGTACTGTCAGAGATATATAAACAAACACACACACGAAACAAACAGACAAAACAAATCGACACAAATTAAACACACACCTACTAGCCGCAAAACAAACACAAATATTAGAGAAAATCAACAACCAAACAATCCAACAAGAACAAAATCCAACAGTATATAATTATCCACTATGATAAGGTATTGACTACACGCTAAGGATTCAAAGATAATTGATGTCATGACAAATCTGAAAGCTATTAGCGGTTGCACATCTATTCAGCAAGAATAATACTTGTAAAGTACTAGAGCAAGCAAGAATGCCTCATAATCGACACGTATGAAACAATACATAGCATAATGAAATTTATAGTCGGGGGAACCGCTCTATATAACAGTACTATAACCTTGAAGTTTCTTATAAAGTTGTTTTTCTTTGCTGTTTCTAAATGGGAACGGAAATGGCAAACTATGGCCAAATGTTAATATTGAATAACTTGCAAATGGCTGTTTAGGGGGAGAATCCTGTCATGTTTGCTCGCAAAGGCAAACATAAGCCCTCTAGTTATTATTATTATTATTATTATTATTATTATTATTAATAATATCACGGCTTCACATATTAAAGCATATAAAGTAATATATTATTTGGACTCGTCCACCAATCAAAAACGTTTGTATCTGCCTGCGTTCTGTCGCTGACCATCTGTCTTTTTCCTTGGCTTGTACTGATTTCACCCCTTGGCTTCTTTTCAGCCGGACAAAGTCATACCAGGGTCCTTTGAAATCTCTGAGACATTCACAGATTCCGAAACAGGCAACAGTTACAAAAGGGGCGTGTGTTCCTTCACTTCACAGTTGTTTGCTGTCCCGGGGGTGTTCAAGTACTCACTCAACATGATCAATCCTCCCTTGACCGTCTACGTTGCCGCGATGACTGTTGGTAAGAACAATTCAAGGAGCAGAACTAAAACGAATGAATAGGAGGCAGAATGATGACAAATTACGACGTATGGGCTGGCAGGAGACGGAGGGCGGGGATAAGCTATCTTCCTGCATAGAGAAACACACGTGAAGGAAGGAAGGAAAGAAAACCACCAAATACTGTTTGTACAATTGTTGTAAAAATGAGTTCATTATTAGAGGCAGATGTTCCCACTTTCTACCAGTACTAGCAGATTTTAGCTTTACATAATATTAACACTATCCTATACATAACTAATGTCCATCACCACGATATCCCCCATGATCCTGAAGATGGTCTGGGCTTCGAGTTGAACGCAACAACGAAAATAGCATTTACAAGAGGTTGAACCAGGGTTTACATGACGGAAGAATTAAAAAGGAACACAATTTCAAAATCATTTCATGAAAACAACAAAGATTTAAAAATAACATATTTGACTTACATTCTACGCAGACACACACAAATATGCTATGTTGCTTCTTGTATTTCTGATTTGAATGCAGCCTATGAGACGCAAGCACGTATGATGTTAACAGAATTTGAATAGCCTATTATGCATATACAGCGTCTTCAATTTACACCCTCAGAGTCAGCTCAGAGAGAAGCTCAAGGGATGTGACATCGACGATGATGATGATGTTGATTATGGTGATGCTAAGAATGATAAAGAGGAGGAGGAAAACGAGGACGACAAACACGACGACAACAAATATGACCTTGATGATGATGATGATGATGATGATGATGATGATGTTTTTCAGATGACAACTTGGACATCACGGTGTCAGGCCTTTCGTTTGTTGCCACATTTCTGGATGATGTTCCTGGGAGTAAGTATGTTTTACATAAAATGCCAAGTTATTATTATTGATACGCACGTCGAATTCCTATATAGTTTTCAATTAAAACATCAAGACCAAAATGACAGAGCTAGAGGCTTTTAAGCATTTGCTGGAGTAATAGAAGTGGTCTTTTCGTCCCAGTGCCAAATGTTTTTGCTTCAACAATACTGTTCTTGTTTCATAGAATCAAGAAATATAGCGCAAGAACTGTTTCGAACTTGGCAGCATTGTTCTTATTTCACTAGTTTCGTACTATGTAGTCTACATCAAAATAAATGATTCAACAAAATGTTCTCCACGATCACGAATAATATACGGTTATTGGTATCTAAAGCCAACGGTTATGAAACTACGATAACTTTAAAGTGGACAGACAGACGCGCGCGCGCACACACGAGCGCGCACGCACGCACGCACACGCACACACACACACATATATATATATATATATAACAAAAATAAAGAAAACTACAACAAATCCGTGGTCGTTCCAATTTTAATTCAAGCTTTCGAGAGGGTGTCCTCTCTTCTTCAGGAATGACACACACTGGTAAAGAGAGTCACACGTAAACAAACAAAATAATGACGTACAATGATGACCCTACATAGCAACAACATATATATATATATATATATATATATATATATATATATATAGCATGAAAGAAAAATCTCAGTGAATAGCCAGCTCCTACCCCTACTCTGAAGGACTGAAAAGTGAGTGCATTTTACATTTACTCAAAGTTAACGTTAACTGGTTTTGTTTCTGAGGTTCACAAATAAAGACATTGGACACAGAAAAAGCTTTATCAAAGCAAACTATTCTGCATTTCAAATGCACTAACTTTTCAGTCCTTCAGAGTAGGGGTACGGAGCTGGCTATTCACTGAGATTTTTCTTTCATGCTATTTTTATCCTTAATTTGGATACCATCTCAGTAGTTAGCCCTCCCTAGTCATGTCTATTAGGTTTTGAAATTAAAATTTCGGAACATTATTATTTTGTTCATTTTACATAAGATTTTCATAAGATTTTTACTATTTCTGGTTTAACTTTGTGCTGGTTTGCTTTTATTATGGAATTTCGATTTGATGCAAAGAGGACACCATTCTCTTGTAGAATGTCTTTTTTGCTCGGGTTGGCATCCACTGGACAGTCAAATTGCAGGCCGATCATGCAAACTGATGAGACCTTTCACAGATCGAAACAGCTGTCTTTGCATAAGGCACTGTCCCTCCCCCATTGGGAGAAAAAGTAAATCAGCACAATTTATATAATTTTTTTAATTTTTTGTTTGTTTATTTTTTGAACACGGAACATTTCTCAAAGTTAACGTTAACTGGTTTTGTTTCTGAGGTTCACAAATAAAGACATTGGACACAGAAAAGCTTTATGAAAGCAAACTATATATATATATATATATATATATATATAAATAGTTTGCTTTGATAAAGCTTTTCTGTGTCCAATGTCTTTATTTATATAGTTTGCTTTGATAAAGCTTTTCTGTGTCCAATGTCTTTATTTGTGAACCTCAGAAACAAAACCAGTTAACGTTAACTTTGAGTAATGTTCTGTGTTTAATTCATTGGGAGAAAAAGTAAATCAGCACAATTTATATAATTTTTTTAAAAATTAATTTTAAATTTATAGAGTTTCTTTCTTAGGTTCACAAACTTATATACTGGACACAAATAAAGTTTTATTAAAGCAAACTATATATATAAGAGGAAAGTTTATTGGTGTGGTTGTTTTTTCTTCTTCAATTCTTGTACGTTTATATATATATATATAAACAGTCCCCAGCGAGGAAGACGAGATAGCTGGTCGAAATATTGGGGAAAAGAACCCAACTTGTTCGTCTGTTTGTTTTCCGTTCTATATATATATATATATATTTCTCCCAATGGGGGAGATAGACAAAGTGTGTTTTAATGACTTAATATATATATATATAGTTTGCTTTGATAAAGCTTTTCTGTGTCCAATGTCTTTATTTGTGAACCTCAGAAACAAAACCAGTTAACGTTAACTTTGAGTAATGTTCTGTGTTTAATTCATTGGGAGAAAAAGTAAATCGGCACAATTTTTTTTTTTTTTTAAAACACAGAACATTACTCAAAGTTAACGTTAACTGGTTTGTTTCTGAGGTTCACAAATAAAGACATTGGACACAGAAAAGCTTTATCAAAGCAAACTATTCTGCATTTCAAATGCACTAACTTTTCAGTCCTTCAGAGTAGGGGTACGGAGCTGGCTATTCACTGAGATTTTTCTTTCATGCTATATATATATATATAAACGTACACGAATTGAAGAAGAAAAAACAACCACACCAATAGTGTGCTTTCATAAAACGTTGTTTGTGTCCAATGTATCAGTTTGTGAACCTAAGAAAGAAACTCAATAAATGTAATTTTAACTTTACTATTTGTTCTGTGTTCTGAAAATAATAAAAGAAAATAATGTGCTGATTTACTTTTTCTCCCAATGGGGGGAGATAGACAATGCCTATGCAAAGACAGCTGTTTCGTCTTTGAGAAAGACTCTTCAGTCTGCATATCGGCCTGCAAAGAATGTCCACAGTGAACATTCAAACTGACCTAGAAAACTTTCTCCAAGAGAAAGGTTGTCTTCTTTGCACCATATTAAAAGTCCACAATAAAAGCAAACCAGCACTTAATTCAAAATAAATGGTAAAACTCTTGTGTAAAATAACAAAAATAGTAATGTTCTAAAATTACAATCCCTCGAAGAGAGTAGAAGAGATGGGATGCCATGTTGGTGGATCCAGTGAAGGATTCAATAGGGGAGGTCATAGAAATCGTAGTAAACACCAACATACTCCCGGTGAGGAGGTATGTAGAGAGGTGTGCCTGGATCAGGTAGACTGATGCGCTTTCCTTCTTCGAAGTATAATATAAACGTACAAGAATTGAAGAAGAAAAAACAACCACACCATTAAACGTTCCTCTTATATATATAGTTTGCTTTCATAAAACTTTGTTTGTGTCCAATGTATCAGTTTGTGAACCTAAGAAAGAAACTCATTCAAACTCTTTATATCTACTCTCTTCGAGGGATTGTAACTTTATTAGAACATTATTATTTTTGTTACGTTACACAAGATTGTTTCCATTTCTTTTTAATTAAGTGCTGGTTTGCTTTTATTGTGGACTTTCAATCTGGTGCAAAGAGGACAACCTTTCTCTTGTAGAAAGTCTTCTAGCTCAGTTTGAATGTTCACTGTGGACATACTTTGCAGGCCGATATGCAGACTGAAGAGTCTTTCTCAAAGACGAAACAGCTGTCTTTGCATAGGCATTGTCTATCTCCCCCATTGGGAGAAAAAGTAAATCAGCACATTATTTTCTTTTATTCTTTTCAGAACACAGAATAAATTGTAAAGTTAAAATTAAAGTTATTCAGTTTCTTTCTTAGGCTCACAAACTTAAATATTGGACACAAAACAAGTTTTTTTCAAGCAAACTATATATATAAGAGGAAAGTTTAATGGTGTGGTTGTTTTTTCTTCTTCAATTCTTGTACGTTTATATTATACTTGGAAGAAGGAAAGCGCATCAGTCTACCTGATCCAGGCACACCTCTCTACATTCCTCCTCACCGGGAGTATGTTGGTGTTTACTACGATTTCTATGACCTCCCTTATTGAATCCTTCACTGGATCCACCAACATGGCATCCCATCTCTTCTACTCTCTTCGAGGGATTGTAACTTTATTAGAACATTATTATTTTTGTTATGTTACACAAGATTGTTACCATTTCTTTTTAATTAAGTGCTGGTTTGCTTTTATTGTGGACTTTCAATCTGGTGCAAAGAGGACAACCTTTCTCTTGTAGAAAGTCTTCTAGCTCAGTTTGAATGTTCACTGTGGACATACTTTGCAGGCCGATATGCAGACTGAAGAGTCTTTCTCAAAGACGA
>CM065688.1:30220585-30223085 GCA_017654935.2 Phymorhynchus buccinoides
CACGTTGACAATCACACAAGGTAGTACAATAGGCTGTATACAAGGAAGGTGGTAGGGTGTTTAAGACGTTTGCCAGTTCGATGCGTGAGTGACCCAGTTTAAAATCCCGGGCTCGCTTTTTCTATCCCATTCGATGTGAAACTCGAACTGAACGTTGAACCCTTCGGATGAGGACTTAAAGCAAGTCTGACCGTGCATTTTACGAACCTAAAAAGACAATAAGGTATTTACATGTCGACAAGAGCAGGGCTATGGAGAAATCCCGCTGCCTGGTGTGATCCAAATGGATAACTATGTTTGCCCAGTCCGCCCCCTCTTCACCCCCTCCCGCTCCCCCAAACATAGGTGGCGCTGTCGCTGGCGACGACGCGATCTCCAAGTGGGAGCAGCCTGAATTTCACACAGACGAGTCTCTGTGACTAAAAAATACAAAATATAACATAAAAAGGGTGATAACGTTTTTCGATAGAAACAAAAAACAAGAAGTAAAAACAGATTATATTGAACTTGTAAGATTATCATGTGCTCAGTAACCAAATCATACGTTTTATTTTATTTGAAAACAACCATTCATGCTTTTCTGACCATAAAATCGAGGACGAAAATTGATCTTGATATTGAGAAGCTGGGGGACATCAATGGGTAGGAAGACGGGGTAAAAAGCGCATGGGCGGGTAAGAAGCCCACCCCAATTATCTCATGAAATGAAGCAAATTTCAGTCTCATTTTGCCCATGAGACGAGTGTTAATGTCTAGCATTCGTCTCATGGTCAAATTTGACTGAAATGTTCTTTATTTCATGAGATAATTGGGGTGGGCTTCTTACCCGCCCATGCGCTTTTTACCCCGTCTTCCCCTACATCATTTCAACACCACAAAATCCTGATAAAACATGAACGGTGTGATGGATCACCATTTTGCTACCAGACATTCAAGGCCAAGGCAACGCATTCTAATGCTCTGGAACAATCTCCTGGGGATTTTATGGGGAAAAACGTTTTGTGTGCGGGTAGGTAGAATACCCAGGCCAAGTGCGAAAATGAAGATAATTTGTCACAGGTCAAGGCCACTCGCGGCTGGTGATCGATCGTTTCCATGCTCTAGTTTAGAGTAAGTTCACCTTCAATTCCAGCAAACCTAATCAGTTCCGTAGCCTACAAGGTCTTTTAACTTTTCTTTCCAATCGAATGCCTTGCAATACCTAACACACAGGGTGGTCCAACACTTTAAATTACTTTCAAACCAAGTTAATTACACGGACAGACGACGTAGACACGGCCTATTGCGCTGATTCAGATAAGTCTGTCTAGCCTACAATTGTTTTTTCTTTTGGTAATGCACAAATATATCGCGACAGTTTGTCAAAGTTCGTAGAATATTCAAAAAGACAAACCAACAAAGAATGGCGCAGACGTAAGGATTTTCAAGTACAGTATTAGAACTTACCCGAGCGGTTGGATGATATGATATGTGTCACTGCAACTTTCCATCAAGGCGCTGTGTGTTCTGTGTGTTGCAGAGACAAGTGAGAAGCCCTCAGGTGTAGAGGATGATGGTGATGATGGCGAGGGCGATTCCCACACCATTGCTTACGTTGCTGGAGGGGTGGGGCTTATCATAATCATCCTGATTGTCGTCTTTGGAGTTCTTCTCCTGAGAAAGATGTCAGGTAGCCATCAGAATTCGTTAAGCATTTTAAGGTATCTTGGATAAACGTATGTGGTCCATTCTTCCACAATGTGTGTACAGTGAAAGTCACAACTGAACAGTTCTAGAATCTTAGTGTATTTTACCAAAAAATTGATTGAAAATAATTGATGCATATACATCGCACTGTATTCATTACGTGCTACTCCCGAGTGACGTGTTTAAAACTGCAAAAAGTTTGTGTCAGTTACATTGCATAGCGATTAAGTGGTTATACTTTACAGTTTATACGCGAAAGATCTTAGGCTGGGGTGATAGAAGCTGTGTGGCAGAGCAAAATGTTACAACGCGACAAAATGTTACATGCGCCAAGCGCAGTTTGTTATAATTGTAATATTTTGCGCGAGGCGCCCACCTTTCATTGAAAGTTTTCAAAATATTACAATTTAAACAAATAGCGCGAGGCGCCCAGGGCGCCTCGCGCAAAATGTTACAATCATAACAAAAGTGTAACATTTTGCCGCAGGCTTTCCGTGCAAAATGTTACAACGCGTCAAAATGTTACAATTGTAGCATTTTGCGCGATGAGCCCCGGGCACCTCACGCAATTTGTTACAATTGTAACATTTTGACGCGTTGTAACATTTTGCGCTGCCACAAGCTGTCTCGCTTTATCGAAGCAAACATTGAATATATCTATGACATGCTCATGAATTCAGACATCAAAATTCGACTTACAGAAAGAACCCCCCTTAGACTGTATAACCCAAAGGTAATCCCCAACATATAGCACGAAAACATTTAATTTAAGACTGCATAAATCGTGTCTTCTTTGGAAGGTGTTTATGTGACA
>CM065688.1:30228085-30230585 GCA_017654935.2 Phymorhynchus buccinoides
TGATGTATTATATTCTTATTTTGAATTGTGTTTGCACTGCACAATACTGGGTGTTTCTGGACATAGTTGAATAATAGAAAATATGACTCTTCCCCTCGTTGTGGCTGAAGAATCATTTTAACCAAACCCCCCCCCCCTCCCCCACATCACATTATTGAAATGAATACACATATTTTCTTGTACAGTGATTTAAATGTAAATATGTTTTGTGTAAGATTTTAAATGTGGATGCTTAGTTACGTAAGCAAAGAACACAAAAAATAATAGTAGCCAATAACATGAACAAAACAGCTTACGCACAGTTGAATTATATGTTGTTCCCTGTCTCGACAAATAATGTCAGATGCGTATTTGGGACGGGGTACAGGGATACCGGACAAGTAAAAATGAAAGAATCGATAGAAAGTAAAGATAAATAAAAGGGAGAAATACAATCCCATGGCACGGTTTTGGCTTATTCTTTCAGGAGAGGCCCGCATTGCATCTTTTTCATTCCAATTATTGTCGGTGGTTCGCCCTTCAGGCCTCCTTACCGATCACGTAGACCCCTTCCCATCACTCCATGAATTACCGACCCACCTCTGAATATACGAACCCACAGAGAATATTTTTCGTACTTCTCCTTTTTTTCTGGAACGTCGTTAGATGGATACCCCTGCCGTAGAGCTCCTAGTGAATGGTCTGACCAGGTTTCTTACTCCGCTGATCGACTATTGGACAGAACTGCAGCAGAAGTTTGCTTGCTTGATTGTCAGTGCCACATGGACAGTTTTCGGAATGACCAGTACGGAGTTTTGTATACAGGCGGTAGCTCAGACGGTTGTGACCGGTTCTCGGTCTGAATAATATAATATACAGACATGCTCTTGGCGGATCAGAGGGTAGCCTAGTTATGGCTTTACCGTATGCGTTGTGGGTGTTGCTGAGCCCGTTGCCTCTTGCTGCTTGACTTTGATGATGGTCTTCACTTTTGAGAAACTGCTCTTGTTTCGTGCCCTTCGTAGCCAGATTATCACCCGTTTCGTTTCATTGCTCATTAGGCCTACTGTGCCAAGGAAAGGAATTCAATGCAGAACGACCTAGTGATTTATGTAGAGGGAAGCAAGAGCTAAAGACAGGTCATGCAGAGAAGTGCTACTACCATTCGAACACTGTTTTTGTACATGATGCTTAATACAGGTCTTTATTGTTGACGCTATGCTCGGTCAATATGTGCCCCCCCCCCCCCCCCCCTTGCATTTCTCGGTTAATTCCATGTTCCCGTTTTTTGCCTTTCTTACCAAACATAAAGCTGTATTTTATTAACCTTTTTAGCTAATAACCTTTTTTGAATACAAACCCTATCCCTAACCCTAGGCCATTATCTAATAGGACCCCCCTATGTATTGCAGTACACGGCGCCATTTGTCACAGTCGTGGTTCATTGCGTTTTCCCGTCTGATAGGGGTGGGTGGGTGGTAGGGTTATGGTTAGGGATAGGGTTAGTATTCCAAAAAGGTTATTAGCTAAAAAGGTTCATAAAATACAGCTTTATGTTTGGTAATAAAGGCAAAAACGGAAAATTGCAATTAATAATAATAATAATAATAGTGAATCATTTATATAGCGCATTCCTCCACCAATGTGGAGCTCTATGCGCTTAACAACAACAAAAATTAAGAAGCAACAAATTCAACAACACCACGAAATAATCGCTCACGCACATGCAAATAGGCATACACACATACACACACCCCACCCACACATACACGCACGTACCGGCACGCACACACACACATACACACACACACACACACACACACACACACACACACACACCGTTACCATCACCACCACTCACCCCACCCAAAAAACACAATACAAAATACAATCAGTTGAACAAAGCATCAACACACACACACACACACACTCTCTCTCTCTCTCTCTCTCTCTCTCTCTCTCTCTCTCTCTCCCTCTCTCTCTCTCTCTCTCTCTCTCTCTCTCTCTCTCTCTCTCTCTCTCTCCTCTCTCTCTCTCTCTCTCTCTCTCTCTCTCTCTCACAACAAAGCTGACGTACACATTGCAGTCAACACACAGTGAAACTAATATGGGGGGAGGGGAGTGTGTGTGTGAGAATAGAGTCCAGAAGTAATGTGGCCTAAAGGTTGTGATGTAGCTTGAATAGGTGGGTCTTGAGAGCTGATTTGAAACATTGCAAGGACTGGATATGGCGGATTTCGCGTGGTAAGGAGTTCCAAACTGATGGGGCCGAAAAGGAAAAGGAGCGCTCACCAAACATTTTTGTTCGTGTACTAGGAACACAGAGAATTTTGGAATCTGAAGATGACCGCAATTGCCTTGATGGAGTATAGACAGAAAGCATGTCAGAAATGTAGCTAGGGGCATTTCCAGAGAAATAAGAATGACATAGAGTGGAAATTTTGTAGTCAATACGTGCTTTGATGGAAAGCCAATGAAGGGATATCAGGAGTGGTTGAACATGATGATACTTAGAGACCTT
>CM065688.1:30235585-30243085 GCA_017654935.2 Phymorhynchus buccinoides
GCATTCTATCGTAGCTTCGGATGTGGAAATATGTGTAGCGAAGGCAGCGTGTATAATCTGTAAAATTAAATCTCAAAGGTTTTTTTGTATTCACAGTAAGAGTCAACGTTTCAAATCGTATCTATTGGGAACAAGGTACATGACAATCAGATGAAGATCTAGATGCTGTTTACACCTTTCCAACTGGTTCGTTTCCCTGTCTATCGGAATAAAGTTCTATTTAACTTTATAATAGTTTTTATTTGGATTGTAATTTGATGCACGCTTTAGAGGCTTATTATCTTTCTGTGTCGTCCCTTTCGCCTTCCGTATATAATTTAGCCTTCCTCTCTTTCTTCATCCCCCCTCCGCTTCGCTCTCGCTCTCTCTCGCTCTCTCTCTCTCTCTCTCTCTCTCTCTCCTCTCTCTCTCTCTCTCTCTCTCTCTCTCTCTCTCTCTCTCTTTCTCTTCTCTCTCTCGATCCTTGTTAAGTAAAGTGTTTCAGTGTTCAGTGTTCAGTGTTTCTCTTCTCTCTCTCTCTCTCTCTCTCTCTCTCTCTCTCTCTCTCTCTCTCTCTCTCTCTCTCTCTCTCTCTTCTCTCTCTCTCTCTCTCTGTTTCTTTCTCTCTCTCTCTCTCTCTCTCTCTCTCTCGATCCCTTGTTAAGTAAAGTGTTTCAGTGTTCAGTGTTCAGTGTTCTCTCTCTCTCTCTCTCTCTCGGTCTCTCTCTCTCTCTCCTCTCTCTCTCTCCTCTCTCTCTCTCTCTTCTCTCTCTTCTCGTCTCTCTCTCTCTCTCTCTCTCTCAGTATAACAAAGACAATAGACTGACATAGAGACACATAAAGAAAGGCCATTGCCGTTTCGGTCAGAAGCTTAGAAAACAAAAAAAGAAAGATACTAACAAACAAGGACACAAAAAGACAAAAGCAAATCAACAAAAACGAAATGTTACCTTTTTGTTGCCCCAGTCCAGAGTACTCTTGGGAACGTCACAGATCCTGGCCGTTTTAAAGACCCCGCACGTCACGTTAGTCACATTCCCTCTTATGCCTGGAAGATTTCTTAAAATTTCTTACTAACTATAAGAGGGAAAACACATGAAAACCATGATTTTAACACATGACGTGGTGGGTCTTTAAAGGCCAACAATACAGCTGGACCGTGCAAATATGATTTATGGAGTCTTCTAAGCTGACCATTATTATTCTCATCCAGTTACATAGTCCTCAAGGGAAGGCATCAAATCATGTGGGCAGAAATTGTGAAACCCGTTTTAAAAATCAAATACAGTGAAATACAATGACTTCTGAGGCAAACAGATATAAAACTGCGCGTGAGTGTGTGTGGTATATGGGGTGTGTATGCGTCTGTGGTGGTTGCGTGTAAACATTATTGAGAGTCCCAGTTGATTACTGTTTGGTATTAGGCCTGCATTGTGCTTGTCGTGTTGTTGTTTTTCTTCTTCTTCTTCTTCTTCTTCTTCTTCTTCGTCTCTCTTCTTCTTCTTCTTCTTTCTTTTTCTTCGGGGTGAATCTTTCTTCTTCTTCTTCTTTCTTCTTCATCTTCTTCTTCTTCTTCTTCTTCTTCTTTCTTCTTCTTCTTCTTTCTTCTTCTTCTTCTTCTTCTTCTTCTTTCATAAAGTATCCCGCTTCGATATTATACTTTGTCAGGATAAAAACAACAACAAAACAACAACAAAACAACCAAACAAAACAACAAAAAAAAACAAACAACAAAACATAACAAAACAACAAAAACAAACAACAAAACAACAAAGAGCAACAGCAACAAAAAGCATGGACCTTATGGTTTAATGTTAGTTCAATAAGATTCCAAGTGCTCTAAAAAAGTCGTGTGGAGACTCTTTGCAAATATACCGATGCCTTAGAGTCAAAACGGACTATCTCTAGATTAGCCTATCTAGAAGATAGTCCGTTGACTTATTATTGAAGTTATTGCGAAAATCGATAACTTGTATTTTAAAAAGACTGAAAATAAAATAAAAGGGGATCATGCTATTATTTTATTAAATTTTGTGTGTACTGTGCTTGCCGTTTTTATAATTATTATCTTTTGTAAAGCGCTGTGAGGATGGCTTTGCCATCGAACATCGCTATATAAGCTTAATTTATTATTATTATTATTATTATTATTATTATTATATTTCTTCAGTGGTTTTTTTTTTTTAAAAAATACAAGTTATTAGTTTCGTTTCGGCAATACATTCCATAATAAGTCAATGAACTATCTTGGAGATAGTCCGTTTTGACTCTAAGCCATCGAACTGGAGTCGCAACCAGAGACAGGACGACGACGACGATCAGGCTACGATGATGCAAACGACGCTGACGTGGACGATGACAAGGAGGACGACGATAACGACGACGACGACTTTGAGGAGAGAAGAAGAAAAAGAAAAAGGAGGAGGAGGAGGAGGAGGGAGGAGGAGGAGGAGGAGGAGGAGGGAGGAGGAGGAGGAGGAGGAGGAGGAGGAGGAGGAGGAGGAGGAGGAACAGAAGAAGAAGAAGAAGAAGAAGTAGAAGAAGAGGAAGAAGAAGAAAGAAAAAGAAGAAGAAGAAGAAGAAGAGGAAGAAGAAGAAAGAAGAGGAAGAAAGAAAAGAAGAAGAAAAAAAAGAAAGAAGGAAGAAGAAAAGAAAAAGAAAAAGAAGAAGAAGAAGAAAAAGAAAAAAAAAAAAGAAAGAAGAAGAAAGAAGAAGAAGAAGAATGAAGAAGAAGAAAAAGAAAAGAAGAAGAAGAAGAAGGAAAAGAAAGAAAGAAAAACAGAAAGAAAGAAAGAAGAAGAAGAAGGAGAAGAAGAAGAAGAAGAAGAAGAAGAAGGAAGAGAAGAAGAAGAAAGAAGAAGAAGAAGAGAGAAGAAGAGAAGAAGGCAGGCAGGAAGTTGAAAAGGTCAAGAGAAAGAAGAGAGTAAAAATGCAAAAAATTGGTGGGGGGAGAAAAATGACAGAGTTGTGATTTGAAATGAAAACAATCCTATAACAGACCTATAAACCACTAGGAAAAACAACATACATACGCGAATCATCTCTTCTCTTCTCTCTCTGCTCTCTCTCTCAGGTCCTCTCTCTCTCTCTCTCTTTTTCAAGTCATCTCTCTCTCTCTCTCTCTTCTTTCTCTCTCTCCTCTCTCTCTCTCTCCTCTCTCCCCTCTCCTCTCTCTGCTCAATCTCTCTCCTCTCTCCTCTCTCCTCTCTGTCTCTCTCCTCTCTTGTTTGCGTATGTGTGTGTCTGTACTCTTATGTCTGTTTGCCTCGCTGTCTCTGTCTCTGTCTCTGTCTCCCTCTCTCTCTCTCACGATCCTTGCGTAATAAAGTGTTTAAGTGTCGAGTGTCACTCTCTCTCTCCCTCTCTCTCTCCCTTTCTCTCTCTCTCTCTCTCTCTCTCTCGCTATCTCTCTCCTCTCTCTCTCTCTCACTCTCTCTCTCTCTCTCTCTCCACCGCATCACACAAACATCTGGCAAGTCCATTGGGCAGACCGTACCCTTGCTAAAACAAGTCACGCTCAGCAGCCCCTGATTTATGATCCATAATGATGCAAAGAATACGCAAGGGGATGCCAGAGAGAGAGAGAGAGAAGAGAGAGAGAGAGAGAGAGAGAGAGAGAGAGAGAGAGAGAGAGGAGAGAGAGAGAGAGAGAGAGAGCACTGTGAACACTGGAACACTGGAGCACTGGATTTTTAATGTGAGGCCTCTGGCCCATTTCACACGGAGACATGTACAATCCACCGCACAACAACATTCAATCAAGCTAATGAAAATACTGTTCTATAATAACTCAAAAACAACTTTAGCCAAATTACATTGATTTTTCTCTTAGACAAAGTGCATAGTGAACGAACATATATATACTTGTTCTCATGTCGCAGAAGAAACTTTCGTGGACACGACGTGTCTGTGCACGCAAGCCCGTTTAGTGGTAAGTTGCACGCACACGCACACGCACACACACGCACGCATTTTGCCACGCTCGCGCACACGACGCCACGCACACGCAACGCACGCAACGCACGCAACACACACACACTCACACACACACACACACGCACACACGCACCGGCGCTACACACACGCACACGACACACGCACACGCACGCGCACGCACGCACACACGCACACGCACGCACACACACACACACACACAACACACACACACACACACACTGTCTCTCTGGTAGCCATCGACAGGATGAAAAAAAGCTTGTATCTTACTCCTTTATCGTCAATAAAGATAATTCTGACTTGACTGACTCTCTCTCTCTCTCTCTCTCTCTCTGTCTCTCTCTCCTCTCTCTCGTCTCTCTCTCTCTTCTCTCTCTCTCTCTCTCTCTCTCTCTCTCCTCTCTCTCTCTCTCTCTCCTCTTCTCTCTCTCTCTCTCTTTTTTTGCCTTTTTTGACGTATTCCTATCCAGCGCTATGGATATGCCTACGATCGTCTACAAGTATAACTGATGCATATCACTAATTGTAACCCGTATATTACAAACAGACGTAACAAAAAAACACCTCTTTTTTTGGCTTCATAAGAAAGATCCAGGCGCTTTTCAATCAAGTGTATTATGGGCTGGGGAGCAAAGGGAGAGCAGCCAGAGACAAGGCGAGGGGCAGAAGCGAGATGGAAGGTAGGTAGCTGGTCAGGTGATATAGCATAATGATAATTATTGTGCGGGTGGTCCGGAGTGATGCAGCCATGTGCATGTCCGCAGAAAATGCCATGATGTGCTCTAGTGATCATCATCGTCATCTTCTAGTTGTAGAGTATTTATGGTAGGTAGCCGGTGTGGAGCGGCGTCTATGTGTGTGGCAAAGCGGAGGCGCGTGTTTTCCTCTTTTCATTCATTTCGTTCTTTCTTTTCTTTCTTTCTTTCTTTCCGTTCTTTCTTTCTTCTATCTTTCTTTTCCTTTCTTTCTTTTGTAATATATTTTTTGTCTATATAATTGTATTCCTTCGGATGTTTCCGTTTTCTTCAGAAACAGATTTGGACAGGAAGAGAGAGAGAGAGAGAGGGGGGGGGGAGAGAGATAGAGAGGGAGTCCTTTCTCTCTTTCTTCTTTTTCCTTTTTCTTTGCTCGCTTGTGATAGAATTAGTTTTTTCAATATTCTTTCGGATCAAAAAAAAAAAAAAAAAAAAAAAAAAGAAAAAAAAAAATTCTTCAGGATCTTTCCTCGTGTTTTCTCAGAAAAATTTGCAAAGGCAGAGAGAGAGAGACGAGAGAGAGAGAGGAGAGAGAGAGGAGAGCGAGAGAGAGAGAGAGAGAGAGAGAGAGAGAGAGAGAGAGAGAGAAGAGAGACAGAGAGACAGAGAGAGACAGAGAGAGAGAGAGAGAGAGAGAGAGCGACAGACAGGAAGAGAGAGAGAGAAGAGAAAAAAAAGGGGTTGGACAGAGAGAGAGAGAGAGAGAAGATAGAGAGAGAGAGCGACAGACCAGAGAGAGAGAGCGAGAGAGAGAGAGAGAGAGAGAGATATAGAGAGAGAGAGACAGAGAGAGAACAACAGACGAGAGAGAGAGAGAGAGAGAGAGAGAGAGAGAGAGAGAGAGAGAGAGAGAGAGACAGAGTGCATACAGAAAGACGGAGAAAGACAAAGACTGGGAGAAAGAGACAGATATATAGAGACAGAGATAGACTGAGAGACAGAGAAAGAAAGAGAGAGAGACAGACAGACAGACAAACAGACAAACAGAGACAGACTATGGCTACATCCGCATGTCTCTGTAATGTCCACTTGTCTCTCCGTCTCCATCTGTCCGTCTTTATTTCTCCGCTCCTTTCTTTCACTCACTCTCAAATGCACACAGTTATGTTGTTGTTGTTGTCGTGCCCTGGCTAAAAGAATCCAGGGATCATCACAACAGCCGAAGCACTTGAACAGGGGGGGCAGCCACACTCCGACTTCGGGGGATGCGCATTATACACGTCCCGCAATCAAAACCGGCAGCGGTTAACTCCAATGTGCACGGCATAGCCGGGTACGTTACAACATGTTAGCTATTTTGCCCCGCGGAGGTCTGGAAGCCACCAGTACCGTGTTTATTGTCTTTCAGGATGCTTTCTGGTAGCGACTGGCGGGGGCAGAGCATCATCTACTGTATGTAACAACATCAGTAGCTGCTGTGCTGCAACAAGCCATTCAAGTTCAAGTTCCAGTTCAAGTATACTTTAATAGATGCAAAAGAGAAATTCAGGTTAGGTGCAACAACATGACAGAGATACAACATAACTGAAAGAACATTAATCAAACGTGTGAAACAAAATTATACCAATCAAATAGTTATTAAAATTCATTACATGAACTTAGAAATGTGCACATTTGAAACAGAGAGAGCGAGAGAGAGTGAGTGACAGACAATGAGAGAGAGAGAGAGAGAGAGATAGAGAGAGAGAGAGAGAGAGAGAGAAGAGAGAGAGAGAGAGAGAGAGAGAAGAGAGAGAGAGAGAGGAAATCAATAACCATTATTAACTTATAGCAGTCAATCAAATGCATCAATACACATGATAATAGTACCTCCACACATTAACATTTAACAATTACTGCAGTCAGCTAGCTGCTAATAAATATTCAATCAGAACCAGATAGAATAAGGACTGAGAGAGAGAGAGAGAGAGCGAGAGAGAGAGAGAGAGAGAGAGAGAGAGAGAGAGAGAGAGAGAGAGAGAGAGAGAGAGAGAGAGAGAGAGAGAGAGAGAGAGAGAGAGAGAGAGAGAGAGAGAGAGAGAGAGAGAGAGATTCTCTCTTTCTTCTTTTGAGAGAGAGATGAGAGAGAGAGAGAGAGAAAGAGAGAGAGGAGAGAAAGAGAGAGAGAGAGAGAGAGAGTGAGTAATTGTTTTCCCCCAGTGCCTTATAAGTATATTAATTTTTGTGTCACAACCATAGATATGGCCTGATGAAAAGTGAGCAATTCACTTGAAAATTTGCCACACATGATATGATGGGTGTTTGTGGGTTGTTTGGTTTAGTTTTATAAGTATATTATGTTATCGTATCCCTAGTTCCGTAAGATGGCGATAAATCAAAGAAAGGAGATCCAGCTTGAATAGACTTTGGATATGATTTATGTTACCCCCATCTATGAAAGCATACTGAACTTCAATCAAGCCAGCTCTGCTGACAACAACTCAGGAGGCAAAAACAACAGCCCCCAACTCCAATACACCCATCTCAGTATGGATTGACGAAGTCCAGCAGTAAGATGGCCGAAATTTCACCAAGTAAAAACTATGTAGGCCCATTTTCCTTCTTTGTTCCCTTTTCATTGAGTCCTGAGTCAGAACAAAACTAAGCATGATGAGAAAGGCCCTGGTGATTTTCCCTGTTCTTATAAGTGCAGGAGTTTATTGCAATTGGAATGAGGGCTTGTACACACACATGCACACACGCACGCGCGCGCACACACGCATGCACATACACACACACACACACACACACACACGCATGTGCGCACACACATGCACGCACGCACGCTGACGCACGCACGCACACACACACACACACAAACACACACACACAC
>CM065688.1:30246719-30254219 GCA_017654935.2 Phymorhynchus buccinoides
TTGAGTGGGCACGTATTGCCCATTCTGCAGTGCATATTTGCCTATTATGGCCTTTTTTATATTTTACTTTACTAGGACGTATGGTCTGCTGGCTGATGTTGATGTTAGTTATACCCTCAGTGCCTTCGAACCTCGATCCGATAAGTAGAGTAGAGTGGCTCAACGTTTCCAGCACTGTGTGAAATTATGAGCTATAGGGTACAATGATGAAAATGCAATGTTGTGAATTGTACTGTTTTGTTGTTGTTTTATCAGGTTTTGGGACATTGTTAAGAATCATTGATGTGTGTTTTGCTATACGTGGTCGAATGTTATGCGGTGACAGTCCTGAGATAACCACATCTGTTGACGGGACTATAACAGACTAACTAACTAACTAACTAATATCATCATCATGGATCATCATCAGCATCAGGCCTAGCAGCAGCAGCAGCAGCAGCAGCAGCAGCAACAGAAGCAGCAGAAAATTGTTGTTGTTGCTGTCGTAATGTTTTTCCATCTGGCTTGTGCAATGTGTTCATGCAGTGTGATCCAAAACAAGGTGTGTTTTGTGTGTGTGTGTGTGTGTGTTGTGTGTGTGTGTGTGTGTGTGTGTGTGTGTTTCCACTGTGCGTGCGTGTGCGTGCGTACAGCTGAACAAGTGCGTGCGTTTGTGGACGTGTTATGCAATAATGTATGGAAGGTGAGGGGGGTGGAGAATGAGACGGAACTATGTGTTTGTAAAAACATGGTATTGTAAATAGCACAACATAAAGAGGCAATACTGGTGTTACTATTATTTGCAATTGTCTGGTTGTATAAGTAGTAGTAGCTATTGAAGTAATATTAGTAGAAGTAGTAGTTGTTGTGGCATCAGCTGCAGCAGTACATGTGCTATTGTAAGGTCACTGACAGTGGAAGGAGATGGTGCTATTATTATTGGTACCATTGATAGTGGCAGTAGAAAGAGTGTTAGTGTTAGTATCAGTAGTAGTATAAGTGTCTCTATTAGTAGGCCTTGTAATAGTAGATGTGGTGTTGGTGTTGGTGGTATTGGGAATGGTGAATGGCCAGTCAGAAAGGGCAGTCTTTGTTCTGCGACCAGCGTGCACGAAACTGTCACTCTCTTTGTTGGACTTCATAAGGCTGGTGGAAACGCCCGTTCTAGCGCTGTATTAACGTCTGGAGACAACGACGGTTGCTCAGCAGAAGTAATAGTGATGGATGGAGGATAAATAGGAATAAATGGAAGAGGTGGATAAGAAGGAGAAGGGAGATGGGTAGGTGGGGAAGGAGCAGGGGGAGGGGCAACACGACGAAACTCACTACAGGAATAAAATTGGCAACTTTGTAAAGTGGTGTGATGACAACTATCGTCTTCTTAAAGGGGTTCCCTGACGGATGAGTTTGTGCAAGAAACACGTCGAGATCACCAGGAAAACAACCTTTACAGAGATCGCAAGTACTCACTTTGCTCTGGTTTCCTAGAGTTCAAACCCTGTCAAATCGGCGATTCCACATTGGAATAATGTTACACCTTCCATTCTGAGGCATACCAGTTTGTTCTGTGTTGTGCGTTGTTTAAAGGGGCACCCTGACATAATGGTTTTTGTAAGAAACACGTCGAGATCACCAGGAAAACAACCCTTTACAGCAGATTGCAACACTCACCTTGCTCTGGTTTCCTATAAATAAAACCGTCAAATCGGCGATTCCTACTTGGCGGAGGTGCTGGAAGTCAAATTCTTTCACCCAAAGAGAAGGCGTGTGCCGTCTCTTTTCTAATGGCCGCCAAATGGTTTGCACGAAATATTCGTAACAAGCCTTTATTTATTTTATTTTATTTTTTATAGTTTATCTGAAAGGAGTTTTGCTCACAACAAAGGAAATAGCTCCTTTTTTTTTTACTGCACTACAAAAAAAGAAAACGTTTCAACCACAATGAGTGACCTCCACCCACCCACATCCAAAATGGCTACTCTCTTCGGCATCTCCGCCAAGGAGGAATCGCCGTTTTGACGGTTTAATTTCAAAGGAAACCAGAGCAAAGTGAGTGTTCCGATCCTTCAAAAGGCTGTCTTTCTGGTGATCTCGACGTGTTTCTTACAAAAAACTCATCCGTCAGGGTCCACACTTTAAGTGTAACATTATTCAAGTCTAGAAGGCTATGCCATTCTTGAATGTATGTTGATTTGTTTGTTAGCAACTCGCTACCACTGTTGTGTACTGTGTCGGTTGTTGTCATAATAAGCAGGCCTGGGCATTTGTTTTTAGGATGAACTTGGGTCTGTATTGTTGTGGTAACTACTTTCACTTTGCAGGCGAATCGCTGCCATAAATAACTGTTAAAAAAAGGGAGTTAATTTACGCAGAAATTCACTCCCCTTATTCATTTCACTATATTCTCTCTCTTAGTCTCTGTCACGAAATCCCCCCGCTCGATCCTGATCAGAGATCGGGAGAGGGAAATCGCGAACCCCGAGGAGAGTCTCGCACGCCCAGACAGACAAACTCGCAGGAGAAGGCACACGCGCACACCAGAAGTACAATACAAAACAAGACTATTTATTATAAGCAAGCACACACACACACTTACACAATTCAATACACTCAATGTTTAACAAATTATCTACACAATATACATGGCATTCAAAAGTTTGTCCAAAGAATAAACTAAAGCCGGCAACTTAACTGAATAACAAAGAGAGTTTGTAAGCAGAAACACAAAATTGAAGGGAAAAACGACGAAAGGGCAGACGAAGAAAAGAAGTCCAACAAAAACAGCAGAGCGTCCGAAGAAGAAGACAAAAGGGGAAAACAAAAGTCAGTAGAAAAACTGCTCCCCCTCCTGGGGCAGGCTACAGCGGCAGAAACAAAAAATGAGAGACGGCAGAGGTCACCCCCAGACTCCTCAACAGGGACGGTCGAAGCCTGGCCCAAACCCACAGACAGGCCCACAGATCGGGCCTAACACGGGGCCAGACGGAAAGGCGAAGCGGCCTCTCACAGCCGGAAACGGAGAGAAAGAACGGTTGACCGGGCGGTCAACCAGGCAGCAACAGGTCAGGTCAGGGACACGACCGGCCAAGGGCACCACAGGAACCCAGGAACGCGGGTTCAGGTATCAGGCTCAGGCTCAGGCTCAGGCTCAGGCTCAGGACTGTATGAAAAACCAAAACAAAAACCTAGTTTTGAACACCCAGAGTAACAACAGTTTTGTGTTTACCCAAAAACTAATTCCCCCCTGTTGTCCTCTTCAGGGATGTAAAAACCCACCCTCTTTAAACTTGGTTCTCTCCAAGAACCCCAAAACGCTGAACAACACTTTCTTTACAATCCTTTTCACACGACTCAGTCTAGGGGTAATATTTCATCAAAATGGGATGAACTAAAAGGTTTCACTTTTTCTGGAAACAACAAGGCTTTCATACATTTAGAAAATTCTAGCCTTTCAAATACAAAAATTAACAATTACATTCTTCTGAAAATTTCACAGCTTTTCAGGTACAAGAATGGACACTTAAATTCTTCTGAAAATATCACATAAAATTTCACCACCAAAAATATGTCCTTTCCATTCTCATTTCTTCCAGAAGGCGGACGAACTACAGGCAAAGAATGTATTTCCCCAAAATGGCATTCACAATGTACTTCAAAAGGTCAAAAAGCCTTGAAAACATTAATTACACTTTCTCTCAAAAATAAAAACAGAAACGGGGATGAACGCTTTACAAAGCCCCTATCAGCATAGCTAGAAGCGCGACTGGAATAACCCTCTGTTATCCAGCTCTCCGCAGAGTCTCTTAATACCTAATTAAGCTAGGACGATGACCGCGAGGCTAAACATAGGTCGCGAGGCTAAACATATACCGCAAGGCTAAACATAGGCCGCGAGGCTAAACATAGGCCGCGAGGCTAAACATATACCGCAACAAGGAATAATGCGCGCGCGTGCACGCATTTAGGATTCTGAATCTCTGTGAACTCAAATACGCTTTGCACCGAAAAACGATTTGCACGGCCTAAACACACAATGGCGAGCCAAAACATTGATTCAAAAATATGTGCCGAGTTCAAGTACCAAATTCTACGACCGGCAAAAACCTATCCAACTGACAAGTCATGACCCAGCCAGTCAGTTCCTTAGCCCCTTATGCAAAAATCAAGAAAATAATAAGAAAAATGAACCAAAGAAAACGCACACAAATATACATGTTAGCAAACCTATAACTAGCTATTCTACATTGTTACGCGCGCGTTGTTGTACGAGTTTTAACGGGATTAATACTAATTTTATGCAGCTACTGACCAAACTTCCAAGTGGCGGAATGAAGAAGAAGAATCCTCCCCACAAGACAGTCGCAGCTCTGGTCTCGCCAAGGGCTCGGGGTAAGCGCGAGCAGGTGGAAGGGGTTCCGGACCGGCCACAGCTTTCTTCCAGGACTCCAGTGAACGCCAGGGACGATGACGGGGAAGGGAGGACAATGAGGAACCAAATAAAAAGGGGTGAAGATGGCGATGAGGATGAAGAGGAGAAACGATGTCAGCCGAAGCTCTACAGCTTCGCTATCCCCACGTCTAGGACTCGTGCAGGATAAACAATTGATAACAGGATCCTTCAGGGACGTGGCCCTCACCACACCTCAGCACTGGGCGGCCGTAGGTGGACAGAACAATGAAAAGGAGAAAGGATGAAGCGATGAAGCGATGTTGCTTAACTGAAGGAAAAATATGGAGTGACGTTTGACCGGTCTAAAACTCATGAAGTCGCCAGTTGAATGTGGAGTCTCGCGAGAGGTCAGAGCTAACACGGGTTGCACGGATTTCACAAGTAGGTTGTCTCGATTAGGTGAAAAGAAGGAGAAAGATCTCGGGGTCCTTTGTGATCGAGTGGTAGACTGTGCCTTTCTCTGTCTGTTCAGAAGAACAATGTCACAAACTCGTGACAGTCTCACTATTTCATATTTGAGGATGATCATATCAGACGAACCCTACCATTTACATTGACAGCATCGACAGCAGGCGATCGGACAGAAGTGACAGACTCCGAGACCCACGTGCAAAACCAACAAGGCACCAGTCCTGCACTCTTTTATCCCCTCGGCCCGATCGCCTTCACAATGAATGCTTAATGCCAACCTGACTCTTTTTTTGCATTGAATGAAGACTGATTTCACCTATTGTATTTGTTACTGTTGCTCTGTTGATTTATGTGTTTATTTATGACAGTATGTGTCTGCTATTCTTGTCCTAACTTTTAGTCTGTCCTAACTTTTAGTCGAGATAGTGCTTACTGAGTGGTGTGAAGCTGTGAATGATAAATGAAAGGTGTTGCTTGTTTGTTTCTTTGTTTTATGAAGATGATGGGCGGGAGGGAGTGGGCGGGACGGTGGATGGGTGGGAGAGATTGGATGGTTGGAGGGTACGGTGATGGATGAGGGACCTGTATGTTTTTACTTTGCTTAATAATATTACATGTTTATTACTCGCTCTGTGGTGCCCTATGTATATATAATACACTTTCGTCCCGAAAACACACAACAGACTGGAAATGTATGTCCCAAATGTTCGTATATATGATGTGTTGTGCTGATTTACTTTTACTCCCAATGGGGGAGGGACAGTGCCTTATGCAAAGACAGCTGTTTCGATCTGTGAAGATGTCATCAGTTTGCATGATCGGCCTGTGAATAGCTGAAGGACTGAAAAGATGGTGCATTTGGAATGCAGAATAATTTGCTTTGATAAAACTTTTCTGTGTCCAATGTCTGTATTTGTGAACTTCACAAACAAACTCAGTTAACGTAAATGAATTGTTCTGTGTACTGAAAAGAAGAAAATAATAAAATGAGCTGATTTATTTTTTCTCCCAATGGGGGAGGGACAGTTCCATATGCAAAGACAGCTGTTTCGATCTGTGAAGATGTCATCAGTTTGCATATTCGGCCTGTAATTTGACTGTCCGGTGGATGTCAACTTGAGCAAGAAGACATTCTACAAGAGAATGGTGTCCTCCTTGCACCAAATCGAAAATCCACAATAAAAGCAAACCAGCACTACGTTAAGAAATCGTACAAAAATTATGTAAAATGACGAACATAATAATGTTCTGAAATTTTAATTTCAAAAACTAATAGACATGACTAGAGAGTGCCAACTACTGAGAGTATATTCACATTGAAGATACAAATAGTATGAAAGAGAAATCTCAGTGAATAGCTGAGCTCCATACCCCTAATCTGAAGGACTGAAAAGTTGGTGCATTTGAAATGCAGAATAATTTGTTTTAATAAAACTTTTCTGTATCCTGTGTTTGTATTTGTTTAGCTTCAGAAACAAACTCAGTTAACGTTAACTTTATGAACTGTTCTGTGTTCTGAAAATAAGAAAATAATAACATGTGCTGATTTACTTTTTCTCCCAATGGGGGAGGGACAGTGCCTTATGCAAAGACAGATGTTTGAACTGTGAAGATGTCATCAGTTTGCATGATCGGCCTGCAAATTGACTGTCCAGTGGATGTCAACTTGAGCAAGAAGACATTCTACAAGAGAATGGTGTCCTCCTTGCACCAAAGCGAAAATCCACAATAAAAGCAAACCAGCACTAAGTTAAACCAGAAATAGTAAAAATGTTATGTAAAATGTCGAACATAGTAATGCTTTGAAATTTTAATTAAACAAACTAATAGACATGACTAGAGGGTCCCAACTACTGAGATGATATTTACATTGAGGATAACAATAGTATGAAAGAGAAATCTCAGTGAATAGCTGAGCTCCATACCCCTAATCTGAAGGACTGAAAAGTTGGTGCATTTGAAATGCAGAATACGTTGCTTTGATAAAACCTTTTCTGTGTCCAATGTCTGTATTTGTAAACCTCTTAAAAATACAGTGGGGGTGCTTACTTGCTTTATTAAGCCTGCTATTGTGCTCCTTATTTTCAATTAAAAAGAAGTTATTTTAAAATAGAATTTGAATGTGAAACGCATGCACGTTTGTTTCAGATTGCATACATTAATTCCCGAATCAGATTTACAGTTTATTGCAGTTCATGAACAGACATTCTGCAAAATGACTGCTTAACTCTCATTTTACTTGTTGCGCCGTTCTTGTGCTGCACAATCGAAGTTTGTAAAGTTTATGTACTGAACAGATCTCTTGCGCGATTCATGAACTTGCCAACAACCTTGCGCAACACACTATATTATATACACAGAAACGCTCCTAAGTATACACATGCCCACTAACACACATTCGCACACGGACGCTCTTTTCACACACACACACACACTCACACACACACACACACACACACACACACACACACACACACACACACACACACACACACACACACACACACACACACACACACACACACACGCACACGCACACGCACACGCACACACACACACACACACACACACACACACACACACACACACACACACACACGTGTTCGCGAGCTGCTATGCAACATTCACGATAAAATAAATAACGTACAAAAATCAACAAG
>CM065688.1:30261719-30271776 GCA_017654935.2 Phymorhynchus buccinoides
TTGTTTAGTTTAGCCAACTCCCTCCTTGGAAAACCAAAGTCCACACCTCTACCTTCTTCTATCCCTGTATCTGAACTCCCTCAACATTTCTCTGACTTCTTTCACAGCAAGATAGCCACTATCCGCCACACTCTTGATTCGCAATCTGCTCCACCATCAACTGTCCCTGATCCCTCCTTTTCTGGCAGTATGTGGTCTGAGTTCCGTTCTGTTTCCACTGATGAGGTTAAGAAGATTTTGACCCGAACTCAGACTAAAACCTGTGAACTAGACCCTCTACCTTCATCTCTCTTCTCCCAGTGTCTTGATGATCTCCTTCCTTACTTTACATCCATCATCAATGAGTCTCTATGTTCTGGCCGCTTTCCAAATCATTTCAAATCTGCAGTTGTCAAACCTCTCTTAAAGAAGCCTAGTCTCGATCCTGAAAATCTAAAGAATTATCGGCCTGTCTCTAGTCTTTCATTCCTTTCTAAGCTCACGGAAAAGGTGGTTCTTAAACAGCTGGCTGACCATCTTCAGGTAAACGATCTTTTCTATCCAAACCAGTCTGCTTATCGAGCAGGTCACAGTACTGAGACAGCCCTCTTAAAGATAACGAACGACCTGCTCACTGCCTTGGATGAAAACAAGGTTTCTCTTCTCTCTCTCCTTGATCTTTCTGCAGCGTGTGATAAAATCGACCACTCTATCCTTATTTCTAGACTTCACACCTACTTTGATCTATCTGGGGCTGTTCTTTCCTGGTTTTCTTCCTACCTCTCTGATCGCACACAGACAGTTGTTGTCAATGGTTCTTTATCTCTTTCAAAAGGTCTTCAGCTCGGTGTGCCCCAAGGTTCAGTCTTAGGCTCTATCCTTTTTGTTCTTTATACCCAACCTCTCTCCGTCATCATCAACCAGCATTCTCTTCTACATCATAGCTTTTCTGATGACAATCAATTGTACATTTCTGCACACCTGAGTCAGTTAGATCAAATGATTTCTTCTTCTAAGTTGTGCATCTTTGCTGTTAAAACATGGATGTTTTACAACAAACTGCAACTAAATGCTGAAAAGACAGAGATGATTCTTGTAGCCTCTAACCACACAATTAAAACTCAGGTTCTCCCATGTTCTGTCGACATTGATGGCACTGAGATCAAGCTAACGGTATCCGTCCGCAATCTAGGTGTTACTTTGGACCAAACCCTTTCTTTCAAACAGCATGTTTCCAATGTTTGCAAGGCTTGCTATCTAGAACTTCGAAGAATTAGTTCAATCCGCCGTTTCCTCTCTCATGATGCCCTGAAGACTCTAGTATGTGCTTTTGTTCTGTCTCGCCTTGACTACTGTAACTCACTTCTTGCTGGCTGTCCATCAACGTTCATCTCTAAGCTCCAACGGGTCCAGAATAATGCTGCTCGTCTCATTTCTCGCTCCCCTAGGTACGATCATATCACTCCGGTTCTTTGTTCCCTACATTGGCTCCCAGTTCAATCACGTATTGACTACAAAATTCTCCTCCTCGTCTTCAAGTCACTGAATGATCAAGCTCCCCTGTATCTCTTTGATCTTCTTCATCTCTATGTCCCAGCTCGCCAACTACGTTTGTCTTCTGATTCTCGTCTCCTTTCCATTCCCTCCATCCGTCTCAAATCTGCTGGCCAACGTTCTTTTTCCTGTCAAGCACCATCTCTTTGGAATTCTCTGCCTTCTCCTCTCCGACACTCCAACTCAGTCTCCTCATTCAAAACCTCTCTTAAAACCCATCTTTTTCCTGCTGCACCCTAAATATTTGATCAGTTGTCTATCGTTGTGTGCACGTGAGGGAAGATTGAATAAGAGGTTTGTGCTGTGTTTTGTGGTGCGTGTGTGTGTGTGTGTGTGTGTATATATATATATATATATATATATATATATATATATATATATATATATATATGTGTGTGTGTGTGTGTGTGTGTGTGTGTGTGTGTGTGTGTGTGTGTGTGTGTGTGTGTGTGTGTGTGAGCATGCATGAGTGCATACATGTGTGCTTGTGTGTGTTTTGGGTTGTGTGGGTTGTGTGTGCACGCATGTGTGTGTGTGTGTGTGTGTGTGTGTGTGTGTGTGTGTGTGTGTGTGTGTGTGTGTGTGTGTGTGTGTCTCTGTGTGTGTGTGTGTGTGTGTGTCTGTGTGCGTGTATGTGTGTGTGTGTGTGTGTGTGTGTGTGTGTGTGTGTGTGTGTGTGTTTCTGCGTGCGTACGTTGTGTGTGAGGGTGTTTGTATATGTGTGTTGGTGTATGTGGTCAGTCCGTGCGGCTCGGTTGCTGTGGCTTACTGAATGGGGTATGAACGCGTTAGCGTCGATAAATGTGTGTGTGTGTGTGTGCGCGCACGCGCATGTGTGTGTGTGTGTGTGTGTGTGTGTGTGTGTGTGTGTGTGTGTGTGTGTGTGTGTGTGTGTGTGTTAGAGAGAGAGAGAGAGTTGCTTTGTATATGCGTTGTTGCTGGTTGGTGTAATTTTTGAATGCTGGTTTTGTTGTCTGTTGATGAACAATTGATTGTAAAGCGCTTTGGGCTCATCTGAGGTAAAGCGCTATATAAATGTACTATTGTTATTATCAGTATCCTTTTACTGCTTTTTTTAAAACCTGGATCCGATAAGTAGAGTAGAGTGGCTCAACGTTTCAAGCACTGTGTGAAATTATGAGCTATAGGGTACAATGATGAAAATGCCATGTCGTGAATTGTACTGTTTTGTTGTTGGGTTTTTTTCTCAGGTTTTTGAACATTGTTAAGAATCATTGATGTGTGTTTTGTTATACGTGGTCGAATGTTATGCGGTGACAGTCCTGAGATAACCATAGCTGTTGACGGGACTATAACAGACTAACTAACTAACTAACTATCATCATCATCATCATCATCATCATCAGCAGCAGCAGCAGCAGCAGCAGCAGCAGCAGCAGCAGCAACAGAAGCAGCAGAAAATTGTTGTTGTTGCTGTCGTATTGCGCGCGCGTGTGTGGCATGTGTGTGTGTGTGTGTGTGTGTGTGTGTGTGTGTGTGTGTGTGTGTGTGTGTGTGTGTGTGTGTGTGTGTGTGTGTGTGTGTGTGTGTGTGTGTGTGTGTGTGTGTGTGTGTGTGTGTGTGTGTGTGTGTGTGTGTGTGTGTGTGTGTGTGTGTGTGTGTGTGTGTGTGTGTGTGTGTGTGTGTGTGTGTGTGTGTGTGTGTGTGTGTGTTTGTGTGTATGTGTGCTTTTGTGGCGTGTTATGTAGGGGGTGGAGAATGAGAGGGAATTACGTGTTTGTATATACATGGTATTGTAAATAGCACAATATAAAGAGGCAATACTGGTGTTACTATTATTTGCAATTGTCTGGTTGTATAAGTAGTAGTAGCTATTGAAGTAATAGTAGTAGAAGTAGTAGTTGTTGTGGCATCAGCTGCAGCAGTACATGTGCTATTGTAAGGCCACTGCCAGTGGAAGGAGATGGTGCTATTATTATTGGTACCATTGATAGTGGCAGTAGAAAGAGTGTTAGTGTTCGTATCAGTAGTAGTATAAGTGTCTCTATTAGTAGGCCTTGTAATAGTAGATGTGGTGTTGGTGTTGGTGGTATTGGGAATGGTGAATGGCCAGTCAGAAAGGGCAGTCTTTGTTCTGAGACCAGCGTGCACGAAACTGTCACTCTCTTTGTTGGACTCCATAAGGCTGGTGGAAACGCCCGTTCTAGCGCTGTATTAACGTCTGGAGACAACGACGGTTACTTGTTCTCCCAATGGGGGAGGGGCAGTGCCTTATGCAAAGACAGCTGTTTCGACCTGTGAAGATCTCATCAGTTTGCATGATCGGCCTGCAATTTGACTGTCCAGTGGATGTCATACGTCAACTTGAGCAAGAAGACATTCTACAAGAGAATGGTGTCCTCCTTGCACCAAAGCGAAAATCCACAATAAAAGCAAACCAGCACTAAGTTAAGCAAACAAATAGTAAAACTCTTATGTAAAGAGACGAACATAATGCTATGAAATCTTAATAATAAACAAAATTAGACATGACTAGAGAGTGCCAACTACTGAGATGATACCCACATTGAGGATACAAATAGTATGAAAGAAACATTTCAGTGAATAGCTGAGCCCCATACCCCTAATCTGAAGGACTGAAAAGTCGGGGCATTTGGAATGCAGAATAATTTGCATTGATAAAACTTTTCTGTGTCCAATGTCTGTATTTGTAAACGTCACAAACAAACCCAGTTAACGTTAACTTAATGAATTGTTCTGTGTTCTGAAAAGAAGAAAATAATAAAATGTGCTGATTTACTTTTTCTCCCAATGGGGGATGTAATATTGTTGAAAGAGAATTGTGAGTGAATAGTTTGGCGAACTGTATTCCGAAAGGATGCGCGTGAATGAGGGTGAGCTATGCTCTCACTTTTGGATGGACGCTTGTACTGAAAGGATCAATAAAGAAGTCGAAGAATAAACTGCTTCATTGTTTTCAACCCATGAACGCAAGATTTTACAGTGTGTCAGAGAGGAGACGAAGACCACAGAACCACAACAATGGCATCCAACCTTCAATGAACTGGGACTCGAGAAACCTACAAGAAGAATGGCGAAAGTTCAAACAACACACAAAGCTGATGTTTGACGGCCCCCTACGCAAATCAACGGATGCTGATAAATGCGCTTACCTCCTCATCTGGGCTGGCGAAAAAGGAAGAGAAATTTGCAACACCTGGGACCTTTCCGCTGAAGAAAAGAAGAATCTTCAAGTGATATACAAGAATTTAGAAAAAAAACCACAACACCAAAGAAAAACACACTGTTCGCCCGCTACCTCTTCTTGAACAGAAAACAACAACATGGAGAACCATTCGAGACTCTTGTCACAGACGTGAGAACACTCATAAAAGACTGTGCGGATAAAGATCCAGATGAAATGGTAGGGACCGCATTGTGTGCGGAATCACTCCACAAGAAACACAAAAAAACAATTGGAGTTCGGCGATGCGCTGACAATGGACAAGGCCATAGAAACGTTGTGACACACAAAACTACGAAACAGCAGCTAGCAACAATGCTGAAAGGAGAAGTCATAGAAGTTGTGAAGAAGCGTCGACTCGACCACAACACCAAGGACGCACGCAGAATCATCGACCAGAAAACAGAAAACAAGAAGACAAAAAGCTTCACAGCAACGACACCTTCACGGCAACAACTGCGGCCAGAGGCACGGTCGAAGAGCATGCCCCGCTTATGGAAAACGATGCAGCCACTGCTCTAAGCCAAATCATTTTGTCAGAGTTTGCAGAGCAAGAAGAAACAGTAAGAAAGTCCACCAGGTGGAAGAACTTAGGGATGACGACGACGACGACTCTTTCGTCAACATTGATGTCATCACCGACGGCAAAGACCAGCCCAACACAGCCTATGCAAACATAACCATGGGAAATGGTGACATTCTACGCTTCAAAATTGATACTGGCGCGCAGGCAAACGTGATTCCACTACATATCTAAGATCAGATGTCAACTCGGCCACTACTCAAGCCTAAGAACGCAAACCTGTGTGGGCATACAGGCCAACGGATCGACGTAAAGGGAGTGACATACATGAAGTGTGTCTACAAAGACCAGCAGTACCAAGGCACGTTTTACGTCGCTGAAAGAGCCAGACACTCACAGCCAATTCTAGGATTCCAGGCCTCATTGCAGCTGCCACTGGTAAAGATGGTCCAGATGGTCACCAGCCCCCAAATGACCAAAGAGTCAGTGTTAAAGCAATACAACCACCTGTTCGATGAAGGCCTTAGCATTCTGGAAGGAGAAGTGACCATGCATCTCAAAGAAGACGCCACCCCTGTTGTCCACCCACCCAGACGCATAACTCACGCGCTACGAGATTGACTCAAGGACGAACTAGAAGCAATGGAAAAGGCTGGGGTGATTGCAGAAGTCAAACAACCAACGGACTGGGTCAATTCACTGGTAGTTGTTGAAAAACCCAATGCGAAATTACGTATCTGCTTGGACCCCAAAGACCTAAACCGAGCCGTCAAGAGACCCCACTACGCAATGCCCACCCTAGAGGACGCCATAGCCAAAATCCGAGGTGCAAAATATTTCAGCAAACTAGACGCCAGGACAGGCTATTGGCAGATGAACCTCTCCAGTGAGTCCTCCTATTTGACGACCTTCAATTCTCCTTTCGGGAGATATCGCTTCCTTTGCATGCCGTTTGGGCTCTTTGAGTGCCCAAGATGAGTTCCAACGAAACGTAGACGAGACTTTCGAGGGAATTTCAAGGCTAATTGGTCTGGTGGACGACATTTTGATCAGTGGCAGAACCAAAGAAGAGCACGACATGAATTTGAAGGCAGCACTGGACAGAGCTACAGAGAATCTCATGAAACTGAATCCAGAAAAAAATCACTATCGGTGCCCAAGAGATCGAATACTTCGGCCATGTGATCTCGGAAGGGGTGAAACCGGATCCAAGCAAAATAAAAGCCGTGTTGGAGATGCTGACGCCAAAGGACAAGAAGGAGCTGGAGACCATGCTCGGAATGGTGACGTACCTGGCCAAATTTGATCCACACCTCGCTGAAATCACGAAGCCACTCAGAGACCTCCTCAAACAAGAGAACGAGTTTGGGTGGGACGCACCACATCAGACAGCATGGGACAAAATCAAGTCCATCATGGCAAGCAAACCCGTCCTGGCATTGTTTGACGCAACCAAGAAGATTGTGCTTCAAGTAGATGCCAGCAAGCACGGACTAGGGGCAGCATTGTTCCAGGAGGAAAACCCCGTCACCTATGCATCAAAGTCACTCAACAAGGCTGAAGAAAACTACGCACAAATAGAAAAAGAATTGTACGCGATCGTGTTTGGGTGCGAGCGATTCCACCAATGCATCTACGGGCAGCAAGAAGCTGTTGTTGAATCCGACCACAAGCCGTTGGAAACGATAATGAAGAAACCGCTTGCAGCAGCACCACCGCAACTTCAAAGAATGTTACTCAGGCTGCAGAAGTATAGTATTCGGGTCGTCCATGAAGAAACTGCCAGTCAGCGACGAGAAGATGAAGATGATCAGAGAAGCAACAGAAAAAGATGAAGAAACTTCCTCACTAAAGCTTTACATAAATCAAGGATGGCCAAACACACGCAAGGAGTGCCTCAGCCACTTACAACACTGCTGGAGCTTTAGAGACGAACTGTCCACCATTGATAATGTAATCTTCAAGGGAGAAAGAATCTACATCCCGCCTGGACTACGTGCTGAAATGCTCACCAAAATTCATGCCAGTCACCTTGGTGTAGAAACATCCCTCGCTCAAGCAAGACAAGCCCTCTTCTGGCCCAAAATGGCAGCGGACATTCAAGAAACTATCGCCAACGAAAGACGAAATTCCAACTGCAAGGAACCAATGCTGTCACACAACATTTCCACAAGACCCTGGCAGAAGATCGCCACAGATCTTTTCACGTGGGACAACAAAACACACCTGGTGACCGTCGATTCATACAATCGCTACTTCGAAATAGACGAGATGACCACCACCACGAGTGCTGCCACCAGCAGAAAGCTATCAGTCCACTTCAGCAGACACGGAATCCCGGAAACCCTGGTCAGCGACAACGGCTTCAGTTTGCATCCGAGGAGTTTGCCCATTTCACCGCCACCTGGGACGTTACACACGTCACCTCGAGCCCGAGATACCCGCAATCCAACGGCCTGGCAGAGAAGACAGTGCAGATGGTGAAGATTATCCTGGACAAAGCCAAAGCTGACAAATCCTCCGCGCTCCTCGGCATCCTGGAATACAGAAACACGCCAGTTGATGGCCTAGCGTCCCCGGCCCAGGTCCTCATGGGCCGCCAGCTGTGCTCAATCCTGCCAGCAACGACCCGTCAGCTACAGCCCAGGACCATTGACCCCCAGGTCGTCACATCCCGTCGTCAGCAGTGTCAGGCGAGTCAGAAGAAATACTATGACCACTCCAGCCACCCGCTTGCTCCCCTGAAAGCCGGAGAAGAAGTCTTCGTCCAGCTGCTCCCTGGAGACTGCTGCCAACTGCGAACTGAAGATGGCAACCTGTACTGTCAGAACCGGCGCTTCATCAGAAAGCAAACACGCCTGAACCGGACATCGCAGGAGATCATGGCAGCACCAGATCCTGATCGAGACCAACGTTTGCAACAACTCCAGAACCTGGCACCGCAGCAGATCAGAGAAGTGCCTGAACCCAGACGCAACCAACAGCCTCAAGGACATCCAGACACCGCAGGAACTGTTGCAGAGCCTAATGAACAGGTGGGACCCGACCTCTACCGCACCAGATATGGGAGAATAGTCAAGAACCCTCAGAGACTGAAATACACGCAGAACTGTATTGCGAGAGGATGCACGTGAATGAGGGTGAGCTATCCTCTCACTTTTGGATGGACGCTTGTACTGAAAGGATCAATAAAGAAGTCAAAGAATAAACTGCTTTGTTGTTTTCAACCCATGAACGCAAGAGTTTACACGGGAGGGACAGTGCCTTATGCAAAGACAGATGTTTCGACCTGTGAAGATGTTCTGAAATTTTAATTTAAAAAACTAATAGACATGACTAGAGAGTGCCAACTACTGAGATGATACCCACATTCAGGATAAAAATAGTATGAAAGAGAAATGTCAGTGAACAGCTGAGCTTCATACCCCTAATCTGAAGGACTGAAAAGTTGGGGCATTTGGAATGCAGAATAATTTGCTTTCATAACATTTTTCTGTGTCCAATGTCTGTATTTGTAAACTTCACAAGCAAACCTAGTTAACGTTAACTTTATGAATTGTTCTGTGTTCTGAAAAGAAGAAAATAATAAAATGTGCTGATTTACTTTTTCTCCCAATGGGGGAGGGACAGTGCCTTATGCAAATACAGATGTTTCGATCTGTGAAGATGTCATCAGTTTGCATGATCGGCCTGCAATTTGACTGTCCAGTGGATGTCAACTTGAGCAAGAAGACATTCTACAAGAGAATGGTGTCCTCCTTGCACCAAAGCGAAAATCCACAATTTAAAGCAAACCAGCACTAAGTTAAACCAGAAATAGTAAACATCTTATGTAAAATGACGAACATAATAATGTTCTGACATTTTATTTTCAAAAACTAATAGACATGACTAGAGAGTGCCAACTACTGAGATGATATTTAGTATGAAAGAGAAATCTCAGTGAATAGCTGAGCTCCATACCCCTAATCTGAAGGACTGAACAGTTGGCGCAGTTGAAATGCAGAATAAGTTGCTTTGATAAAAACTTCCTGTATCCAATGTCTGTATTTGTGAACTTCTTATATATACAGTGCGAGTTTACTTAGTTTATTAAGCCTGTTATTGTGCTCCTTATTTTCAAATAAAAAAGTTATTTTGAAATAGAACTTGAATGTGAAACGCACGCATGTTTGTTTCAGATTGCATACATTATTTCCCGAATCAGATTTGCAGTATCTCGCAGTTCATGAACAGACGATCTGCAAAATGACTGTTTAACTCTCATTTTACTTTTAGCGCAGTTCTTGTGCTGCACAATCGAAGTTTGTAAAGTTTATGTACTGAACAGATCATTTGCGCGATTCATGAACTTGCCAACAGCCTTGCACAACACACATATATACACAGAAACGCTCCTAAACATACACATGCCCACTAACTCACATTCGCACACGGACGCTCTTTTCACACACACACACACACACACACACACACACACACACACACACACACACACACACACACGCACGCACGCACACACACGCACACACACACACACACACACACACACACACACACACACACACACACACACACACACACACACACACACACACACACGTGCGCTTGCACTGCTATACAACATTCACAATATACATAACGTACGCAAATCAACAAGAAATACTATTTGGTATTTTGGTATTTGGTGTTTGGCATTTTCTAACCTTGTGACATTGGTGCTGTTCCCACCTGGAGAGCACGTCGCCGCCAGTGCAGCGTCACCTATGTGTGTGAGTGGGTGAGTGAGGAGGAGG
>CM065688.1:30272276-30282276 GCA_017654935.2 Phymorhynchus buccinoides
AATGTTGTATAGCAGTTGCAAAGCGCACGTGTGTGTGTGAGTGGTGTATTGTGTGTGTGTGTGTGTGTGTGTGTGTGGTGTGTGTGCGTGCGCGCGTGTACGTGCGTGCGTGTGTGTGAGTGTGTGTGTGTAGTGTGTGTGTTTGTGTGTGTGTGAGTGTGTGTGTGAAAAGAGCGTCCGTGTGCGAATGTGTGTTAGTGGGCATGTGTATGTTTAGGAGCGTTTCTGTGTATATATGTGTGTTGTGCAAGGCTGTTGGCAAGTTCATGAATCGCGCAAATGATCTGTTCAGTACATAAACTTTACTCAGATTAGGGGTATGGAGCTCAGCTGTTCAATGAAATTTCTCTTTCATACTAAATATCATCTCAGTAGTTGGCACTCTCTAGTCATGTCTATTAGTTTTTGAAAATAAAATGTCAGAACATTATTATGTTCTTCATCTTACATAAGAAGTTTTTTTTATACTATTTCTGGATTAACTTCGTGCTTTGGTTTGTGCAATTATGGATTTCCGCATTGAGTCTTGCATTTCTCTTGCTCAAGTTGACATCCACTGGACAGTCAAATTGCAGACCGATCATGCAAACTGATGACATCTTCACAGATCGAAACATCTGTATTTGCATAAGGCACTGGCCCTCCCCCATTGGGAGAAAAAGTAAATCAGCACATTTTATTATTTTCTTCTTGTCAGAACACAGAACAATTCAGGTTTGCTTGTGAAGTTTACAAATACAGACATTGGACACAGAAAAATGTTATGAAAGCAAATTATTCTGCATTCCAAATGCCCCGACTTTTCAGTCCTTCAGATTAGGGGTATGAAGCTCAGCTGTTCACTGACATTTCTCTTTCATACTATTTTTATCCTGAATGTGGGTATCATCTCAGTAGTGGGCACTCTCTAGTCATGTCTATTAATTTTTGAAATTAAAATTTCAGAACATCTTCACAGGTCGAAACATCTGTCTTTGCATAAGGCACTGTCCCTCCCGTGTAAACTCTTGCGTTCATGGGTTGAAAACAACAAAGCAGTTTATTCTTTGACTTCTTTATTGATCCTTTCAGTACAAGCGTCCATCCAAAAGTGAGAGGATAGCTCACCCTCATTCACGTGCATCCTCTCGCAATACAGTTCTGCGGGTATTTCAGTCTCTGAGGGTTCTTGACTATTCTCCCATATCTGGTGCGGTAGAGGTCGGGTCCCACCTGTTCATTAGGCTCTGCAACAGTTCCTGCGGTGTCTGGATGTCTTTGAGGCTGTTGGTTGCGTCTGGGTTCAGGCACTTCTCTGATCTGCTGCGGTGCCAGGTTCTGGAGTTGTTGCAAACGTTGGTCTCGATCAGGATCTGGTGCTGCCATGATCTCCTGCGATGTCCGGTTCAGGCGTGTTTGCTTTCTGATGAAGCACTGGTTCTGACAGTACAGGTTGCCATCTTCAGTTCACAATTGGTAGGAGCGGGTTGTCTTGCCAGTTGCAGTGACTGTGGAAGGTTTCCAGCAGTTGCCAGGGAGCAACTGGACGAAGACTTCTTCTCCGGCTTTCAGGGGAGCAAGCGGGTGGCTGGAGCGGTCATGGTATTTCTTCTGGCTCGCCTGACACTGCTGATGACGGGATGTGACAACCTGGGGGTCAATGGTCCTGGGCTGTAGCTGACGGGTCGTTGCTGGCAGGATTGAGCACAGCTGGTGGCCCATGAGGACCTGGGCCGGGGACGCTAGGCCATCAACTGGCGTGTTTCTGTATTCCAGGATGCCGAGGAGCGCGGAGGATTTGTCAGCTTTGGCTTTGTCCAGGATAATCTTCACCATCTGCACTGTCTTCTCTGCCAGGCCGTTGGATTGCGGGTATCTCGGGCTCGAGGTGACGTGTGTAACGTCCCAGGTGGCGGTGAAATGGGCAAACTCCTCGGATGCAAACTGAAGCCGTTGTCGCTGACCAGGGTTTCCGGGATTCCGTGTCTGCTGAAGTG
This sequence comes from Phymorhynchus buccinoides, assembly GCA_017654935.2. Taxonomy (NCBI): domain Eukaryota; kingdom Metazoa; phylum Mollusca; class Gastropoda; order Neogastropoda; family Raphitomidae; genus Phymorhynchus; species Phymorhynchus buccinoides. The sequence continues at coordinate 30,274,253 of CM065688.1, forward strand.
GACTGATAGCTTTCTGATGGTGGCAGCACTCGTGGTGGTGGTCATCTCGTCTATTTCGAAGTAACGACTGTATGAATCGACGGTCACCAGATGTGATTTGTTGTCCCACGTGAAAAGATCTGTGGCGATCTTCTGCCAGGGTCTTGGGGAAATGTTGTGTGACAGCATTGGTTCCTTGCAGTTGGAATTTCGTCTTTCATTGGCGACAGTTTCTTGAATGTCTGCTGCCATTTTGGGCCAGAAGAGGGCTTGTCTTGCTCGAGCGAGGGATGTTTCTACACCAAGGTGACTGTCATGAATTTTGGTGAGCATTTCAGCACGTAGTCCAGGCGGGATGTAGATTCTTTCTCCCTTGAAGATTACATTATCAATGGTGGACAGTTCGTCTCTAAAGCTCCAGCAGTGTTGTACGTGGCTGAGGCACTCCTTGCGTGTGTTTGGCTATCCTTGATTTATGTAAAACTTTAGTGAGGAAGTTTCTTCATCTTTTTCTGGTACTTCTCTGATCATCTTCATCTTCTCGTCGCTGACTGGCATTTTCTTCATGGACGACCCGACTACTATACTTCTGCAGCCTGAGTAACATTCTTTGAAGTCGCGGTGGTGCTGCTGCAAGCGGTTTCTTCATTATCGTTTCCATCGGCTTGTGGTCGGATTCAACAACAACTTCTTGCTGCCCGTAGATGCATTGGTGGAATCGCTCGCACCCAAACACGATCGCGTACAATTCTTTTTCTATTTGTGCGTAGTTTTCTTCAGCCTTGTTGAGTGACTTTGATGCATAGGTGACGGGGTTTTCCTCCTGGAACAATGCTGCCCCTAGTCCGTGCTTGCTGGCATCGACTTGAAGCACAATCTTCTTGGTTGGGTCAAACAATGCCAGGACGGGTTTGCTTGCCATGATGGACTTGATTTTGTCCCATGCTGTCTGATGTGGTGCGTCCCACCCAAACTCGTTCTCTTGTTTGAGGAGGTCTCTGAGTGGCTTCGTGATTTCAGCGAGGTGTGGATCAAATTTGGCCAGGTACGTCACCATTCCGAGCATGGTCTCCAGCTCCTTCTTGTCCTTTGGCGTCAGCATCTCCAACACGGCTTTTATTTTGCTTGGATCCGGTTTCACCCCTTCCGAGATCACATGGCCGAAGTATTCGATCTCTTGGGCACCGATAGTGATTTTTTTCTGGATTCAGTTTCATGAGATTCTCTGTAGCTCTGTCCAGTGCTGCCTTCAAATTCATGTCGTGCTCTTCTTTGGTTCTGCCACTGATCAAAATGTCGTCCACCAGACCAATTAGCCTTGGAATTCCCTCGAAAGTCTCGTCTACGTTTCGTTGGAACTCATCTTGGGCACTCTAAGAGCCCAAACGGCATGCAAAGGAAGCGATATCTCCCGAAAGGAGAATTGAAGGTCGTCAAATAGGAGGACTCACTGGAGAGGTTCATCTGCCAATAGCCTGTCCTGGCGTCTAGTTTGCTGAAATATTTTGCACCTCGGATTTTGGCTATGGCGTCCTCTAGGGTGGGCATTGCGTAGTGGGGTCTCTTGACGGCTCGGTTTAGGTCTTTGGGGTCCAAGCAGATACGTAATTTCGCATTGGGTTTTTCAACAACTACCAGTGAATTGACCCAGTCCGTTGGTTGTTTGACTTCTGCAATCACCCCAGCCTTTTCCATTGCTTCTAGTTCGTCCTTGAGTCAATCTCGTAGCACGTGAGTTATGCGTCTGGGTGGGTGGACAACAGGGGTGGCGTCTTCTTTGAGATGTATGGTCACTTCTCCTTCCAGATTGCTAAGGCCTTCATCGAACGGGTGGTTGTATTGCTTTAACACTGACTCTTTGGTCATTTGGGGGCTGGTGACCATCTGGACCATCTTTACCAGTGGCAGCTGCAATGAGGCCTGGAATCCTAGAATTGGCTGTGAGTGTCTGGCTCTTTCAGCGACGTAAAACGTGCCGTGGTACTGCTGGTCTTTGTAGACACACTTCATGTATGTCACTCCCTTCACGTCGATCCGTTGGCCTGTATGCCCACACAGGTTTGCGTTCTTAGGCTTCAGTAGTGGCCGAGTTAACATTTGGTCGTAAATATGTAGTGGAATCACGTTTGCCTGCGCGCCAGTATCAATTTTGAAGCGTAGAATGTCACCATTTCCCATGCTTATGTTTGCATAGGCTGTGTTGGGCTGGTCTTTGCCGTCGGTGATGACATCAATGTTGACGAAAGAGTCGTCGTCGTCGTCATCCCTAAGTTCTTCCACCTGGTGGACTTTCTTACTGTTTCTTCTTGCTCTGCAAACTCTGACAAAATGATTTGGCTTAGAGCAGTGGCTGCATCGTTTTCCATAAGCGGGGCATGCTCTTCGACCGTGCCTCTGGCCGCAGTTGTTGCTGTGAAGTTTTTTGTCTTCTTGTTTTCTGTTTTCAGGTCGATGATTCTGCGTGCGTCCTTGGTGTTGTGGTCGAGTCGACGCTTCTTCACAACTTCTATGACTTCTCCTTTCAGCATTGTTGCTAGCTGCTGTTTCGTAGTTTTGTGTGTCACAACGTTTCTATGGCCTTGTCCATTGTCAGCGCATCGCCGAACTCCAATTGTTTTTTTTTGTTTCTTGTGGAGTGATTCCGCACACAATGCTGTCCCTACCATTTCATCTGGATCTTTATGCGCACAGTCTTTTATGAGTGTTCTCACGTCTGTGACAAGAGTCTCGAATGGTTCTCCATGTTGTTTTCTGTTCAAGAAGAGGTACCAGGCGAACAGTGTGTTTTTCTTTGGTGTTGTGGTTTTTTTTCTAAATTCTTGTATATCACTTGAAGATTCTTCTTTTCTTCAGCAGAAAGGTCCCAGGTGTTGCAAATTTCTCTTCCTTTTTCGCCAGCCCAGATGAGGAGGTAAGCGCATTTTTCAGCGTCCACTGATTTGCGTAGGGGGCCGTCAAACATCAGCTCCGCGTGTTGTTTGAACTTTCGCCATTCTTCTTGTAGGTTTCTCGAGTCCCAGTTCATTGAAGGTTGGATGCCATTGTTGTGGCTCTGTGGTCTTCGTCTCCTCTCTGACACACTGTAAAATCTTGCGTTCATGGGTTGAAAGCAATGAAGCAGTTTATTCTTCGACTTCTTTATTGATCCTTTCAGTACAAGCGTCCATCCAAAAGTGAGAGGATAGCTCACCCTCATTCACGCGCATCCTCTCGGAATACAGTTCGCCAAACTATTCACTCACAATTCTCTTTCAACAATATTACATCCCCCATTGGGAGAAAAAGTAAATCAGCACATTTTATTATTTTCTTCTTTTCAGAACACAGAACAATTCATAAAGTTAACGTTAACTGGGTTTGTTTGTGACGTTTACAAATACAGACATTGGACACAGAAAAGTTTTATCAATGCAAATTATTCTGCATTCCAAATGCCCCGACTTTTCAGTCCTTCAGATTAGGGGTATGGGGCTCAGCTATTCACTGAAATGTCTCTTTCATACTATTTGTATCCTCAATGTGGGTATCATCTCAGTAGTTGGCACTCTCTAGTCATGTCTAATTTTGTTTATTATTAAGATTTCATAGCATTATGTTCGTCTCTTTACATAAGAGTTTTACTATTTGTTTGCTTAACTTAGTGCTGGTTTGCTTTTATTGTGGATTTTCGCTTTGGTGCAAGGAGGACACCATTCTCTTGTAGAATGTCTTCTTGCTCAAGTTGACGTATGACATCCACTGGACAGTCAAATTGCAGGCCGATCATGCAAACTGATGACATCTTCACAGGTCGAAACATCTGTCTTTGCATAAGGCACTGCCCCTCCCCCATTGGGAGAACAAGTAACCGTCGTTGTCTCCAGACGTTAATACAGCGCTAGAACGGGCGTTTCCACCAGCCTTATGGAGTCCAACAAAGAGAGTGACAGTTTCGTGCACGCTGGTCTCAGAACAAAGACTGCCCTTTCTGACTGGCCATTCACCATTCCCAATACCACCAACACCAACACCACATCTACTATTACAAGGCCTACTAATAGAGACACTTATACTACTACTGATACGAACACTAACACTCTTTCTACTGCCACTATCAATGGTACCAATAATAATAGCACCATCTCCTTCCACTGGCAGTGGCCTTACAATAGCACATGTACTGCTGCAGCTGATGCCACAACTACTACTACTTCTACTACTATTGCTTCAATAGCTACTACTACTTGTACAACCAGACAATTGCAAATAATAGTAACTACAGTATTGCCTCTTTATATTGTGCTATTTACAATACCATGTATATACAAACACGTAATTCCCTCTCATTCTCCACCCCCTACATAACACGCCACAAAAGCACACATACACACAAACACACACACACACACACACACACACACACACACACACACACACACACACATACACACACACACACACACACACACACACACACACACACACACACACACACATACACACACACACACACACACACACACACACACACACACACATACACACACACACACACACACACACACACACACACACACACACACACACACACACACACACACACATGCCCACACGCGCGCGCAATACGACAGCAACAACAACAATTTTCTGCTGCTTCTGTTGCTGCTGCTGCTGCTGCTGCTGCTGCTGCTGCTGCTGATGATGATGATGATGATGATATTAGTTACTTAGTTAGTCTGTTATAGTCCCGTCAACAGCTATGGTTATCTCAGGACTGTCACCGCATAAAGTTCGACCACGTATAACAAAACACACATCAATGATTCTTAACAATGTTCAAAAACCTGAGAAAAAAACCCAACAACAAAACAGTACAATTCACGACATGGCATTTTCATCATTGTACCCTATAGCTCATAATTTCACACAGTGCTTGAAACGTTGAGCCACTCTACTCTACTTATCGGATCCAGGTTTTAAAAAAAGCAGTAAAAGGATACTGATAATAACAATAGTACATTTATATAGCGCTTTACCTCAGATGAGCCCAAAGCGCTTTACAATCAATTGTTCATCAACAGACAACAAAACCAGCATTCAAAAATTACACCAACCAGCAACAACGCATATACAAAGCAACTCTCTCTCTCTCTCTCTAACACACACACACACACACACACACACACACACACACACACACACACACACACACACACACACACATGCGCGTGCGCGCACACACACACACACACATTTATCGACGCTAACGCGTTCATACCCCATTCAGTAAGCCACAGCAACCGAGCCGCACGGACTGACCACATACACCAACACACATATACAAACACCCTCACACACAACGTACGCACGCAGAAACACACACACACACACACACACACACACACACACACACACACACACATACACGCACACAGACACACACACACACACACACAGAGACACACACACACACACACACACACACACACACACACACACACACACACACACACACACACACACATGCGTGCACACACAACCCACACAACCCAAACACACACAAGCACACATGTATGCACTCATGCATGCTCACACACACACACACACACACACACACACACACACACACACACACACACACACACACACACACACATAATATATATATATATATATATATATATATATATATATATATATATATATACACACACACACACTCACACACACGCACCACAAAACACAGCACAAACCTCTTATTCAATCTTCCCTCACGTGCACACAACGATAGACAACTGATCAAATATTTAGGGTGCAGCAGGAAAAAGATGGGTTTTAAGAGAGGTTTTGAATGAGGAGACTGAGTTGGAGTGTCGGAGAGGAGAAGGCAGAGAATTCCAAAGAGATGGTGCTTGACAAGAAAAAGAACGTTGGCCAGCAGATTTGAGACGGATGGAGGGAATGGAAAGGAGACGAGAATCAGAAGACGAACGTAGTTGGCGAGCTGGGACATAGAGATGAAGAAGATCAGAGAGATACAGGGGAGCTTGATCATTCAGTGACTTGAAGACGAGGAGGAGAATTTTGTAGTCAATACGTGATTGAACTGGGAGCCAATGTAGGGAACGAAGAACCGGAGTGATATGATCGTACCTAGGGGAGCGAGAAATGAGACGAGCAGCATTATTCTGGACCCGTTGGAGCTTAGAGATGAGAGTTGATGGACAGCCAGCAAGAAGTGAGTTACAGTAGTCAAGGCGAGACAGAACAAAAGCACATACTAGAGTCTTCAGGGCATCTTGAGAGAGGAAACGGCGGATTGAACTAATTCTTCGAAGTTCTAGATAGCAAGACTTGCAAACATTGGAAACATGCTGTTTGAAAGAAAGGGTTTGGTCCAAAGTAACACCTAGATTGCGGACGGATGCCGATAGCTTGATCTCAGTGCCATCAATGTCGACAGAACATGGGAGAACCTGAGTTTTAATTGTGTGGTTAGAGGCTACAAGAATCATCTCTGTCTTTTCAGCATTTAGTTGCAGTTTGTTGTAAAACATCCATGTTTTAACAGCAAAGATGCACAACTTAGAAGAAGAAATCATTTGATCTAACTGACTCAGGTGTGCAGAAATGTACAATTGATTGTCATCAGAAAAGCTATGATGTAGAAGAGAATGCTGGTTGATGATGACGGAGAGAGGTTGGGTATAAAGAACAAAAAGGATAGGGCCTAAGACTGAACCTTGGGGCACACCGAACTGAAGACCTTTTGGAAGAGATAAAGAACCATTGACAACAACTGTCTGTGTGCGATCAGAGAGGTAGGAAGAAAACCAGGAAAGAACAGCCCCAGATAGACCAAAGGAGGTGTGAAGTCTAGAAATAAGGATAGAGTGGTCGATTTTATCACACGCTGCAGAAAGATCAAGGAGAGAGAGAAGAGAAACCTTGTTTTCATCCAAGGCAGTGAGCAGGTCGTTCGTTATCGTTAAGAGGGATGTCTCAGTACTGTGACCTGCTCGATAAGCAGACTGGTTTGGATAGAAAAGATCGTTTACCTGAAGATGGTCAGCCAGCTGTTTAAGAACCACCTTTTCCGTGAGCTTAGAAAGGAATGAAAGACTAGAGACAGGCCGATAATTCTTTAGATTTTCAGGATCGAGACTAGGCTTCTTTAAGAGAGGTTTGACAACTGCAGATTTGAAATGATTTGGAAAGCGGCCAGAACATAGAGACTCATTGATGATGGATGTAAAGTAAGGAAGGAGATCATCAAGACACTGGGAGAAGAGAGATGAAGGTAGAGGGTCTAGTTCACAGGTTTTAGTCTGAGTTCGGGTCAAAATCTTCTTAACCTCATCAGTGGAAACAGAACGGAACTCAGACCACATACTGCCAGAAAAGGAGGGATCAGGGACAGTTGATGGTGGAGCAGATTGAGAATCAAGATTGTGGCGGATAGTGGCTATCTTGCTGTGAAAGAAGTCAGAGAAATGTTGAGGGAGTTCAGACACAGGGATAGAAGAAGGTAGAGGTGTGGACTTTGGTTTTCCAAGGAGGGAGTTGGCTAAACTAAACAACTGACGTGAAGTAGTACAAGCGAGAATTTGGGCATTCAAACAAGAGCATTTGGCCTTATCTATAATGTCAGACACAATTTTGTTCATGGCTCGAAAAATCTGTTTGTGAATTTCAAGTCCAGTCGTAACCCACTGGCGCTCTGCACGGCGGCGTTCTTGTTTAACCTGAGTCATCTCAGGTGCCACAGAAGCATACCACGGCGAAGGAGGCCTACTGGAGATCTTGTGACGGATGACAGAGGCGTGGAGGTCGAGTAGACTTGTCAGGAGGTGGTGGAGCTGGTCAGCAGAAGGCTGTAGAGAGGAGTCCAGTCTGGCCCTGAGGTCAGACCTGAAGGCAGTGAGGTCAATGGAGGAGATCTTCCAAGTCTCAGCATACACAGGAGGGCATGAAGGGCGAGATAACCGGAGGCAGGAAAGAACACAGAGATGGTCAGAAAAGTCCAGGAAGAAATCAGGAGCAGTGGACTGCAGGACGTCTTCGTC
>CM065688.1:30287276-30297276 GCA_017654935.2 Phymorhynchus buccinoides
GGTTTCAAACAAAACATTGCCATTGTTGGACATCTTTACCGAAATCACAAAGAACTGGTAGATTTTGTAGATGGTGTCTTCTTTGGTACCACTTTGCCTGTAGCAGTAATCATTGTGACGACAACAGCAACAATAACCACTATTTGGAAACTTCGTCAAGTTGTCACATGGCGTGCTGAATCATCTACCTCGATTTCTGCAGGCGAAGTGGCCCTGATAAAGATGTTGGTTGGTACTTCCATTCTGTTCCTCAGCTGTGTTTGCCCAATTTCCATAGCTAGAATGTGCTGGCTGTTTTTACCTGAAATGAATACTGGGCGAAGAAATCAAAACTTCTATTTGACAACGGTATGGGCCAACGAATTGTTGACTTACATCAACTCCAGCTTCAATATTTGTGTATATTATGTTATGGGTTCTCGCTTTAGACAAACCCTGTTATCATTATTTATGCTAAAATGATTGCCAAATGTCGGTTTCCCACGTGTCCTGTGGTGTTATCAGAGTATGTGATTCTTTTGAAGATTATTTTGTTTTTATTGTAAAAGTATGCACTAGAGATACTATTAGGACGATATTAAAATTAGTTCAGATAACAATGCTGCTTTCTAAGTTATTTTGTCAAGCAGTTAAATCCGTCATCCCATCCTCCAGCAGTATGTGATACACTGTCTTGCTTATCTTGCTTCACCTGTTGCTGGGATTGGAGATGACATGTCACAGCATGAAAAACTGTAAGTAAACTGCAAGTAATTGATATTTTAACATGTATTTCTGGAATGGATAAGAAGTATTAGCCTTAAATAAAGTGAAGGAAGCTAGTCACAAAACGCTAAGAGTCACCCCATATTTTGTATATATTTTGTGGCCATCTTCTGTGTAAAACCAAAGACATAAAGAGACATACATCTGTACACAGTGTATGTAAATATCAGTTTACTCTCTCGATATTAGTTTACTTAATTAACATACTCTCCGGCGGCTTAAACCATATTAATGTGACCGTAATCTGCCCGTGGGCTTGTGAGTTGTCACGGAAACGGGATGGCATACCCATGGAAACCATTTCACAAGGACTCTTTGTGTGTTGTATTTTGAATAGTCACTGAGTCGAAAGCAGCTGTGTACCGTGCATGCTTAACCCTTTCATCGCCACTGTCGCCTCTTGGCACCGCAATGATATAACACCTATGTCACTAAAAGGCATAAAATGAGGGTCTTGTTTCCAGTGACATGTTCTTAATTTTGGAAGGTAAGGATTGGCCCTATTTTATGCATGTCACAGAGGAATCCCCAATATTGCAGACAGAATCTTTCTTCTTGCCAGGTAAGTTTAATGGAAAGTTTTGGCTAACCAATGGCTAGTGTTGAAAGGGTTTTAATGGAATGTCCCATGTGTGCCTCACACAGTAGGCCTACAGGCCTCTAGGGTTGGCGTAGTGTTGCTCTTGTGTTGGTAGAGTAGGTGAGGTTAATGCTTCTCTGGGTCCCATAATCACCTTCAAGGGTTTTGTTTTTTCTCGCACATATATTACTCTTTGAAATGTTATTTAAATGTCAGTTTATGTCTTAATTTTGAAAGGCTCTCTAAATCTCGTATCAACTAAATAAGAAGGAAGGTGGCAGAGGGGCTAAGACGTTCGCCTGCCCGTGAGTGACCTGGGTTTGAATCCCGGCCTTGCCTTTAGCTTTTCTGTCCAGTTCAACAAAAATCGAACTGAACGTCGAGTCTATCAGATGGGGACTTAAAGCATGTCTGACCTGTGCGCCTTTCGCACGTAGAAAAAAGGCGGTTAAAAGTTGATGAGAGCAGTGAGAAATCACGCTGCCTGGTATGAATCAAACTGATAGGCCTAACTAAGTTCGCCCTCCTCGTCACTCACCCACACACACACATAGGTGACGCTGCACTGGCGGCGACGTGCTCTCCAGGTGGGAACAGCACCAATGTGACAAGGTTAGAAAATATCTAACACCAAATAACAAAATAACAAATAGTATTTCTTGTTGATTTTTGTACGTTATTTATTTTATCGTGAATGTTGCATAGCAGCTCGCGAACACGTGTGTGTGTGTGTGTGTGTGTGTGTGTGTGTGTGTGTGTGTGTGTGTGTGCGTGTGCGTGTGCGTGTGCGTGCGTGTGTGTGTGTGTGTGTGTGTGTGTGTGTGTGTGTGTGTGTGTGTGTGTGTGTGTGTGTGTGTGTGTGTGTGTGTGTGTGTGTGTGTGAGTGTGTGTGTGTGTGAAAAGAGCGTCCGTGTGCGAATGTGTGTTAGTGGGCATGTGTATACTTAGGAGCGTTTCTGTGTATATAATATAGTGTGTTGCGCAAGGTTGTTGGCAAGTTCATGAATCGCGCAAGAGATCTGTTCAGTACATAAACTTTACAAACTTCGATTGTGCAGCACAAGAACGGCGCAACAAGTAAAATGAGAGTTAAGCAGTCATTTTGCAGAATGTCTGTTCATGAACTGCAATAAACTGTAAATCTGATTCGGGAATTAATGTATGCAATCTGAAACAAACGTGCATGCGTTTCACATTCAAATTCTATTTTAAAATAACTTCTTTTTAATTGAAAATAAGGAGCACAATAGCAGGCTTAATAAAGCAAGTAAGCACCCCCACTGTATTTTTAAGAGGTTTACAAATACAGACATTGGACACAGAAAGGTTTTATCAAAGCAACGTATTCTGCATTTCAAATGCACCAACTTTTCAGTCCTTCAGATTAGGGGTATGGAGCTCAGCTATTCACTGAGATTTCTCTTTCATACTATTGTTATCCTCAATGTAAATATCATCTCAGTAGTTGGGACCCTCTAGTCATGTCTATTAGTTTGTTTAATTAAAATTTCAAAGCATTACTATGTTCGACATTTTACATAACATTTTTACTATTTCTGGTTTAACTTAGTGCTGGTTTCCTTTTATTGTGGATTTTCGCTTTGGTGCAAGGAGGACACCATTCTCTTGTAGAATGTCTTCTTGCTCAAGTTGACATCCACTGGACAGTCAATTTGCAGGCCGATCATGCAAACTGATGACATCTTCACAGTTCAAAACATCTGTCTTTGCATAAGGCACTGTCCCTCCCCCATTGGGAGAAAAAGTAAATCAGCACATGTTATTATTTTCTTATTTTCAGAACACAGAACAGTTCATAAAGTTAACGTTAACTGAGTTTGTTTCTGAAGCTAAACAAATACAAACACAGGATACAGAAAAGTTTTATTAAAACAAATTATTCTGCATTTCAAATGCACCAACTTTTCAGTCCTTCAGATTAGGGGTATGGAGCTCAGCTATTCACTGAGATTTCTCTTTCATACTATTTGTATCCTTCAATGTGAATATACTCTCAGTAGTTGGCACTCTCTAGTCATGTCTATTAGTTTTTGAAATTAAAATTTCAGAACATTATTATGTTCGTCATTTTACATAATTTTTGTACGATTTCTTAACGTAGTGCTGGTTTGCTTTTATTGTGGATTTTCGATTTGGTGCAAGGAGGACACCATTCTCTTGTAGAATGTCTTCTTGCTCAAGTTGACATCCACCGGACAGTCAAATTACAGGCCGAATATGCAAACTGATGACATCTTCACAGATCGAAACAGCTGTCTTTGCATAAGGCACTGTCCCTCCCCCATTGGGAGTAAAAGTAAATCAGCACAACACATCATATATACGAACATTTGGGACATACATTTCCAGTCTGTTGTGTGTTTTCGGGACGAAAGTGTATTATATATACATAGGGCACCACAGAGCGAGTAATAAACATGTAATATTATTAAGCAAAGTAAAAACATACAGGTCCCTCATCCATCACCGTACCCTCCAACCATCCAATCTCTCCCACCCATCCACCGTCCCGCCCACTCCCTCCCGCCCATCATCTTCATAAAACAAAGAAACAAACAAGCAACACCTTTCATTTATCATTCACAGCTTCACACCACTCAGTAAGCACTATCTCGACTAAAAGTTAGGACAGACTAAAAGTTAGGACAAGAATAGCAGACACATACTGTCATAAATAAACACATAAATCAACAGAGCAACAGTAACAAATACAATAGGTGAAATCAGTCTTCATTCAATGCAAAAAAAGAGTCAGGTTGGCATTAAGCATTCATTGTGAAGGCGATCGGGCCGAGGGGATAAAAGAGTGCAGGACTGGTGCCTTGTTGGTTTTGCACGTGGGTCTCGGAGTCTGTCACTTCTGTCCGATCGCCTGCTGTCGATGCTGTCAATGTAAATGGTAGGGTTCGTCTGATATGATCATCCTCAAATATGAAATAGTGAGACTGTCACGAGTTTGTGACATTGTTCTTCTGAACAGACAGAGAAAGGCACAGTCTACCACTCGATCACAAAGGACCCCGAGATCTTTCTCCTTCTTTTCACCTAATCGAGTCAACCTACTTGTGAAATCCGTGCAACCCGTGTTAGCTCTGACCTCTCGCGAGACTCCACATTCAACTGGCGACTTCATGAGTTTTAGACCGGTCAAACGTCACTCCATATTTTTCCTTCAGTTAAGCAACATCGCTTCATCGCTTCATCCTTTCTCCTTTTCATTGTTCTGTCCACCTACGGCCGCCCAGTGCTGAGGTGTGGTGAGGGCCACGTCCCTGAAGGATCCTGTTATCAATTGTTTATCCTGCACGAGTCCTAGACGTGGGGATAGCGAAGCTGTAGAGCTTCGGCTGACATCGTTTCTCCTCTTCATCCTCATCGCCATCTTCACCCCTTTTTTATTTGGTTCCTCATTGTCCTCCCTTCCCCGTCATCGTCCCTGGCGTTCACTGGAGTCCTGGAAGAAAGCTGTGGCCGGTCCGGAACCCCTTCCACCTGCTCGCGCTTACCCCGAGCCCTTGGCGAGACCAGAGCTGCGACTGTCTTGTGGGGAGGATTCTTCTTCTTCATTCCGCCACTTGGAAGTTTGGTCAGTAGCTGCATAAAATTAGTATTAATCCCGTTAAAACTCGTACAACAACGCGCGCGTAACAATGTAGAATAGCTAGTTATAGGTTTGCTAACATGTATATTTGTGTGCGTTTTCTTTGGTTCATTTTTCTTATTATTTTCTTGATTTTTGCATAAGGGGCTAAGGAACTGACTGGCTGGGTCATGACTTGTCAGTTGGATAGGTTTTTGCCGGTCGTAGAATTTGGTACTTGAACTCGGCACATATTTTTGAATCAATGTTTTGGCTCGCCATTGTGTGTTTAGGCCGTGCAAATCGTTTTTCGGTGCAAAGCGTATTTGAGTTCACAGAGATTCAGAATCCTAAATGCGTGCACGCGCGCGCATTATTCCTTGTTGCGGTATATGTTTAGCCTCGCGGCCTATGTTTAGCCTCGCGGCCTATGTTTAGCCTTGTGGTATATGTTTAGCCTCGCGACCTATGTTTAGCCTCGCGGTCATCGTCCTAGCTTAATTAGGTATTAAGAGACTCTGCGGAGAGCTGGATAACAGAGGGTTATTCCAGTCGCGCTTCTAGCTATGCTGATAGGGGCTTTGTAAAGCGTTCATCCCCGTTTCTGTTTTTATTTTTGAGAGAAAGTGTAATTAATGTTTTCAAGGCTTTTTGACCTTTTGAAGTACATTGTGAATGCTTTTTTGGGGAAATACATTCTTTGCCTGTAGTTCGTCCGCCTTCTGGAAGAAATGAGAATGGAAAGGACATATTTTTGGTGGTGAAATTTTATGTGATATTTTCAGAAGAATTTAAGTGTCCATTCTTGTACCTGAAAAGCTGTGAAATTTTCAGAAGAATGTAATTGTTAATTTTTGTATTTGAAAGGCTAGAATTTTCTAAATGTATGAAAGCCTTGTTGTTCCAGAAAAAGTGAAACCTTTTAGTTAATCCTTTTTGATGAAATATTACCCCTAGACTGAGTCGTGTGAAAAGGATTGTAAAGAAAGTGTTGTTCAGCGTTTTGGGGTTCTTGGAGAGAACCAAGTTTAAAGAGGGTGGGTTTTTACATCCCTGAAGAGGACTGTTGGGGAATTAGTTTTTGGGTAAACACAAAACTGTTGTTACTCTGGGTGTTCAAAACTAGGTTTTTGTTTTGGTTTTTCATACAGTCCTGAGCCTGAGCCTGAGCCTGAGCCTGAGCCTGTACCTGAACCCGCGTTCCTGGGCTCCTGTGGTGCCCTTGGCCGGTCGTGTCCCTGACCCGACCTGTTGCTGCCTGGTTGACCGCCCGGTCAACCGTTCTTCTCTCCGTTTCCGGCTGTGAGAGGCCGCTCGCCTTTCCGTCTGGCCCCGTGTTAGGCCCGATCTGTGGGCCTGTCTGTGCGTTCGGGCCAGGCTTCGACGTTCCTGTTGAGGAGTCTGGGGGCGACCTCTGCCGTCTCTCATCTTTTGTTTCTGCCGCTGTAGCCTGCCCCAGGAGGGGGAGCAATTTTTCTACTGACTTTTGTTTTCCCCTTAGTCTTCTTCTTCGGACGCTCTGCTGTTTTTGTTGGACTTCTTTTCTTCGTCTGCCCTTTCGTCGTTTTTCCCTTCAATTTTGTGTTTCTGCTTACAAACTCTCTTTGTTATTCAGTTAAGTTGCCGGCTTTAGTTTATTCTTTGGACAAACTTTTGAATGCCATGTATATTGTGTAGATAATTTGTTAAACATTGAGTGTATTGAATTGTGTAAGTGTGTGTGTGTGCTTGCTTATAATAAATAGTCTTGTTTTGTATTGTACTTCTGGTGTGCGCGTGTGCCTTCTCCTGCGAGTTTGTCTGTCTGGGCGTGCGAGACTCTCCTCGGGGTTCGCGATTTCCCTCTCCCGATCTCTGATCAGGATCGAGCGGGGGGTTTCGTGACAGAGACTAAGAGAGAGAATATAGTGAAATGAATAAGGGGAGTGAATTTCTGGTAAATTAACTCCCTTTTTTTAACAGTTATTTATGGCAGCGATTCGCCTGCAAAGTGAAAGTAGTTACCACAACAATACAGACCCAAGTTCATCCTAAAAACAAATGCCCAGGCCTGCTTATTATGACAACAACCGACACAGTACACAACAGTGGTAGCGAGTTGCTAACAAACAAATCAACATACATTCAAGAATGGCATAGCCTTCTAGACTTGAATAATGTTACACTTAAAGGTGGACCCTGACGGATGAGTTTTTGTAAGAAACACGTCGAGATCACCAGAAAGACAGCCTTTTGAAGGATCGGAACACTCACTTTGCTCTGGTTTCCTAAAAATTAAACCGTCAAAACGGCGATTCCTCCTTGGCGGAGATGCCGAAGAGAGTAGCCATTTTGGATGGGGTGGGTGGAGGTCACTCATTTGTGGTTGAAACGTTTTCTTTTTTTTGTAGTGCAGTAAAAAAAAAGGAGCTATTTCCTTTGTTGTGAGCAAAACTCCTTTAGATAAACTATAAAAAATAAAATAAAATAAATAAAGGCTTGTTACGAATATTTCGTGCAAACCATTTGGCGGCCATTAGAAAAGACGTCACACGTGTTCTCTTTGGGTGAAAGAATTTGACTTCCAGCACCTCCGCCAAGTACGAATCGACGATTTGACGGTTTTATTTATAGGAAACCAGAGCAAGGTGAGTGTTGCAATCTGCGTAAAGGGTGTTTTCCTGGTGATCTCGACGTGTTTCTTACAAAAACCATTATGTCAGGGTGCCCCTTTAAACAACGCACAACACAGAACAAACTGGTATGCCTCAATGGAAGGTGTAACATTATTCCAATGTGGAATCGCCGATTTGACAGGGTTTGAACTCTAGGAAACCAGAGCAAAGTGAGTATTGCGATCTCTGTAAAGGCTGTTTTCCTGGTGATCTCGACGTGTTTCTTGCACAAACTCATCCGTCAGGGAACCCCTTTAAGAAGAAGATAGTTGTCATCACACCACTTTACAAAGTTGCCAATTTTATTCCTGTAGTGAGTGTCGTCGTGTTGCCCCTCCCCCTGCTCCTTCCCCACCTACCCATCTCCCTTCTCCTTCTTATCCACCTCTTCCATTTATTCCTATTTATCCTCCATCCATCACTATTACTTCTGCTGAGCAACCGTCGTTGTCTCCAGACGTTAATACAGCACTAGAACGGGCGTTTCCACCAGCCTTATGAAGTCCAACAAA
The DNA here is from genome assembly GCA_017654935.2 of Phymorhynchus buccinoides. Lineage (NCBI taxonomy): Eukaryota > Metazoa > Mollusca > Gastropoda > Neogastropoda > Raphitomidae > Phymorhynchus > Phymorhynchus buccinoides. The sequence continues at coordinate 30,295,389 of CM065688.1, forward strand.
GAGAGTGACAGTTTCGTGCACGCTGGTCTCAGAACAAAGACTGCCCTTTCTGACTGGCCATTCACCATTTCCAATACCACCAACACCAACACCACATCTACTATTACAAGGCCTACTAATAGAGACACTTATACTACTACTGACACTAACACTAACACTCTTTTTACTGCCACTATCAATGGTGCCAATAATAATAGCACCATCTCCTTCCACTGTCAGTGACCTTACAATAGCTCATGTACTGCTGCAGCTGATGCCACAACTACTACTACTTCTACTACTATTACTTCAATAGCTGCTACTATTTATACAACCAGACAATTGAAATAATAGTAACACCAGTATTGCCTCTTTATATTGTGCTATTTACAATACCATGTACACTACTCACAAAAAGTTAAGGATCACTATGAGAAAACAGGTGCGCAAGAAACTCCGTTCGCTCCTGTTATTTTTTTCTCAGTCAAGCCAAATTGTTATGAATTCTTGTTCAGCTGTAAGTGGGCGATGTTGTGTTAGTGGAAACATTGCATGTGATTCTCTATTACTGAGCTTGGCAGCAAAAGAAAAAGCGGAAACTTGCGAAAAAGGACCTTGTTTTGGATCGTTCTGCATGAACACATTGCACAAGCCAGATGGAAAAACCATTATGCACGTGCAAGCACTGCTGTTTATGTGTGAGATGCTGTCTCTTGCTTGGCTTTATAAGAAGACATACCACCAGTATTAGGCCTGATTTGACAATGCCTCCACGACGAAAATTGAGCGACTTGGATAGGGGACGAGCTGTTGCATGGTTCCAAGATGGTGTTCCCAAGCGAGAAGTGGCCAGGCGACTTCAGGTGTCCATCTCGGTCATTGTCAGACTGATTCAACGCTTCACAGCCACTGGGAGGGTCCATGAAAGACGCAGATCTGGTCGACCGAAGAAGACAACTCCACGTGAAGATCGTCTCATTGAACGACAAGCCCTGCAGACAAGAACAGCCTCTTCCAGCATCATTCGAAGGCAGCTGAGGGTGGCTACTAACATCAACATCAGCCAGCAGACCATACGGAACCGCCTTCATGGGTTTAACCTCCGTTCTCGTCGCCCAGCTGTACGGCCACGCTTAACTCCAGCCCATAGGGCAGCACGCCGCGCCTTCTGCAGACGTCACGTGAGGTGGACACGTCAGCAATGGTCCCAGGTCCTGTTCAGTGATGAATCACGCTTCACCCTGAACCACAACGACGGCCGACTGAGGGTCTGGAGGCGCCCAGGGGAACGCTTTATTGACGCCACTGTCCAAGAAAAGGTGGCCTTTGGTGGAGGTTCTGTAATGGTCTGGGGGGCCTTCAGCCTTCACCACAGAACACCCTTGTATCATGTACAGGGTAACCTGACTGGCCTCCGATACCGGGATGAGATCCTTCGACCGCTGGCTGTGCCTACACTGCAGCAGATGGGACCGCCGGCTGTCTACCAGGATGACAACGCTCGCCCCCACAGGGCAAGGGTGGTCAACGACTTCCTGCAGCAGTCTGGAGTCAACAGAATGGAGTGGCCAGCATGCAGTCCCGATCTCAACCCGATTGAGAACCTCTGGGATGAGCTGGATCGCAAAGTGAGGAGCAACCACCCCCCTCCCAGGGATGCCCAGCACCTCTACCAGATGCTGCAGGCTGAGTGGCAGGCGCTTCCACAGAGGATCTTCACCACCCTGGTCAACTCCATGAGGACTCGCTGCGTCGAGTGCCAGAACAGCCATGGCGGATACACGCATTACTGAACTTTTGGGAGCATCAGAATGCCCTGTCTTGTGATTTCAATGACTTTGGGAAATCAAATTTCGATACGTACCCACTTTGATCAAATGTACAGACCAAACGATTGCTCGAAATTGAA
>CM065688.1:30303340-30305840 GCA_017654935.2 Phymorhynchus buccinoides
GGCTTGTAGCACATATCAAAATAAAATCCATTATTATTATATATTATTATTATCTATTATATCACTCAGTAGTGAGCCCTCCCTAGTCATGTTATTAGGGTTGAAATAAAAATTTCAGAACATTATATTTTGTTCATTGTACATAAGATTTTCACTAAGGTATTACTATTTCTGGTTTTAACTTTGTGCTGGTTTGCTTTATGTGGATTTCGATTTGATGCAAAGAGGAACACCATTCTCTGTGAATGTCTTTTTTGCTCAGGTTGGCATCCACTGCGACAGTGAAATTGCAGGCCGAGCATGCAAAACTGATGAAGACCTTCTCTTAGGTCGAAAACAGCTCTGTCTTTGCATAAGGCACTTTCCCTCACCCATTGGGCAGAAACAGTAAGTCAGCACAATTATATTTAAAAAACATTTGTTGGTTTGTTTTTTGAACACGAAACAATACTCAAAGTTAACTTTAACTGGTTTGTTTCTGAGTTCACAAATAAAGACCACTGGACACAGAAAAGTTATCAAAGCAAAAACTATATATATATATATATATATGTAGTTTTCCCCCTGATTAGGGAGGCAATGCAGAACCCAGCCGAGGACAGCTGTTTCGACTCTAGGGAGTCTCATCAAGCTCGGATGGATGGGGCTAACACTGTAAAGTTCTAAAAAATTCTATATTATGGCATTTCAATGCTCTAATTCTGAGTCCCGTATGCTGGGGGAACGGTGCAGCAGAAACTGAAAATATTTTTCATAACATATTGATTTCCCTTTTGGATACTATGTGTCCATTGGATACTAGTTCAGTTGTCGGCCCCTCCCTGGTCGGTCGCTATTTTGTCATAGTTTAAATATTGGAAAATCACTATGTCACACTTTTACTTAAGATTTTTAATTTCTACTTACTGAGTGCTGTTTGGTTTTGTGGAGCCTTTTACCCCAATATACAGAAGAGACATCAATTTGTGGAACAATCTTTTTGAGGGGAGAGTAGTTCCACGTTGAGAGGTTACGAACATCTAGTGCCGAGCTGAATGAAGGAACTCCCTAGAGTCGAAACAGCTGTCTCGGCTGGGTTCTAGCCATTGACCGCCATAATAAAGAGAAAAACTAATCTAGCACTCTTTATTTCAATTTTGTTTTAAAGAACATAATCCAAACACAAGTTATTTAACTGTTTGATTTTAAATGTTCACACCAAAAGACATAGGACAAAAAGTTTTCTAAAATTCTGTTATTTTATTGTCCCATTTCAAATGCTTAACTTCTGAGTACCGTAGGCTGGGGGAACGGTTTTGCCAGCAGTATACAGAACATGTTTTTCATACCTATATATATATATAATAGATATATATATATATATATATTTATATGAAGAAAAAAAACCAACCTGGGGAAGTTCTAATTTTTACTCAAGCTTTCGAGGGGTAACCCCTCTTTTTCAAGGTACAGAACTGCAAAGGTAGAAACACCACGTAAAAAAGATTATGACGTTTAGAACGATGACATTCATGAGAAACTAAGCCAACTAAAATGAGTATCATAAAACTTTATCATTGCCTGTCAACCCCCCCCCCCACCCCACCACACATATCACCCTCTCCACCCTCTCTCCTCTCACTATGAAAAGTGAAAATGTTAGGATAAGTCCAATAAATTAGAACAATGGAGTGACAATTCAACCCTATTAATGAAGAATGTTTCTTCTAACATTAAAACCCATATGCTAAAACTAAGACACGATTTGTGTCATCAACAAAAGTTATTATTAGGACTGAGCAAAAAGTCTAGACTCTAGTGAATGGACAGTGACGCTGAAAAACAATGGAATGATGACGAAGTTTTGAATGACGTGATGTTGACCGAATAGCGGCACACTTGTTCTGAATGAAACGACGTACATGATCTATCTTTATCTCTTAACCATCTTCTTCCCTATCCCCTACTCCTCAAATATCCTCCCCCATACCTACTACCTTTATATATATAGCAGAAAGAAAAAATCTCAGTGAATAGCCTAGCTCCGTACCCAAGTTGAAGAAATAAATCCTATAGAATAACGATCACCATCAGCTGGTGAGCTGGCACGGGACAGATGAATCTAAAAATTATTTTTATGTATAATATATAAGCATGAAATAAAAAGAAAAATTCTCAGTGAAATAGCCAATCAGTAAACCCTACTATGAAGGACTGAAAAGTTAGTGCATTTGAAATGCAGAATAGTTGCTTTAATAAAAGCTTTCGTGTCCAATGCTTTATTGTGAACCTCAGAAACAAAACCAGTTAAACGTTAACTTTGAGTAAATGTTCCGTGTTCAAAAATTAACGTTAACTGGTTTTGTTTCTTGAGGTTCACAATAAAGACAATTGGGACACAGAAAAGCTTTAATCAAAGCAAACTATATATATATATATATATATATATATGCATAGTAAGAAATAAATCCTATAGACCAACGCAATCACCATCATGTACATAAACACCATTCTCTGTAGA
>CM065688.1:30310840-30313340 GCA_017654935.2 Phymorhynchus buccinoides
AGCATAATCATGTTCTGAAATTTTAATTTAAGAAACCAATAGACATGACTAGAGAGTGCCAACTATTGAGATGATAGTCAAATTGAGGATAAAAATAGTATGAAAGAGAAATCTCAGTGAATAGCTGAGCTCCATCGGCCTACCCCTAATCTGAAGGACTGAAAGGTTGGTGCATTTGAAATGCAGAATAATATGCTTTTAACATTTCTGTGTCCAATGTTTGTATTTGTGAACTTCTTATATTTTCAGCGGGTGTTTACTTGGTATATTAAGCCTGCCAATGTGCTCCTTATTTTCAATTAAAAAAGTTATTTTGAAATAGAATTTGAATATGAAACGCATGCATGTTTGCTTCAGATTGCATACATTAATTCCCGGATCAGATTTACAGTTTATCGCAGTTCATGAACAGACAATCTGCAAAATGACTGCTTAACTCTCATTTTACTTGTTGCGCCGTTCTTGTGCTGCACAATCGAAGTTTGTAAAAATTATGTACTGAACAGATCTTTTGCGCGATTCATGAACTTGCCAACAGCCTTGCACAACACATATTATATACACAGAAACGCTCCTAAATATACACATGCCCACTAACACACATTCGCACACGGATGCTCTTTTCACACACACACACACACACACACACACACACACACACACACACACACACACACACACACACACACACACACACACACACACACACACACACACACACACACACACACACACACACACGTGCGCTGGCACTGCTATGCAACATTCACGATATACATAACGTACACAAATCAACAAGGAATACTATTTGGTATTTTGGTATTTGGTGTTTGGCATTTTCTAACCTTGTGACATTGGTGCTGTTCCCACATGGAGAGCACGTCGCCGCCAGTGCAGCGTCACCTATGTGTGTGAGTGGGTGAGTGAGGAGGAGGGCGAACCTAGCTAGGCCTATCAGTTTGATTCATACAGACAGCGTAATTTCTCCCTGCTCTCATCAACTTTTAACCGCCTTTTTTCTACGTGCGAAAGGCACACAGGTCCCCATCCGATAGACCCGACGTTCAGTTCTATTTTTGTTGAACTGGGCAGAAAAGCTAGAGGCAAGGCCGGGATTCAAACCCGGGTCACTCACGGGCCGGCGAACCTCGTAGTCCTTCTGCTACCTTCCTTCTTATTTAGTTGATACGAGATTTAGAGAGCCTTTCAAAATTAAGACATAAACTGACATTTTAAACAAAATGTCAACGAATAATACATGTGAGAAAATACAACAACCTTGATTGTGATAATGGGACCCAGAGACGCATTAACCCCACCTACTCTGCCAACACAAGAGCAGCACTACGCCAACCCTAGAGGCCTGTACTGTGTTAGGCACACATGGGTCATTCCATCAAGCATGCAGAGTACATAGCTGCTTTCGACTCAATGACTATTCAAAATACAACGCACAAAGAGTCCTTGTGAAATGGTTTCCATGGGTATGCCATCCAGTTTCCGTGACAACTCACAAGCCCACGGGCAGATTACGGTCACATTATTATGGTTTATGCTGCTGGAGACTATATTAATTAAGTAAACTTATATCGAGAGAGTAAACTGATGTTTACATACACTGTGTACAGATGTATGTCTCTATGTATTTATTTTTTATTTGACAGAGAAGATGGCCACAAAATATATATACAAAATATGGGGTGACGCTTAACGTTTTGTGACAAGCTTCCTTCACTTTGTTTAAGGCTAATGCTTCTTATCCATTCCATAAATACATGCTAAAATATCAAGTTTACTTGCGGCTTACTTGCAGTTTTTCATGCTGTGACATGTTATCTCCAATCCCAGCAACAGGTGAAACAAGATAAGAAAGACGGTGCATCACATACTGCTGAAGGATGGGATGACGGATATACCTGCTTGACAAACTAATTTAGAATGCAGTATAGTTATTTGAACTAATTTTAATATTGTCCTCATAGCATCTCTCTTGCATAATTTTACAATACAAAGTAATGAAGAACGAATAATCTTCAAAAGAATCACAGTCTCTGATAACACCACATGACTCGTGGGAAACCGACGTTTGGCTATCACTTTAGCATAAATAATGATAACAGGGTTTGTCTAAAGCGAGAACCCATAACATAATATACACAGATATTGAAGCTGGAGTTGATGTAAATCAACAATTCGTTGGCCCATACTGTTGTCAAATAGAAATTTTGATTTCTTCGCCCAGCATTCATTTCTGGGAAACACAGCCAGCTTATTCTCGCTACAGAAAATGGAAAGGCACAGGCAACGAACAGAATAGAAGTACCAATCAGCATCTTTGTGAGGGCCACTTCACGGGCAGAAATGGAGGTGGATGTTTCAGTACGCCATGTCACAATTTGACGAAGTTTCAGTACAGTTGTTAGTGTCGCTGTTATCGTTACAAAAATCACCCCAACAGGCAAAACAGTACCGAAAAAGACACCATCTAAAAAATCGACTA
>CM065688.1:30328283-30333283 GCA_017654935.2 Phymorhynchus buccinoides
TAAAGAGCCAATACTGGTTTTACGTTATTATTAGCAATTGTCTGGTTGTATAAGTAGCAGTAGCTATTGCAGTTATAGTAGTAGAAGTAGTAGTAGTTGTGGCATCAGCTGCAGCAGTGCATGTGCTATTGTAAGGCCACTGCCAGTGGAAGGAGATGGTGCTATTATTATTGGTACCATTGATAGTGGCAGTAAAAGAGTGTTAGTGTTCGTATCAGTAGTAGTATAAGTGTCTCTATTAGTAGGCCTTGTAATAGTAGATGTGGTGTGGTGTTGGTGTTATTGGGAATGGTGAATGGCCAGTCTTTGTTCTGAGACCAGCGTGCACGAAACTGTCACTCTCTCTCTGTTGGACTCCATAAGGCTGGTGGAAACGCCCGTTCTAGCGCTGTATTAAAGTCTGGAGACAACGACGGTTGCTCAGCAGAAGTAATAGTGATGGATTAAGGATAAATAGGAGGAAATGGAAGAGGCGGAAGATAAGGAGAACGGAGATGGGTAGGTGGGGAAGGAGCAGGGGGATGGACAACACGACGACACGGACTACAGGAATAAATTGGCAGCTTTGTAAAGTGGTGTGATGACAACTATCTTCTTCTTAAAGTGGCACCCTGATGGATGAGGTTTTGCAAGAAACATGTCGAGATCACCAGGAAAACACCCTTTACAGAGATCGCAACACTCATTTTGCTATGGTTTCCGGGAAATCAAACCGTCAAATCGGCGATTCCTCCTTGGCGGAAGTGCTGGAAGTCAGATTTTCTAATGGCCGCCTGGGTTAGACCAAATCTTTTACACGAAATGTCCATAATACAAGTCTTTTTGTACAATTTTTATACAGTTTACCAAAAAGAGTTTCTCTCACAACAAAGTAAATAGCTCCTAGTTTTTGTACTGCACTACAAAGAAGAAAAAGCTTCAACCACTCTCAGTGGCCTTCACCCACCCCTTCCAAAATGTCTTCTCTCTCCGGCAACTGTGCCAAGGATCTAGGAGGAATCGCCGTTTTGACTGCTTGAATTCTAGCAAACCAAAGCAAAGTGAGTGTTCTGATCCTTGAAAAGGCTGTCTTTCTGGTGACCTCGACGTGTTTCTTGCAAAAACTCATCCGTCAGGGTGCCCCTGTAATGTAGGTAAAACAAAAGGAGCTTGTGATTGATTTAAGAAAAAAAACCCACAGGATTAAGGTAGATCATGATTAAAAACGAAACAGTTGAGCAGGTTGATCACTAAAATAAATCTGAGTGTAATCATTATTTTGATAAAAAGCTCTCCTTGTCCGGTGTTTTAAACAAGAAAAAGAAAAAAAGAAGGTTGATAGTCAAATGTACTTTCTTAGAAAGATGAGATCAGTTAACGTACGCACTGATATTCTTCAACTCTTGTTCTAACCTTTGATGCTGTGTGCTGGGGAGGGCACGTCTCAAAACACGACAAAGACCGACTGGAGAAAGCAATTAAAATAGCAGGTGGGGTGGTGGGAAAAGCAAAAACACTGTGACGACATGTACTAAAAAAACCTGAGGATGATCATATCAGACGAACCCTACCATTTACATTGACAGCATCGACAGCAGACGATCGAACAAAAGTGATAGACTCCGAGCCCCACGTGCAAAACCAACAAGGCACCAGTACTGCACTCTTTTATCCTCTCTGCCCGATCGCCTTCACAATGAATGCTGAATGCTAACCTGACCTTGTTTTGCACTGAATGAAGACTGATTTCACCTATTGTATTTGTTACTGTTGCTCTGTTGATTTATGTGTTTATTTATGACAGTATGTGTCTGCTATTCTTGTCCTAACTTTTAGTCTGTCCTAACTTTTAGTCGAGATAGTGCTTACTGAGTGGTGTGAAGCTGTGAATGATAAATGAAAGGTGTTGCTTGTTTCCTTCTTTGTTTTATGAAGATGATGGGCGGGAGGGAGTAGGCGGGACGGTGGATGGGTTGGAGAGATTGGATGGTTGGAGGGTACTGTAATAATATTACATGTTTATTACTTACTCTGTGATGTCGTATGCATATACATATATATCGACACAAATAAAGACATCGGACACATAAAAGTTTTATCAAAGCAAACTATTCTACATTTCAAATGCACTAACTTTTCAGTCCTTCAGAGTAGGGGTATGGAGCTGGCTATTCACTGAGATTTTCCTTTCATACTATTTTTATCCTTAATTTGGATATCATCTCAGTAGTTAGCCCTCCCTAGTCATGTCTATTAGGTTTTGAAATAAAAATTTCAGAACATTATTATTTTGTTCATTTTACATAAGATTTTCATAAGGTTTTTACTATTTCTGGTTTAACTTTGTGCTGGTTTGCTTTTATTGTGGATTTTCGATTTGAAGGAAAGAGGACACCATTCTCTTGTAGAATGTCTTTTTTGCTCAGGTTGGCATCCACTGGACAGTGAAATTGCAGGCTGATCATGCAAACTGATGAGACCTTCTCTTAGGTCGAAACAGCTGTCTTTGCATAAGGCACTGTCCCTCCCCCATTGGGAGAAAAAGTAAGTCAGCACAATTTATATAATTTATATATTTTTTGTTTTTTTTGAACACGGAACATTACTCAAAGTTAACTTTAACTGGTTTTGTTTCTGAGGTTCACAAATAAAGACATTGGACACAGAAAAGTTTTATCAAAGCAAACTATTCTGCATTTCAAATGCACTAACTTTTCAGTCCTTCAGAGTAGGGGTACGGAGCTGGCTATTCACTGAGATTTTTCTTTCATACTATTTTTATCCTTAATTTGGATAACGTTTTCATGTGTGCTATTACGAAGTGTATGTCATATGCCTATCATGTTTTAGTAAGTAAGTTTTAATCTGTTGTTATCATATGAATGTGTTGTCGGTTGTAGTATGTGGACCATGTTATCTTGTATTGTCTTATCAAGTGTATACTATTCGTTATTTTCTTATTTTAGTCTGATGTTTTATTTATATTTCAATTTGTAAAGCGCACAGAGCATACTGATAGTGTGGATTGATAGCACTATATCAAATAAATCATTATTATTATTATTATTATTATTATTATTATATCATCTCAGTAGTTAGCCCTCCCTAGTCATGTCTATTAGGTTTTGAAATAAAAATTTCAGAACATTATTATTTTGTTCATTTTACATAAGATTTTCATAAGGTTTTTACTATTTCTGGTTTAACTTTGTGCTGGTTTGCTTTTATTGTGGATTTTCGATTTGATGCAAAGAGGACACCATTCTCTTGTAGAATGTCTTTTTTGCTCAGGTTGGCATCCACTGGACAGTCAAATTGCAGGCCGATCATGCAAACTGATGAGACCTTCTCTTAGGTCGAAACAGCTGTCTTTGCATAAGGCACTGTCCCTCCCCCATTGGGAGAAACAGTAAGTCAGCACAATTTATATTTAAAAAACATTTTTGTTTTTTTTTTGAACACGAACATTACTCAAAGTTAACTTTAACTGGTTTTGTTTCTGAGGTTCACAAATAAAGACACTGGACACAGAAAAGTTTATCAAAGCAAACTATATATATATATATATATATGCTTAGTTTCTCCTCCTTATTAGGGAGGCAATGGCAGAACCCAGCCGAGGACAGCTGTTTCGACTCTAGGGAGTCTCATCAGCTCGGCACTGGATGGGGTCTTAACACTGTAAAGTTTTCTAAAATTCTATTATTATTGCATTTCAAATGCTCTAACTTCTGAGTCCCGTATGCTGGGGGAACGGTGCCAGCAGAATACTGAAATATTTTTCATACCTATTTATTTCCCTTTGGATACTATGTGTCCATTTGGATACTATTTCAGTTGTCGGCCCTCCCTGGTCGTGTCGCTTATTTTGTCATATTTTAAATATTGGAACATTCATATGTTCACACTTTTACTTAAGATTTTTATTATTTCTACTTTACTTGAGTGCTTGTTTGGTTTTTTGGAGCCTTTTACCAATATACAGGAAGAGACATTCAATTTGTGGAACAATCTTCTTGTTGAGGGGAGAGTAGTTCCACGTTCGTAGGTTAAGACCCCATCCAGTGCCGAGCTGATGAGACTCCCTAGAGTCGAAACAGCTGTCCTCGGCTGGGTTCTGCCATTGCCTCCCTAATAAAGAGGAAAAACTAATCTAGCACTCTTTATTTCAATTTTGTTTTAAAGAACATAATCAAACACCAAGTTATTTTAACTGGTTTTGATTTTAAATGTTCACACCAAAGACATAGGGACAAAAAAGTTTTCTAAAATTCTGTTATTATTGCATTTCAAATGCTCTAACTTCTGAGTCCCGTAGGCTGGGGGAACGGTGCCAGCAGTATACAGAAATGTTTTTCATACCTATATATATATATATATATATATATATATATATATATATATATATGAAGAAAAAAAAACCAAATCCTGGGTAAGTTCTAATTTTACTCCAAGCTTTCGAGGGGGTAACCCCTCTTTTTCAAGGTACAGAACTGACAAAGGTAGAAACACCACGTAAAAAAGACTTATGACGTAGAACGATGACATTCCATAGAAACTAAGCCAACTAAAATGACGTATCCTTAAACTTTATCATTGCCTTGTCAACCCCCCCCCCCCACCCCCCACACACATATCACCCTCTCCCTACCCTCTCTCCTCTCACTATGAAAAGTGAAAATGTAGGATAAGTCAATACAATTATGAACAATGAAGTGACAATTAAACCCTATTTAATGAAGAAATGTTTCTTCTAAATTAAAACCCATATGCTAAAACTAAAGACACGATTTGTGTATCAACAAAAGGTATTATTAGGACTGAGCAAAAAGTCTATGACTCTAGTGAATGGAGTGACGTAGAAAAACAATGAATGGATGACGCAAGTTTTGAATGACGTGATGGTATGACGAAATAGGCGGCACACTTGTTCTGAATGAAACGACGTACATGATCTATCTTTTTATCTCTTCACCATCTTCTTCCCTATCCCCTACTCCTCAAATATCCTCCCCCACTAC
>CM065688.1:30338283-30353283 GCA_017654935.2 Phymorhynchus buccinoides
TGTCCTTCTTGCACCAAATCGAAAATCCACAATAAAAGCAATTTAATTAAAAAAACCTAATAGACATGACTAGAGAGTGCCAATTACTGAGATTATATTTTTTATCCAAATTGAGGATAAAAAATAGTATGACAGAGAAATTTCAGTGAATAGCCGAGCTCCATACCCCTAATCTGAAGGACTGAAAATGTGGTGCATTTGGAATGCAGAATAATTTGCTTTGATAAAACTTTTCTGTGTCCAATGTCTGTATTTGTAAACTTCACAAACAAACTCAGTTAACGTTAACTTGATTAATTGTTCTGTGTTCTGAAAAGAAGAAAATAATAAAATGTGCCGATTCACTTTTTCTCCCAATGGGGAGGGACAGTGCCTTATGCAAAGACAGCTGTTTCGATCTGTGAAGATGTCATGAGTTTGCATGATCGGCCTGCAATTTGACTGAATGAATTAAAATCCGTTTAACGTCCTCCGGTCTGAAACAGACACATATGGGACATTAGTAGATATAAAGATGGTGGGAACGATCCTGAAGGCAATGCCCGGAGGCAGTGCAACACCAAGAAAGTCCCGAACTTTTAGCAATACAGATGTATACTAAATATAACATGTATATTAACTGTCCAGTGCAATTTGACTGAATGAATGAATTTGAATTTTACGTCCTCTCGACCTGGGAAGGCACATATGGGACATAATGCAATTTGACTGTCCAGTGGATGTCAACTTGAGCAAGATGACATTCTACAAAATAACAGTGTCCTCCTTGCACCAAATCAAAAATCCACAATAAAAGCAAACCAGCACTAAGTTAAACCAGAAATAGTAAAAATCTTATGTAAGATGACGAACATAATAATGTTCTGACATTTCAAATTTCAAAAACTAATAGACATGACTAGAGAGTGCCAATTACTGAGATGATAATCAAATTGAGGATAAAAATAGTATGAAAGAGAAATCTCAGTGAATAGCTGAGCTCCATAGGCCTACCCCTAATCTGAAGGACTGAAAAGTTGGTGCATTTGAAATGCTTTGCTTTTAACATTTCTGTGTCCAATGTTTGTATTTGTGAACTTCTTATATTTTCAGCGGGTGTTTACTTGGTATATTAAGCCTGCCAATGTGCTCCTTATTTTCAATTAAAAAAGTTATTTTGAAATAGATTTTGAATATGAAACGCATGCATGTTTGCTTCAGATTGCATACATTAATTCCCGGATCAGATTTACAGTTTCTCGCAGTTCATGAACAGACAATCTGCAAAATGACTGCTTAACTCTCATTTTACTTGTTGCGCCGTTCTTGTGCTGCACAATCGAAGTTTGTAAAAATTATGTACTGAACAGATCTTTTGCGCGATTCATGAACTTGCCAACAGCCTTGCACAACACATATTATATACACAGAAACGCTCCTAAATATACACATGCCCACTAACACACATTCGCACACGTATGCTCTTTTCACACACACACTCACACACACACACACACACACACACACACACACACACACACACACACACACACACACACACACACACACACACACACACACACACACACGTGCGCTGGCACTGCTATACAACATTCACGATATACATAACGTACAAAAATCAACAAGGAATACTATTTGGTATTTTGGTATTTGGTGTTTGGCATTTTCTAACCTTGTGACATTGGTGCTGTTCCCACATGGAGAGCACGTCGCCGCCAGTGCAGCGTCACCTTTGTGTGTGTGTGAGTGAGGAGGAGGGCGAACTTAGCTAGGCCTATCAGTTTGATTCATACAGACAGCGTAATTTCTCCCTGCTCTCATCAACTTTTAACCGCCTTTTTTTTACGTGCGAAAGGCACACAGGTCAGACATGCCTTAAGTCCCCATCCGATAGACCCGACGTTCAGTTCTATTTTTGTTGAACTGGGCAGAAAAGCTAGAGGCAAGGCCGGGATTCAAACCCGGGTCACTCACGGGCCGGCGAACCTCGTAGTCCTTCTGCTACCTTCCTTCTTATTTAGTTGATACGAGATTTAGAGAGCCTTTCAAAATTAAGACATAAACTGACATTTTAAACAAAATGTCAACGAATAATACATGTGAGAAAATACAACAACCTTGATTGTGATAATGGGACCCAGAGACGCATTAACCCCACCTACTCTGCCAACACAAGAGCAGCACTACGCCAACCCTAGAGGCCTGTACTGTGTTAGGCACACATGGGTCATTCCATCAAGCATGCAGAGTACATAGCTGCTTTCGACTCAATGACTATTCAAAATACAACGCACAAAGAGTCCTTGTGAAATGGTTTCCATGGGTATGCCATCCAGTTTCCGTGACAACTCACAAGCCCACGGGCAGATTACGGTCACATTATTATGGTTTATGCTGCTGGAGACTATATTAATTAAGTAAACTTATATCGAGAGAGTAAACTGATGTTTACATACACTGTGTACAGATGTATGTCTCTATGTATTTATTTATTTTTTGACAGAGAAGATGGCCACAAAATATATATACAAAATATGGGGTGACGCTTAACGTTTTGTGACTAGCTTCCTTCACTTTGTTTAAGGCTAATGCTTCTTATCCATTCCAGAAATACATGCTAAAATATCAAGTTTACTTGCGGCTTACTTGCAGTTTTCCATGCTGTGACATGTTATCTCCAATCCCAGCAACAGGTGAAACAAGATAAGAAAGACGGTGCATCACATACTGCTGAAGGATGGGATGACGGATATACCTGCTTGACAAACTAATTTAGAATGCAGGATAGTTATCTGAACTAATTTTAATATTGTCATAGCATCTCTCTTGCATAATTTTACAATACAAAGTAATGAAGAACGAATAATCTTCAAAAGAATCACAGTCTCTGATAACACCACATGACTCGTGGGAAACCGACGTTTGGCTATCACTTTAGCATAAATAATGATAACAGGGTTTGTCTAAAGCGAGAACCCATAACATAATATACACAGATATTGAAGCTGGAGTTGATGTAAATCAACAATTCGTTGGCCCATACTGTTGTCAAATAGAAATTTTGATTTCTTCGCCCAGCATTCATTTCTGGGAAACACAGCCAGCTTATTCTCGCTACAGAAAATGGAAAGGCACAGGCAACGAACAGAATAGAAGTACCAATCAGCATCTTTGTGAGGGCCACTTCACGGGCAGAAATGGAGGTGGATGTTTCAGTACGCCATGTCACAATTTGACGAAGTTTCAGTACAGTTGTTAGTGTCGCTGTTATCGTTACAAAAATCACCCCAACAGGTAAAACAGTACCGAAAAAGACACCATCTAAAAAATCGACTAGTTCTTTGTTATTTCGGTAAAGCTGTCCGACAATGACAGTATTTTCTTTGAAACCAGACTGGGGATCATAAATGCATCCAATGTGAAAACGTAATGCAACTATGAAATGCAGAGACAACAACGACACGTAAATGAGAAGAATGATTATTATCATTGTCTTATTGCGCATTAATGATTGGGTTTTCAATGGGCGAAGTACACAGTAGCATCTTTCACAGGCTATAATTGCGGACATAACTTGAGAAACATACATAAAACCATACAGGCCAGTAAAATAATTGTTTGTTAAAAACGTGATAATACCACCAAACAATTCTTTAGTGCTAAATAACAGCACTACTTGTTGAGCATGATGGCACATCGCCACAATTAAACACAGCTCGTCAGCTAGAGACAAGGCGAAGAGACACAGGTTGACGCGATCTTTGAAACCCTGTTTGTAGAACACCGCCATGTTGATGACGTTGCCTGGTCCACCAATCAGAAACAGCAATACTAGCGCTACGTCTTTCACTCTGTGGGCCATGACTTCTACTTCTGCACTTACGATGTTGTCGGAATTGTTCCATGGCAAAAAATCCATTTCACTGAATGCAACATTTTGACAATCTTTGGGAAAAGAGAGATTGTGCATAATGGTTTGAAGGTTTTGACGGTGTGTGATATTACTGAAAGATGTTGAGTTTTCCTCCATGTTTCTAACAGCAATCAAAGCTTAATCTAGTCTCTCTTCACAGAAATTGTCTACGGAGATTATCCACGCACTATTAAAAAAATGACTCGAGAATGATCTTTGTCTTCCGGAAGATTAACCCCCTTTTTGATTCATTTGCAACATCGGAATTCAGAAAACTTTGTGAGAACATTAAACATTAGCCAGAGTATATGCCCATCCAAGATTCGAAAATCATATATTAAATATCACCTTTTATGTGTTTGCATAAGCAGGCTTAATATTATTTCAACAAGAGAGTTTTCAAGTTTTTATAACACATGGAATAAGAAAGAGCCAAATATAGGGACATACTTGTTCCTACATAAGCACATGCATACACACACACACGCGCGCGCACATACCCAAACACAAACACAAAAACATACATACACACACACACACACACACACACACACACACACACACACACACACTCACACACACAAGGGCTCGCACATACACACATGCAGTCACATGCCCATTTATATCAACGCACATGGACACATTTACACACATAGACACTCACTTACACACATACAAAGGCACATGCACTGATACACGCACATGTATTCATTAACAAATCGAAGTTTCGATTTTCCTGACGATTCACCAGCCATGCGCTCTTTAGCTTAGAGTTGAAATTAATTAGGAGTTCCAAGTGTGCGCGTGCGTACGTGCGTTCGTGCGTGCGCGCGCGCGTGTGTGTGAGACAGTGTGTGAGAGAGTGTGTGTGTGCGTGCGTGCGTGTGTGCGTGCGTGTGCACGTGTTGTAAAACACGAAGCACAACATAGTCTATAGTCTGGCCCTTAAACAGGAATTCACCCCACCCACACACACACATGATGCAAAAAAGCAAATTCGCATTGCTTAGTTCACGTACTTAATTTCACACACACACACACACACACACACACACACACACCCCACCACACACACACACACACACACACACACACACACACACACACACACACACACACACACACACACACATACGCGCGCGCACTCTCACACACACACACGCACACGCGAGCGGGCGCGCGCGGCGGTACTTACCACGTCAATAGACACAGATATTGATCAATAATTTTGAGAGAGAGAGAGAGAGAGAGAGAGAGAGAGAGAGAGAGAGAGAGAGAGAGAGAGAGAGAGAGAGAGAGAGTTCTTTGATTTTTTTCTTCACTGTAGCACAATGGTTCACAAACGCTGTTATAGTGAAACTTAGAACAAAATATATATTTATAATTATTGTACACATTCTTTCTTTAAGATTTAAAGCACATGATGCACGTAGAAATAATTCAGATACACATGATCATTCTTTTCCACAAGGTCCGACCCACTGCATACGATTCAATCCTAATGAGATCCGACTGTGACCTTTGTGAGGCATGGTTCTTGTGCTTACTGTCTACTGTCTACATGAATCTGATGAAATCCTACTAGTTATGTTCACTATGTTTGTAGTCATCTACACACGAATCTGATGAAATGTCTGTATTTCTGTTTCAGACATTCAGTACGATTCGCGTATTGGAGTGTAGAAGAGCATAGTAAACGAAAATAGTAGAATTATTTTTTAGACGGAAGTATTTCACGCGAATCATGACTCACATACATCGTCACAATCGGATCGCATTTGGATTGAATCCTATGCAGTGAGTCGGCCCTTTTCAAGAAATGCAGCTTTTTGGCGTGAAAACGACAGAATCGCAACCAGAACATTTCACCCGAGTAAAATAGAGGATCCAGCACACTCTGTAGAATGATTGTGCAGCGTACTGTATTGTCCGAGATTGCGGTAGTAGGGGAAGACGGGGTAAAAAGCGCATGGGCGGGTAAGAAGCCCACCCCAATTATCTCATGAAATGAAGCAAATTTCAGTCTCATTTTGCCCATGAGACGAGCATTAATGTCTAGCATTCGTCTCATGGGCAAATTTGACTGAAATTTCCTTTATTTCATGAGATAATTGGGGTGGGCTTCTTACCCGCCCATGCGCTTTTTACCCCGTCTTCCCCTAGTACTAGTGGGTTATGGTTATTGCAGCCGTAGGGACTGGCATTAGGCGTTTAATGTTCTTGAAATAATGAACATAAAAGTTACAAACACAACATGACTGAAGCACGAAGAAGCTTAACTTGTGGTGCGAGTCCTAGGGACCAATTAACCGAAGCAAACTGTAATAATAAGTCAATAACCCGACTAGAGAGCGCGGCGTTGTTCCCTAAGCAAGCCATCTACGCTTTCAAGACACTCTAGCCCAGTTTTCCAGAATAGCAGTTGCTTTCTCTGATATGTAGAGATCATGGCCGACGACTGAAAAGCATACAGAAACTAGTAGCTGTAGCTAAAAGCAACGACAGCAGCAGCAGTAGTAGGCCAAGCAGTAGGTACTGCTAGTAGTTGTTGTAGAAGTAGTAAAATTGGTGGAAGTAGTAATGCTAGCAGTAGAAGGAGAGGTGCTAGTAGTAGTAGTAGTAGTAGTAGTAGTAGTAGTAGTAGTAGTAGTAGTAGTAGTAGTAGTAGTAGTAGTAGTAGTAGTAGTGAGGAATTGAACAGTGTAGCTCGCGGCGAGTGGTCGCATTTTTGTTTAGCTCCGACGTTGCACGAGAACACGGATTTTCTGACTTAGTTTTTTTTTTTCTTTTCTCTTTCGCCTTCACTTCATCATGTCTATGTGCACTTCAACTTAGCCTGCTTCTCGAACTGTGTTATGTTGCCTATCTCTTGCTTTTGCTGTTGTTGATGTGTGTATCGGTTTGTTTTTTCCCAGCAGAGTTCCTTTTGTTCTTAAACAATTCTGTGCTTGTGTTCCTTCGATAATTTTGATGAATCTCTAAATTTCAAACTGGTACGTCGACAACGGAAAATTGGTGCCCTTTTGATTGCTTGGAGTGCTTGCTGCGTGCAACGCTGGACGTACGCCGGTCTTTACTTCAACATTACAGTGTTCAGCAATTTGTATCCTTATTATTATTGTTGTTTTCTGTATTGTGTCTGTCCACGGAGTTCCAGGTCAGTACTGATATGTGATTGATATTTAACACGGAATTGTGCTGAACGGGGACGTCTGTTTTCGTACTGTGCGGTGTCGACTGTCATAGTGTTAAGCGTTAACATTATCTCCCCTTTTAGTTTGACACAGTGCTTTTGTACAACGTAAGCTGACGGCTTCGACACTTTATTTAGAAACATGGTGTTGCTACTTTATTCTGTAATAGTGGCTGTGCTTTGCTTTGTATCACCACTCCTTTCTTCTTCTTTTGTTCCATACCTCTTGTTATTTGTTGTGTGTTAGTCAACAACATGGCGAGAGTGCTGCCAGCGTTTATTTTAAACAGTCAATTACCGGGCTTTGATGACAAACCATTCACGACGGCAGAAATTTGTTCCGCCGTAGAAAAGACGAGCGGTTTTGAGTCGGTGGAGGGAGCGCAGAGAATAGGGGGGTTATGGAGGATTTATCCGTGCACGGCAGAAGCAAGGAATAAGGTTCTGCTCCAGGGGTTCGCTATTCGGGGGGTACTGATGGAGGTGAAGGACAGAATCCTTTCGTGGTTTCCTCCCCTGATGGAGAGGAGCGAGAGGTGCCAGCAACAAGAGTCACCATCAGTAATGTGCCCCTCTCCTTTTCCGACGAGGACATACTGCACTCAGTTAAAAATCTGAAAGTAAACTTCCGCTCAAAACTTATCGCTGAGAGAGATCGAGACTCCAACGGGAAGCTTACTCGTTGGAAAACGGGTAGGCGTTTCCTCTACACAGATATCCCAACAGTACCCCTCCCAAGATTTCTGGAGGTAGGGCCTTTCAAAGCTTCTATCTTCCACAAAGAGCAACGAGCAACTGTTCCGGCTGGAAAAGAATGCACAAAATGCCTGGGCAAGGGGCACAACGCATCAGCATGTGACCGCCCAATTAAGTGTCGCCAATGCCTCAAGGACGGCCACAGAGCGGGTGACCAGCGGTGTGGCATGACGCCTGTCATGGAAAGGGAGAGCAGCATGCAGAGGAAGACCTCTCAGCACAAAAACAGCGACAACGACAAGGACAACAACAACGGGGAGAACAACGGGGAGAACAAAAAGCACACCAAGAAAGACAACAACAAGGACAAACAGGCAAATGAGAGTGTCAGCCGCAGGAAAGGATCCAGGGACACCAGTACCAACCAGAGTCCATCACGGCAGACGGCCAGCGGGCACTCGTCTCACAGCTCGAGGTCTCCCAGTGTGTCCACTGTTTCTAGCGCCCCTGCCAAGCCAGCCTCAGCCAAGCCGAAGAGGAACAGCAGGGGCAGAACGCATACAAGATCCAACAACTCAGCTAAAGAAGCCCTGAAGGGCCAGTCTGTGCTGAATTTTCCCTCTGACACTTCACGGTCTGCCTCGACCAAGCGTCGCCTTCCTGATGATGCAACACCCCCACATCAGCCAGACAAAAGTCGACGTCAGAGGGACAAGGACTAGAGAGAAGAGGAGGAAGAATGGAGTGACGTGTTGCCAGCTCCTCAGTGGGAAACTGGACGGAAACGAATACGGCATTTTCCTATGGACAATGGCTTTGGTTATACGGATAATGTTGGTATGCATGATTTTCATAAGCCTCTTTCTTGCAGGTTTATATCTTTGGCTATATATGATGTTTATAATGTTTATGATAATTTCTCCTTCAGTTATGACGGATACGGACAAGGCAAATGTTTATGGTCATTGGTCTTTGATTGTGATGTTGCAGTTTATGTCGGTACACATAGACAGGAAAGGGGTAGGTGGAGGAAAAACAACAACCGAGAGAACTATAACCAAAACAGTAAAATTTAAAAATGGATAGACTTCGTATAATGTCTTTGAACACACGTGGATTGAAAACAAAACGTAAAAGAACTGCTATGTTTTCTTTATTTAAACAACAAAAGCTAGACGTCATTTGTCTGCAAGAAACACACATAAGTAATAACGATGCTGAGATCTGGGAAAAACAGTGGGGAGGTAAGTTATTTTATTGCAGTGGAACAGCACACAGTAAGGGACAAGTAATACTTATTTCAAAACAGCTGAAAGGGAATGTTCAACTGGAAAGAAGGCTAGATAGGATTATTGTAGTGTCAGTAAAAACAGAAGAAAAAGAAATAGTTATAGTTAATGTTTACGCCCCAAACGAAGTAAATGAGAAATGCGCTTTTTTAAAAACGTTGGAAGGCGTTCTGTCATCATATAAATCAAAGAAAATAATTTGTATGGGAGATTTTAATTCGGTTTTAAGTAATAATTTTGACATAATTTCGGGAGGTCCACACGGTGAAAAAGAGATAAAGAAATTTAACGAACTGGTTATTAATAGAGAGTTGTTAGATGTTTGGAGAGTATTTCACGGAGAAGAAAAAGCTTACACTTGGTGCAGGCAGAACCCCTTTACAGCTCGTCGTATTGACTTTTGTTTTGTTAATCAAGGAGCTGTGGAGACATGTGTGTCATGCGACATACTGTCCGTAGCAAATACAGACCATAGAGCGATTATTATGGAAATGAATAACTGTGAATTTGTAAGAGGGCCGGGTTACTGGAGATTTAATAATAGTCACCTTAGAGATACAACATTTACCAACAAAATGAATGAGTTATTAGGAATTTGGGTTAATGAAAGCAAACTGATGTTTACAAATCATCGAGAGCAATGGGATTGGTGTAAAATTAAAATTAAAAATTATTGCATAGATTTTGGAAAACATAAAGCGCACAGTAAACGAAATGAGCTCTTAGAATTACAAAATAGTCTCCAGACATTGGAACAACAATGCGCAAATGATCCTAATAATGAACATTTACTTACTCAAATGATAGGAATTAAGAAAAAGCTTGAAATAATGTCACTAGAGAAAGCAAGGGGAGCACAAACTAGGGCAAGAATAAAATGGGTGGAGGAGGGGGAAAAGAACACAAAATATTTTTTAAATTTCGAAATGTACAGGGGCAAGAAGAACACAATAACACAACTAGAAAAAGAAAACGGGGAGATTATAACAAATCAATCAGACGTGTTAAAAGAACAAACACATTTTTACTCAACATTATACTCTAGGGTAATTGATGAAGAAAATATGACTTCAAAGGTTGATAATTTTCTTAGAGGAGAACACTTTGCTAAGCTGGATGATGATGAATCAGCACTTTGCGAAGGCATGATGAGTGAAACTGAAACAGGTGAAGCACTACGCCAGATGAAAAATGGCTCAGCTCCGGGTAATGATGGATTAACAATAGAATTTATGAAATTCTTTTGGTCACACATAAAAACACTTGTTACAGAATGTTTTAACGAAGCATTTATGAACGGTGAAATGTCTTATAGTCAGAGACAAGGTGTCATTACTTTAATTCACAAAGATACTAATCTTCCCAGAAACAAATTAAATAACTGGCGACCCATTACACTTACTAACACAGATTACAAGATACTAGCAAAAGCATTGGCGTTAAGACTTAATATGGTAATTGGAAAAGTAATAAACCAAGATCAAGTGGGTTACTTAAAAGGTCGAAATATTTCAACAGTTATTCGCACAATAGATGACGTTATTAACTATTTAAATGAAACGAAGAAATGCGGATATTTGCTTGCAATAGACTACCAAAAAGCGTTCGATTCTATTTCCAAACCCTTTATGTTGCATGCTTTTGACGTATTTGGCTTTGGGGAACAGTTCAGAAAATGGGTAAATGTCATTACAATAAATACAATGAGCTGTATAAATCATGGAGGGTGGCTCTCAGAAGCATTCCCTATTATATGTGGTATCAGGCAAGGCTGCCCATTTTCACCGCTAGCGTTTGTTCTTGCAGTCGAGCTACTTGCAATAAAAATTCGTAATAGTGACATACAAGGAATTGCACTTCCATCCCAAGACAACGAACCAACCAAGCTTAAAATCAAACAATATGCAGACGATACTACAATGTTTTTAAAAAATAAAACAGACATGATAAAAGCAAGGGATATCTTGAATGAATTTTCAAGTTTCTCTTGTCTTAAACTTAATATACAAAAAACAAAAGCAATGAAACTAGGAACTCAAATACATGAAAACAATTTGCCGTTCATGTTGACAGAACAAATTAAGATATTAGGAATACACTTTAGAAATGACAGAGCAGCAGTAGAGATAGAAGAAAACTGGTCCAAAAGAATGGAAGTTATGAACAATTTAATTAATATATGGAGTAAAAGAGATCTTGGAATATATGGTAAAATAATAATTGTCAAATGCTTCTTGTTGAGTCAATTTGTGTTTGTTATGCAGTCGATTGGCTTACCAGGAAATGTCTTGACAAAAATAAATAGAACTTTGTATAAGTTCATATGGCAAAGGAAAACATCAAACAGGAAGGCCTTTGAAAAAATAAAAAGGAAAATAATGGAAGCAGATGAAGCACAAGGAGGAGTTAATATGATTAATATTAGCATAATGCAAGATAGTTTTTACTTACATTGGATGGGAAAATTATATACAGAGCCTAACGAAAGTTGGTGCTGCATCCCAAAATGGAATTTGAATAAATTAGCTGACAACATGAGAGCGTTCGATATCAATTGTAGATCAAAATTCCTAACGCTTAACAGTCAAATTGTTAACCCCTTTTGGAGGGAAGTGCTTCACACATACCTTGACAATAAAACAATCACCAAAGAAAATGAAATAAATCAACAAAACTTTTACAAACAAATGATATGGAACAACTCTATTGTTAAATATAAAGGACAAGTTCTTTTTTTCAAGGCATGGAGGCGGGCCGGGTTTGAATATGTTAAAGATATCATCAATGAAAACGAAAAGAGACTTATGTCTCTACAGGAGATATTTAATAAAATAGGACAGGGACGAGCAAGCTTAGTATTTGAATACAATGCGTTGATTAACGCAATACCAGAGACCTGGACACGTTGGATGACAGAACCCCTTCTAGAAGAACAGGATTCAACCAATGAAGTGGATAATAACCTCCTTTTCTCTAAACCGAAATTAATCAGGAAAACACTGAGAGAAAATAGTACTAATGATTTAAAACCATGTGCTCATGGTTTTTGGCTAAGAAATCTTAACTTCGAAATAAACAAAAAGACTTGGTTAATGGCAAAACATGCTACCAATGAAACCCGGTTAAAAGAGCTTCAATGGAAGATGCTGCATAATATTTACCCAACAAATATACTGCTAAGCAAAATGAAACTGGTAGAAAACAATAAATGCTCTATTTGCAGAAATGAAATCGATTATTTAGAACATTTTTTCTTCAACTGCCCACCAGTTAGAGCATTTTGGAAGCAACTTGAAAATTACATTCATGCTCAAATTTAATTCAGGTTGAATCTCACCGTATTTGATGTGTTATTTGGAGTAAGCAGAATTAACATAGAAAATGATATTAAAAATACAGCTAACCATATAATATTAGTTGGGAAAATGTGTATAAGTATTCAAAAGAAAACAAATGCAAATGTACAAATATTCTTAATTTTTGAACAGCAGATACAGAGCAGAATGTTACGCTCAAAATAAGCCTATGTCATGACAGTAGCAATGATAGAGTTGATAACTATTTGACTCATTAAGAATTAATGCTTTTGATATTATATGCACACACACACACACACACACACACACACACACACACACACACACACACACACACGCGCGCACACGCATGCGCACACGGGCACACGCATACACACACGCGAGCACATACAGGCACGCAAGCACACACACACGTGCGCGCACGCACACACAAATGGTATGAGTGTATCAGTACACCAAACACCAAGTCACACAGAAACCCAGACACTTATGTATCAGACAAGAACACTAAGTACTTCCCCCAAAAAAAAAATGTCCATAATAGTTCATCACACAGACAAATGAATGAGAGTAGCGAGGGGAAAAAAAAAGATGAAAAAAAAAGAAAAAAAAAAAAAAAGATGAAAAAAAACACCAAGGAGGATGTTTCTCTAACGTTGGTACTTTTCCAGGACGCCTGTAAAATGCATTATACAGCGGGAAGTTTTCACAACCAATAATGTTTTGTCATTTTGTTTAAAGGGGCACCCTGACGGATGTGTTTTTGCAAACGGCACGTCGAGATCACCGGGAGGACACCCTGTGCAGAGATCGCGGCGCTCACTTTGCTCTGGTTTCCTAGGAATCAAGCCGTCAGATCGGCGATTCCTCCTTGGCGGATGAGGTGCTGGAAGTCATGTTCTTTTCAGTGAAAGAGAAGGTCCGTGCCTTCTCTTTTCTAATGACCGCCTGTGTCGCTTAGACAAAAATCACAATTTTTTTTTTACAATACAAGCCTTTTTATTGACAGTTTACCAAAAGGAGTTTCGCTCTCAACAAAGCTCCACCCCATCCAAAATGGCTTCTCTCTCCGGCAACTCCGTCGGGGGGGAATGGCCGTTTTGACGGTTTGATTTGTGGGAGGCCGGAGCGGAGTGAGTGTTCCGATCCTTGGGGGGGGGGGGGGGGGGGGGGGGGGCTGTCTTTTCTGGTGATCTCGGCGTGTTTCTTGCAGACATTCATCAGTCAGGGTGTCCTTTGAGAACATCATGCCTGTATCATTATTTCTCAACATCACATTCGTTCATGAATATGTATTTTGATTCAGCACAAAACATTTCTTTCTACGGTAAAAAGAAAGAAAAAAGAAGGGCAATATGGTAATAATGGGCGGATGGATGGTTGATGAATGGATAGATGGGTGGATAGATGGTTTGATGGATTAAATGGCTGAATTGGGTGGGGAAAAAAGAAAGAAAAAAAAGAAGAAAAAAAAGTAGTAGTAGTAGTAGTAGTAGTAGTAGTAGTAGTAGTAGTAGTAGTAGTAGTAGTAGTAGTGTGGTGGGGGGGCTTAAAGGGGCACCCTGACGGTTGAGTTTTTGCAAGAAACACGTCCAGATCACCAGGAAAAACACCCTTTACAGAGATCGCAACACTCACTTTGCTCTTGTTTACTAGAAATCAAACCGTCAAATCGGCGACTCCTCCCTGGCGGAGGTGCTGGAAGTCAAATTATTTCACCCAAAGAGAAGGCGTGTTCCGTGTCTTTTCTAATGGCCGCCTGCGCTTAGACCAAAACGTGTGCACGAACGCTTCGCAATACAAGCTTTTTTAATTTTATTTTATTTTATTTTATGCAGTTTATTTAAAGGAGTTTCGCCCACAACAAAGGAAATAGTTCCTTTTTTTTTATACTGCTCTACAAAAAAAAGACAACGCTTCAACCACAATGAGTGACCTCCACCCACCCCATCCAAAGTGGTTACTCTCTCCGGCATCTCCGCCAAGGAGGAATCGCCGTTTTGACAGTTTGATTTATAGGAAACCAGAGCAAAGTGAGTGTTTCGAACCTTGAAAAGGCTGTCTTTCTGGTGATCTCGACGTGTTTCTTGCAAAAGCTCATCCGTCAGGGTGCCCCTTTAAGAGATCATCCCCCGACAAGTAAGCTGTAAGTTATGCACCAGGCAAAACAATTGCAAAAATCAAAGGAAACCTGGTACACTTAAATCCCAGCCAGTATATGCGCCCCAACGACCCCAGAACTCGAGCAACACAGAGGTTCCACCAAGAAAGAGCCAACCATGCTCTCCTCTACCACTCCTTCTTTGCACGGACACTAAGAGAGTGGAACCTTCTCCCCACAGCGCTGACATAAACCACCTGTCCAGAAGCATTCAGGGCAGGTCTCGGAGGCATTAACATCAGCCACTAGGCCTCTTTCTGCTGCACTCTTATGGATCAAAATGCACATCTTTTTAATCGCAAGTTGTAGAACTGAATTGGAATCCGGATTGTAATGGGCATCGAGAGCACACGCCGCCTGCCTAACGTGATCAAGTATTGGACTTTGTACGCCTCTGTCCATTTCCGGAAGAAGAAAAAGAAGAAGAAGAA
>CM065688.1:30358283-30373283 GCA_017654935.2 Phymorhynchus buccinoides
CTTTCGTTTGGTTTTAATTATTCCTGAATGTAGGGCCTATTCTACGGTATTTTCCTTTTGAAGAGCACATTATATGGTTGCTAAGAGACAGTTGCTAAAAGAAATCCTCAAGCATATTTAAAACTACACTAATCCTTGACAAAATATTAATGGTTAGTCTTGACCCGTCGTTTGCCCGTCATTGCTGTGCCCTTCGTTATCAAAGAAGATGGACACTTTCGTGGTTTCACTGTTTTTTGCTTATCAAACTGTATGCATTCATTTAGAACATGTTGATGGACATCAAACCAGGACCACCATCCTCTTAAAGGGGCACCCTGACGGATGAGTTTTTGCAAGAAACACGTCGAGATCACCAGGAAAACACCCTTTACAGAGATCGCAACACTCACTTTGTTCTGGTTTCCTAGAAATCAAACCATCAAATCGGCGATTCCTCCTTGGCGGAGGTTCTGGAAGTCAAATTATTTCAGTGGAAGAGAAGGCATGTGCAGTCTCTTTTCTAATGGCGCCTGTGTTTAGACTAAATGGTTTGAACGACATTTTCACAAAACATTCCGGTTTTTAAAATTTATATTTCATACAGGAGTTTCGCTCACAACAAAGGAAATAGATCCATTTGCTTTTACTGCACCACACAAACAGATAACGCTTCAACCACAATGAGTGGCCTCCACCCACCCCATCCAAAATGGCTTCTCTCGTTGGCATCTCCGCCAGGGAGGAATCGCCGTTTTGACGGTTTGATTTCTAGGAAACCAGAGCAAAGTGAGTGTTCTGATCCTTGAAAAGGCTGTCTTTCTGGTGACCTCGACGTGTTTCTTGCAAAAACGAATCCGTCAGGGTGCACATTTAAGAGTAATATAAAGGGTTCTTGTTCGCTAGTCTTTGCTGCTTCCCTCTCCTCGTTCGCCCCGAGTTGTCTACTGTGCATACATTTTGTTCCTTCCGTTTTCGTATCATTCCACTTCACAAACTTAGCAGTTTGGTTCCCTTACTTTTTCCACTTTCCCTCGTTCTTTGCAGCTTTGTCGTTCTTTTCTTTCGTTCTCTCAGCCCTGTTCTTCCTCTGATTTGTTCTGTCAGTCTCTCGTGTTCCGGACATCCAGTCTCTTTCTCTGCCGTTCTGGTCTGGTTTTCTCCGTGTCTTTGAGTCCTCCGGTTGTTTTTGGTTTTACATTTCTAAATAAAAACAATTTATATCACTGATTTGATAAGGGCTCTATTTCATCATTGCGAGTATGGGGCATCAAAGGCAGACTCACGTGACTGGTCATAATCCAGTGTAACTGTCATGAGTTAAGCTTTAACGGTTCATCATTCATCATTTTACTCACTGGCTGCACCTCATCCATAATAAACACGTCAGTTCGGTGTATGTTTTGTTCCAGTGTCCCTAAGTCAACACAAGCCAGACATGGTCTTTATACATAATACTTATATACATTAGTGATTAAAGCTGCAAGGCAAGGTATTTGCTACATAAAATATGTGCATTAGTGGCTATAGCAAATCCAACTAGCCACCATCGTGTAGAAAGGTTGTCGCGTTGCCTTCAGTTGTTCTAACAGCTCACCATCAAGTCTGTTAATTAACGCAGGAAGTACCCTGGCCCAGTCCTCCTGCTGTGATTTGCTGGCCTAGCCATATCTCTGGAACACACTCACTAATCCTGGCGGAACGCTCCGGTCAAACACCAGCTGGCTGCTAGTCCACCCCAGCTGCCGCAGCTTGCGGCGCAAAGCCTGACGGGAGCACGTGACCAACGATGGCGGTCTGTGGAGCAAGGCGGCGAGGAAGCGCGTGGTGCGTGCAGTGAGGGAGGTGGGGATGGTGATGGTGGTGGAGGGGGTGATCAGCTGGGCCTCCATCAACAAGGTCATGGTCACATCATCCCCCAACACTGCAGGGTGTAAGATGTGCAGCACCGCTGAGCTGTCGGGGACCCAGGGCCTCAAGGTCCACACGCGGTGCGTACACAGGCGCAGCAGTTCCTTCACCTCCGCCATTGACGCGCGCCGCGGAAGTCGGCACAGCACTTCCTGCAGGAAGCAGCTTCCATCCGGCGCCACAAGGTCAAGGTCGGCGCCACTGTCCAGCAGGAGGCGGACGAGGGGAGGCAGAGGGGTAGCCAGAGTGAGGAGGGATGGGCCGTGGGGGGAGAATGTGTTGACCCAATCACCGCGCGGATAAAGCGTCACCATTCTGCGCGTGCACCACTCGGCGCAACGTGTTAGCTCCCTTGACCGCTCTCTGGCTGCACGGATGAAGACAAAGGCCAGCACGTGCTGCTGGTTGCCACGGCAACGACTGTAGAACACGTGCAGCACGCTGATGAGCCGAGGCCTGGGGATGACCAGGAGGAGGGGGTGAACAGGCGGGTAGGAGAGGAGGAGGAGCAGGATGTTGTGAACCACAGCCCTCTGTTGATGAGGCAGAGGGTGGTCAAGGAAGGCGTGAAGGTGGGGAGGGATGCAACGCCTCATGGGGAACGGCAGGGAGATGAGGATCACCAGGCATGGCTGCCAGGACCGATCACTGGCCCTGTGCAGATGTCGAAATCTGCAGCAGGAACAGGTACAAGGGGTCGCCAGCTGTCTGTTCGCTCTGTGCTGCGGGAACAACCGGGGCTGCAGAGCTCTGTGTCTGCACACACCACAGGCAAACAACAGGCAGGTCGATTAGTACGGAAAGCACGGACGCTCTGCAAACCAAAGGGGCAGCACACACCATACACAGAAAACAGGCAAGTCTGTTAATACAGAAAGCACGGACGCTCTGCAAACCAAAGGGGCAGCACACACCATACACAGAAAACAGGCAAGCCGATTGGTACAGAAAGCACGGACGCTCTGCAAATCAAACGGGCAGCACACACCATACACAGAACACAGGCAAGTCAATTGGTACGGAAAGCACGTATGCCCTGCAACCTCCCACCAAAGGAGTGTCAAAGTAAAAAAACAAAACGCCACTTATATCCTGATCAACATGAAAATATACCCGTTTAAATACAGAATTTTATGTAAATTCTGTCTTTAAACAGATATATTTTTGTATTGATCAGGATATAAGGGGCGATTTTTGTTTACTATGATACTTCTTAAACATCCTAATATCTATATGAGTTGGATTTGTTTTTGTTATCCATCTCAAATAATTAAGAAAATGAAAACTCGCGTTTTCTAAGCGATTTAGAGACGTTATCCCCAGAAAACACAGCGGTAGTGGGATGTTCTTTTCGTTAAATTTGTACCCAGAGTTGAAAAGATAACAGGCCTGTTTCTGCCATTGCAGTTATCCACAAAAATAAAGAAACAATAGGTCTGTGTATGACATTACAGTTATCCCCTATAATACAAACAATATTCGCGTCACTAAAGTTATCCCCGAACG
The DNA here is from genome assembly GCA_017654935.2 of Phymorhynchus buccinoides. NCBI lineage: Eukaryota > Metazoa > Mollusca > Gastropoda > Neogastropoda > Raphitomidae > Phymorhynchus > Phymorhynchus buccinoides. Next base: position 30,361,680 of record CM065688.1, read on the forward strand.
AACGAAAGATGGACAGTTCGTGGTATTTGTTCATTTAAAACAAAGACAAGTGGGCACAGACTGAGATAGTTGACGAGAGAGAGAGAGAGAGAGAGAGAGAGAGAGAGAGAGAGAGAGAGAGAGAGAGAGAGAGAGAGAGAGAGAGAGAGAGAGAGAGAGAGAGAGAGAGAGAGAGGGGTGGGGAGGGGGAGGAGGACGTAGAGACGAGATGGGAGACAGAGAGGGAGAGAAAGACAGCCAGAGAGAGATAGAAAGAGAGAGGGAAAGCCAGAGAGAGATATATATATGTATATATACATAATTATATAGGGAGACAGAGAGGGAGAGAAAGACAGATAGAGAGATAGAAAGAGAGAGGGCAAGAGAGAGAGAGAGAGAGAGAGAGAGAGAGAGAGAGAGAGAGAGAGAGAGAGAGAGAGAGAGAGAGAGAGAGAGAGAGAGAGAGAGAGAGAGAGAGAGAGAGAGATACAGAGAGACAGAACCAGAGTTTGGAGATATGCGAGAGAGCAGAGAGAGGAGAGAGAGAGAGAGAGAGAGAGAGAGCCCCGAGAGAGAGAGAGAGAGAGAGAGAGAGAGAGAGAGAGAGAGAGAGAGAGAGAGAGAGAGAGAGAGAGAGAGAGGAGCAAAGGGAGAAAAGAAAGGGCAAAGGGGAAAAAAACCCACAACACTAGAGCATGCCTATGCCCTGACCTGTGTCCAGCATTGCGCCTTCTGTACACCACCATGGTCCCTGACTGTTGGAGATGGATCACCAAACGACAGCCCCACTGGAGTGAGGCACGGCTCATAGCACCCACACCACAATGCTCAGAGGATGAAAGGGGAAAAACCAACAAAACACCACTCAATTTCAGAGGAGGATTGTCGCAAAGTGATAGATCACCAGAGGGAAAAAATAAACTAATGTCACCAACACACGGGTGAACGAACAGTACTGTAGCAGTAGACATGTTATTTTCTCCCTCTTACCCTAGTTGACCCAAAAGGGTGTACAAACCCTATCGACTGAACGGGGTTAATGCAACAAAGTATGAACTCTTGGCTTTTTTTCTCTCTTTTTTTTCTTGTTTTTGTTTGGCCGCGATGTGGTATAGATCTCCGACCCAGCTACCCCCCCCCCCCCCCCCAAAAAACACACAAACACACACACATACACACACACACACACACACGACACACACACACACACACACACACACACACACACAAACATGTACACACACACATACACACTCACAAGCGCGAGCACGGTGTGCATGTTTCCCAGCATTATAAACTTACAATGCACGTGCTAAACGTGTTGACCTGAAAAACTGGTTTACTCACGGTATCGTTTCTTCCTCCATACAAAACAAAATGTTTGGAAGGCGTCCTCTTTGAAACAGTGGAGATCGAGTGAAAGCAAAGGGAAAACAGGGAGAAACGATTGTACAGAAATATGACTGGAAAGAGCGAAAAAGATGAGAAAGAAATGAAGACTGAAGAAACGAAGATCGAGAAAAAAAATCATACTGCTGCTGATACTGCTACGTCTACTGCCGTAGAGTTGTACAGAAAGCCCCACATACAGACAGCGACACGGTGAGTAGCAGCAATGGCTGCACAAGCAGCGGTAATAACAAAGAGCATCAGTAGAATATAGTGCTAGCCTTGGCTGTTGTTGTGTAGATTAAGATTAAGATTAAGATTAAAATTATAGCCCCGTCGACAACTAAGGCCATGTCAGGGCATCTTGAACTTGATGAGAATCGTAGGCAGGATCCAATTTTGGATGTAATCATCAACTGGAAAAAAACCCTGGGGAAAGCACTTAAACCTATCGATGCCTAACTGAACAATAAAACGAAGCGTGTGTGTGTGTGTGTGTGTGTGTGTGGGGGGGGGGGGGGGGGGGGGGGGGGGGGGTAATGATCAGCAGGCTACAACGTGTTGCTTTTCATCCAGCTGAAAGACAGCTGGACCAGCCGAACCCCAGCATCATCTAGCATGGCAACTGGGGCCCCCATCCTACAGTTCAGTATGGTGGTTGTTGGCTGTGCCTGAAACCAGACACAGCCGCCCTGAACTGGCTGTCACCACGTAAACTATGTTGTTGTGTAGGTTTATGTTTATGTTTAGGTATTGGGACATAGGCCTAAATCTAACCGTTCGGCTTTCAAGCCCCGTGTGTATTTTCCTTTGTAATTACAAGATTTGTTGCACATTCAGTTTTTTTGTATTGACAATAATATGTTAGTGAGAAATGTCTATTTTTAGCTACGTAAGTGGAGATCCTCAATAGTTTTAAAAACAAATTAGATAATTTTTGGGAAGATTATTGCTTCCATACTAACATAAGTATTCAGTAATAATTAGTATGCAGATCAGTTTGCTTGTTTTCACTGTATGTTGTACACTTTAAAAAATATATAAAACAAATAATAACAAAAACAAAAAACAAAAAGTTTTAAATTGCGTTTCCTTATAAACTAAAAGGAAATAGCAGGCTAAAGGCTATTTAAAAGCCTATGTGCCGTATATGATATGCTATGATGATAGTAGGGCAAAGACGCAGATTAATACCCCCTTCCCTCCATTTTTTCGGTCCGGCTTTCCGTTTTTTTGTTTCATGTCTTGACTGTCTTACTGCAGAGTGAGCACAAAAACGGTCCTTAGTTTTCTACAATTATTTAAAAGTAAATTTTCAGGCTCTTTAACATATAAAAATATGTATTTGCTAATCGTAGAATATAAAGGTGCGACTGGAAAACAAACACCCACAATGAACCAAGACGTTGAAGGGGGGTGCTGAATCTGTATCTTAGCCGATACTACCAATGCAATATCCTTCTTCTTCTTCTTCTTCTTCGTTTTGTGTCTTTGTGTCTTTGTGTCTTTGTTTGTTTCTTCCTTTCTCTCTCTCTCTCTCTCTCTCTTCTCTCTCTCTCTCTCTCTCTCTCTCTCTCTCTCTCTCATCTCTCTCTCTCTCTCTCTCTCTCCAACGCAGGGCTGCCAGATTTGTCTTAAATAGATACCATAGGGCAGCCAGCGTTACCGACATGCTACAGAGGCTCAGATGGAATCCACTGCAGCAACGCCGACAAGCCACCAGACTCACCATGTTGCATAAAATACTCAATGGCATGGTGAGTGTGAACAGGAGCAAAGTCATACCCCAGCCAGAGCGGCAACGTAGGGGTCATTCACAACAGCTCCTCATCCCCCAGTGTCGGACGCAGTACCGTCAAAGCTCCCTTTTCCCCACGAACAATTAAGGAGTGGAACGACCTGCCAACACCCGCAGTGGAGGCCAGAACTCCAGAGAGTTTCGCAGCCGGAGTCTGGAAGTTCCTCAAAGGACGCCCACCTGCTGCACCTGCTGCGGCTGGTGGCCCCACTCAGGGGTCATCAGTCTAACAACCAAGCAAAAGCCCCACCTCCCTTCCCCCCCTCTCCACTCCCTCCCCCCCCTCCCCTGCAGATTCCCATCAAGCTAGGCGTTTTTTTCCTTTTGTCCGTCCTCTCTCCTCTTTCTTTAATCTTCGGCCTCCTGGCCATTTCTTCCGGCATATGTGGATGAACCTCCCCGGTTCCGTGGCATAATAATCAGTGTGTTGATTGTAGTTACGTACTGCGAAGAAGAAGAAGATTATATTGCATAACTTACAAATGGGGTTTCCGGTAAGAAATACATTGCTTCTGTGATAAATAAACGCTATCCAGATGATTAGCTCCCGGGGAGGGGAGTGAGGGGAGAGGGTGTTGAGAAAACCCTGGGGCAAATTACTCTTCTTCCTTAAAATATGAAAAGGGGGAAACACTTGGAAATCTGTTCACTCACTCTCTCTCTCTCTCTCTCCTCTCTCTCTCTCTCTCTCCTCTCTCTCTCTCTCTCTCTCTCCTCTTCTCTCTCTCTCTCTCTGCGCGCGAGTGTGTGAGTGATTGAGGTGGCTGGCTTGATGATGGTATACGTGCTGGTGTATGTATTGGTTATGGAATTATCTTGCTTTTTTCTTCTGACAGATTCTGCTTGATGTTTTTCTCCTTGCGTACATTTGTGACAGTTTGAATCTATTTCTTATTTTATTTAAAAAAAAGTTATTTTCGTATTTGATGCTGACCTACCCCGCTGTCCCCTTTGACAACCTTGCGTGTCTGTGTGCGCATGTGTACATATGTGTATGTGTTGTGCGCACGCGCGCGTGTGTTGTGCGCGCCCATCAGTGTGTGTGTATATGCGTGTGTACACATACATGCGCGTTGTGTGTGTGTGTGTGTGTGTGTGTGTGTGTGTGTGTGTGGCGCGAGCGTACACGTGCGTTTGCATGGTCGCGCATGTGTGCGTTAGCACATGGCCCAGTTCAGTAAACCATTGTTCATTGTTTGTTCTCTCTCTCTCTCTCTGTCTCTCTCTCTCTCTTCTCTCTCTCTCTCTCTCTCTCTCTCTCTCTCTCTCTCTCTCTCTCCATCTCTCCGTCTCCATCTCTCTCTCTCTCTCTCTCCCTCCCTCCCCTCCCCCCCCTACCCCTCTCTCTCATTCTCTCTCTCTCTCTCTCTCTCTCTCTCTCTCTCTCTCTCTCTCTCTCTCTCTCTCTCTCTGTGATCTCGTCAAAACTAGTCTATCCTTCTCAGGGGATCCTTGTGGAACTCACTCCCTGTAAGAATTACTTCGGCTGCTTCACTCTCATCCTTCAAGGATAATCTATTTAAATACTTAATTCTGCAGATACTATTACTTAAATTTAAAAAAACACACCTAAGTAATATTCAGTTAGTTTCATACATTACAATAACTTGTGTGCATGCGTATGTGTATACAATAGAGCATGCATATGTGTATATGTGCGTGCGGGTGGGCTGGCTTTGTGTGTGTCTATGTGAGTGAATGAGTGAGTAAGTATGTGTGTGTGTGTGTGTGTGTGTGTGTGTGTGTGTGTGTGTGTGTGTGTGTGTGTGTGTGTGAACGTGTGTGTGTGCGTGAACGCGCGCGCGCGTGTTGTGTGTGTGTGTGTGTGTGTGTGTGTGTGTGTGTGTGTGTGAATGTGTGTGTGTGTGTGTGTGTGTGTGAATGTGTGTGTGTGTGTGTGTGTGTGTGTGTGTGTAATCTAATATGTATGCATATTTCATATCGCATGATGAGTGAATATATGCTGCTCTATGTATGTGCTCATAATGTCCCATATACTGAATGACTTTAAAAACTAAACTATTTTTCCTTATTATACTATTTCAAATTCCCATTGTCAAAATGTACTACAGCTGAAGAATATCGTTAATTACTACATGTGATGGATACATTATTGTGCATTTTATTATAAAATTGTAAAACGGACAATTAACGATTCAACAATGAATCTTGAGGCTCAGTATGGTCCTATTCCTCTGACAAATCATCCATTTAAATATGGGATCATGCTCTCTGAATGATTACAATATTAGACTGTAATTGAAGACCATTATGTTATTTTTTTGACATTAATTTTGAATTCATACGTCGCTTTTCACTTCTTTTTTTTTTTTTTTTTTTTTCTTAAAGTTTTATCTCATCTCACGTGGTTGTGTTTATAATACGGTTTGATAGGCATGCAATGATTGTAATATCTTTGTTGTTGGGTTATCTTTTTTGTACTATGGATGCGGTTTTTAGCCATGTATTATGTAATGTGTGTGTGCACGCGCGCGTGCATGCGCGCGCTTCTCTCTGTGTGTGTGTGTGTGTGTGTGTGTGTGTATATATGTGTGTGTGTGTGTGTGTGTGTGTGTGTGTGTGTGTGTGTGTGTGTGTGTGTGTGTGTGTGTGTGTGTGTGTATATGTGTGTGTGTGTGTGTTTCCATTTCTTCTTCTTCATTGCTTTCTATTAATGCATTTAATGGTGTGTTTTAAGATCATATTTTATTAGTTTTAGTTCGCTTTAATTGTTTTATGTTCTATTTGTGTGTTCGTGCTAATGCCAAGTATGAAAAATGGCTAATCTATGTCAATACTGTTACCGTTGTAAAATAAAGGTTCATTATCATTATCACTCTCTCTCTCTCTCTCTCTCTCTCTCTCTCTCTCTCTCTCTCTCTCTCTCTCTCTCTCTCTCTCTCTCTCTCTCTCTCTCTCTCTCTCTCTCTCTCTCTCTCTCTCTCTCTCTCTCTCTCTCTCTCTCTCTCTCTCTCTCTCTCTCTCTCTCTCTCTCTCTCTCTCTATCCTCTCTCTCTCTCTCTCTCTCTCCTCTCTCTCTCTCTCTCTCTCTCTCTCTCTCTCTCTCTCTCTCTCTCTCTCTCTCTCTCTCTCTCTCTCTCTCTCTCTCTCTCTCTCTCTTTCTCTCTCTCTCTCTATCTTGTTTTTTGCTTCAGAAAACATACCCTTTTATCTGTTTTTACAAGTGTTTGCGCATGTTCACGTGTGCATGTGTGCACGAGCGTGCATGTGTTTGCGAATGTATGCGCGCGTCTGTGTGCGTATGTGTGTCTGTGTGCGCCTGTGTGCATATGTGTATGTGTTGTGCGCACGTGCGCGTGTGTTGTGCGCGTGCATCAGTGTGTGTATATGCGTGTGTGCACATACATGCGCGTTGTGTGTGTGTGTGTGTGTGTGTGTGTGTGTGTGTGTGTGTGTGTGTGTGTGTGTGTGTGTGTGTGTGTGTGTGTTGCACGAGCGTACACGTGGGTTTGCATGGTCGCGCATGTGTGCGTTAGTTTCCCGGTATTTCAATCTGAAATAAATACAAAAGCTACAAAAAACATTTATTTTGACAAGAAATACTAAAACTGAAGCATGAACAAACATAGGAAACATGTAAGAAGGTATAATTATGCTGCAAATGATTGGCCGTATCTTCATCGAGCGGTTTGTTCCCAAACGGTCCAAGAGTGCGAATACTGCCTTCTTCTTCTTGTTTTTCTTCTTCGTTCGCTCAGTTTCCTGTCATATGAGCGTAGATGCGTCATGCTGCCATTATGCGCTTAACTAAGAAATAGTTAGGCCCAGCATGTCCGACTTCGGCTGAAGAAATCTTTGTAAGAATTTATAGAAAAAAAGGCAGAAGAATGAACCAGTGAGATAGAAAGACAGCAGATGACAGTAAGCAAAGGGAAAAGAGTAAAAGAGAATGACAGAATTAGAGGAGGAAGTTACAAGCACAGAACTTCGAGAAGGTGGGAACTTTTTGCATAAAAGACCCCCCCTCCCCCTGGTATCTCCACGAGTGGAGACGGCAGATAGAACAACTTAGTTCTGTTTGAGAACAAGCCAAAGGCTACGGTGATCGATCACGATATTGCCAAATTAGTTTATTCACCCAGATAATTGTCTGCTTGACGCATGGGCGTGCACACACGCCCGCACGCACTCTGGCACACACACACACACACACACACACACACACACACACACACACACACACACACACACACACACACACTCACACACTGTGGTCATATTTGTTTTTTTTCTATCCGCAGGAAGAAAGGCAATGCACGAAAAGATCCCCGTTGGATTCCACTTCCTCACAGTTCTACTCCCACCACCGTGTGTCTCCCCTTCTCATTCCATCCCCTACTCGTGCACAGACTCTCTCTTCCATGCCCATGGACAGACGATTCAGTGTGGGGACTGTCTTGCATCTGTGCCGAGCTAAATCTGGATACCTCTTTGGGCCGGGCTGTATTGCAGAGCTTCCCGTTTGGGGGCGTTCAGGACCTGGTGCTGTTCTTGTGCGTGCTGTTCAACATGACGTCTGACGGGACGGAGTCCATGACGTCATTGGGGGAGGAGTTCATGGCGTACTATGACCGGTGGGAGTGGTTCCTGAGCTCTGCTCTGACGGCATCCACGGCAGGCCTCAACCGGCGCGGTCCTTATGGCTACACGCCCTTGATGATCGTCTTCTGCAAGCTTCGACTGATCCGTGTGCTGCTGACCTTTGGCGCTGACCCTGACCTCTGCGACCACGAAGGTCACAGCTTCTTGGACCGCGTGCTGACCTTGAACCCTCAGTATGTGCCCCTGGGAGAGATCAGGGCGTTGCTTGTGGAGTGTCTCCGAGCAGGGTTGTTCTTTCACCCACATCAGCAGACAGAACCGGTTGGAACAAGTCACCAGAACAGTCAGCACAACAGCGTTGCTGTGCACGTCCTTAACAGATTCCATCCAGCTCTTAAACATGACCCAGTCGTTGTGCGCATGCTCCGTGAAGTGGACGTTCTTCCTCGGAAGGACGTTCCCAGTCTGATGTCCCTGTGTCGCTGTGCCATTGTGAAGCAGATGAGGGCATCAGGCCGCAGCGTTCATCAGGGGGTGTTGGAGCTGGGCAGGCCGAGGACAGACAACCAGGGGCAGCTAAGCAAGGGCATCACGGTACATGCGGAATATGTCCTGCAGTATGATGACTTTGCTGCCGTGGTGACTGTTTCAGCAAACCACAACTGAAGAGAAACAAACAGGCACGATAGGTCTGTGCGTCACATTCTAAATGGGTCTAAGGAAATAGTAGCCACGGTCCCTGGAAACCTTTTTAAAACTATCGATGTTCGAAACGTGTAACAATCTTACGGCTTAAGTTTTAAAAACAATAATATTATGTGACTAACATTATTGCGTGCGTTCAACTTTTAGCCCTCATTGGTTTTAGGCCTACTATGTGTTTTAACTGATTAAAAAAAGTTTGCAATTTCCAAAACTGACTTATTAGGCTATTTAAAGGTGGACTCTGACGGATGAGTGTTTGCAAGAAACAGGTCGAGATCACCAGAAAGAGCTTTTTCAAGGATCGAAACACTCACTTTGCTCTGGGGTTTTTTAATAGATAAACCCGTCAAAATTGCGATTCCTCTTTGGCGGAGATGCCGGAGAGAGTAGCCATTTTGGATGGGGTGGGTGGAGGTCACGAATTGCGGTTGAAGCGTTTTCTTTTTGTGTAGTGTAGTAAAAAAGAAGAAGAGCTATTTCCTTTGTTGTGAGCAAACCACTCCTTTAGATAAACTGTATAAAATGTAAACAAAAAGAAGAAAAAAAGGCTTGTATTGCGAAAAGTTCGTGCAAACCATTTGGTCTAAACACAGGCGGCCATTAGAAAAGAGACGACAGACGCCTTCTCTCTTTGGGTGAAATAATTTGACTTCCAGCACCTCCGCCAAGGAGGAATCGCCGATTTGATGGCTTGACTTGTGGGAAACCAGAGCAAAGTGAGTATTGCAATATCTGTAAAAGGTGTTTTCCTGGTGATCTGGACGTGTTTCGTACAAAAACTCATCCATGAGGGTGCCCCTTTAAAGGGTATTGTAACTTACCATCGGTATCAATATGTATTGTTGTAGCATGAGAGGAGTACAAAGGTATTGTAACTTACCATCGGTATCAATATGTATTGTTGTAGCATGAGAGGAGTACAAAGGTATTGTAACTTACCATCGGTATCAATATGTATTGTTGTAGCATGAGAGGAGTACAAAGGTGTTTGAAGAAACAATAGCAACTGTCGCAAATACACAACGAATAGCAAATGTCAATGTCGTCATGCATTTTATTCATCTTTGTAATGTCATGCGACTTGCTATCAAAATATGTGCTTATATTTATGCATGCTGAATGTCACTGTATCTGTTGTACGGCACCTGGGCGAAAGTTCTCCTTACAGTGAGAATATGAATGGCATTGAATTGAATCTGAATTGAAAGTGAAGCAACAATGAAAACACATGAAGATTAGAATGTGTTGATATTTATGTGCAATAAAGGGCAGACATTGAACGGAACATTAGTGTGTGCGTGTGCGTGTGTGTGTGTGTGTGTGTGTGTGTGTGTGTGTGTGTGTGTGTGTGTGTGTGTGTGTGTGTGTGTGTGTGTGTGTGTGTGTGTGTGTGTGTGTGTGTGTGTGTGTGTGTGTGTGTGTGTGTGTGTGTGTGTGTAAACAGGCGTTCCTGAAGGAGCAGAGCCTTATATTCAGCAATGAGAGAAAGAGAGAGCCGAAAAAGTAAAATCAAAGTCCAATTGTTTTAATTGTTAGGCCGCTGGCCCATAACAATGGAGAGCACAGAGTGAAGAGAAGTAAGATAGTTATTATTTATTGTTGTGACGGGGAGAGAGAGAGGGAGAGAGAGGGAGAGGGAGAGGGAGAGAGAGAGAGATGGAGAGAGATGAGAGAGAGAGAGAGAGAGAGAGAGAGAGAGAGAGAGAGAGAGAGAGAGATGAGAGAGAGAGAGAGAGAGAGAGAGAGAGAGAGAGAGAGAGAGAGAGAGAGAGAGAGGCAAAATGAATCTTTACTCCATCATTATGCCGATCGTCCCCAAAGTGCAAGATGGGCTTGAGTTTGTGTCTTCGCAAAATGTTATTAGTAAAATATTGGTTGGCTATGACTGGTCGTTATTGTTTGCTGCTCGATCAGTTATAGCATTTAACTTGATATGATTTTAGTGAATGCCATCTACAAAGCTGCGTGTGGTTTTCATGATCAAAGCAGGTGTGATGTAGTAGAATAACGGCACCACATTTACATATATGACAATTTGGTTTTAACACAATCAAGTGCTTCTACAAATGCAGGAATGAAAATGGTCGTTCAGCATATGAGAAGAAACACTCACGCAAAAAATGCTTACTTCGAAGCTTTCGGGGGCAACATTCGTTCAAGATTTTGTAAGCTTACTTACGTCGTCAGGTCTCGGTACTCGTCTTTCAGGATCAATTGCATTATGCCGATTACAGCAGCATCAACAACAAAAAGACACCCCTCAAATGTGTCATGTTCATTGCTATGTGCTGTTTTTCCAACAGTTTCCATGGAAAGTGTAATGTACATAATATATATTTTTACAACGCAGTGGCTTTCTGCTTTCTTCTGGACGCACAGAACGATAAGAACGTTTCTCTGAAACGGGATCCCATGGTGTAATACACAAAGATGTTGAAGCTGGAGTTGGTATAGCACAGCAGTTCATTGACCCACACGGTGGTCAGATACATATTTTGATTCCGTCGCCCAGCATTCATTTCTGGTAAAAGCAACCAGCTTATTCTCGCTACAGAAATTGGAAAAATACACGCAATGAATAGAATGGAAGAACCAACCAGCATCTTAGTGAGAGCAACTTCACGGGCAGGAATAGAGGTGGATGATTCAGCACGCCATGTCACAATTTGTCGAAGTTTTAATACGGTAACCATTGTAGATGTAGTTATCACAGCTAAAACACATCCGGACAGACCAGCACTAAAGAAAAAACCGTCCAGATAATCCACTAACTTTTGGTGTTTTATGTACAGTGTTCCCGCGATAAGTGTCATTTCTGTAAGGCCAGTCTGGGGGTTATAAACACAGCCTATATGAAACCGGAACATCACTATGAAATAGAGGCCAACCACTACGACATATACAACAAAGATGACGGCTAACATGGTTCTGCTCCGCATCAACGTTTTAAATTTCAGTGGTCTGAGTACACAGTAGCATCTTTCACAGGCTATGATAGCGGAGAGAACTTGCGAAACATAAGCGAAACCCAGAAGACCACTTAAATGGTTATTGATTACAAAGGTGATCACATAACCATATAATTCTTTAGAAGTGAACTGCAGAATCGCTTGCTCAGCATGGTGACACATTGCCATTATCAAGTACAGTTCATCAGCTAGAGACAAAGC
>CM065688.1:30378283-30385783 GCA_017654935.2 Phymorhynchus buccinoides
AAACATGTTAGCAACGCTGGGATAGTGTTTGGAAATGGTGCGACATGTTCCATGTTGTTTTACTTCGAGCTTCCTACAGTGCAAACAATGCAGATTATTATGACAATCTGGTAAAGATATTACGCAGCATGTCATTTTTTTTATTGACATTTTTTTCATGCAATATGCATCATAAGCATAATACACAAACAGACAATAAACAACTGAAAAATCAAACATAAATAATACTCGCTCACATCAATTTTCCGTTTCTTATATTATCGTAATACTTTTGTTGAAAATATATTGAAAAAGAAACAAAATTAAAAAAAGTATACATAAGCATACACCACAATTGCACAAGTTTACACACACATACACACACGCACGCACACACGCACAGAGAGAGAGAGAGAGAGAGAGAGAGAGAGAGAGAGAGAGAGAGAGAGAGAGAGGGGGGGGGAGGGGGAGGGAGAGAGAGAGAGAGAGAGAGAGAGAGAGAGAGAGAGAGAGAGAGAGAGAGAGAGAGAGAGAGAGAGAGAGAGAGAGAGAGAGAGAGAGAGAGAGGTGCACACATTCACCCTATCTTATTTCAATAGGGGGCATAGAAAAAACGCACACTATCCAAAGGCGCACGGCAAAATGCGAACAATTTTACCGTCCAAAGGCGCACACTTCAACCGTTCAAAACCGCACACCAGGTATTCCTTGTTTTTCAGATAGGTTAGGGATAGGGTTAGGGATAGTTAGGGATATGTTTAGGGATTGGGTTAGGGTTAGGGTTAAGAATAGGGTTAGGGATAGGGTTAGGGTTAGGAATAGGGTTAGGGATCGTTTTAGGGTTAGGAATATTTCTTACACTAAACGTATGTATGTAGTCCGAGCGGTGCAGATAAAATGTTAGTCCACACGGGATTAGTCCTAGTCCACCCGTCTCAAAAACAACTGCGCTTTCGGATTGTAAATATCGTGCGCTTTTCTACCATAAATATGTGCGCCTTTTGACGGCTGTGCGCGTTTGGAAAAAAGCAATATTGGGCGCTTTTCGACTGTTGCCTTTCAATATTATGTTAACATTGTGGAGTGGAAAAGACAAGGTTCAAACATAATTTTATAGCACACGTGGACAATCTTTAACAACATTTACTGGTCTATTTCAATTATTAAATGGAGGGAAATCATGAAAAACAGAATACATAGCAACAGGAGTAGAACATTACATGACCAAAGGCTTGTATATGAACCAGTTTTGTCTAAAACATGCACAGTTTCCATTAACAAATGAGCTATATTCCTCTAGACATTATTTTATTCTTCTATGGTTTTAGCATTGCACAAAAGGTTTGAAACACTGGGTTTATATTTCGCAAATTACATTTATATATGAAAAATGTGGCATACAAAATGATCCAGTGAAGACTTGCATCAGTGTATATTTTTGTTTTGTACCAAATAAAACAAGCTCTTTATCAAATTGCAATTTGCATTTAAAAATTACTGAAAGTTCACCTAAAACTGTTGAACAGTATTGCAATCATAATCTATGGAGTATTGTCTGTTCGGTATTTTGACAAAAAGTTACAGAGGGGCGAGTCTGTTATTTCGCAGATGCAGAGATATGTTTCTGTAGGGAGAAGTCGGTGTAGAAGTCTAATTTGAAACCATCGTAATTGTATGTCATCAGTAATTTTGTAGGGATGGGAGAATATTTTAGTCCAATTTAAGTTTTCGTATAAGTTGTTCCATTTTGAGATTGCAGTAGGGGTAGCGTTGTTTTCATTTAGTTTAGCTTGAACAAATGTATTTCCCTTTTTAATACAAGACAAAATTTTATTGTCAAGCAGCTTATACCTCGGCGTTAAGTTTACATTAACCTTTTGACAGTAGTGTTTTACAGCATTCAATATATCTTCATACCTCAGAAAATCAATTCTAACGTGTGGGTATCTTAGCAAAAGCTTTCGGTAGTTTAAAAAGTTACCAGTCTCGTCAACTAGTTGTTTAACTTGATAAATGCCATTATTGTGCCATTCTCGTATATAAATTACAGCATTATCTCTTAATAAGTTTGGATAATAGTGAATATATTCTGCCGTAGAAATGATAGTGTTGTACCAAAGTATTATTAACTGACTGACAGGACATCTGAAATTCTTCTGTGTCGACTTAGATTGGGAATTAGTGACCTAAATCATGACCTCTTCAGCAAGCATATTACTAATAATTCTGCATGTGAATGTGGATTCGAAAGAGAAGATGCTGCCCACTTTCTGACTAACTGTCCAGTCTTTCAAAACTGGTGTACCCAGACAATTTATTGATCTTCTTCCTCATGATGTAAAGAACAATGCCCAGCCACGTCTGTTTGGGAGAGCCTACAAAAATGTCCATGAAAGTGTTCAAATTCTTCAGATGGTTGTAAAGTTATGTAATACCACCCGTTTTTCATACGAATAAATGCATTTTTGTCTATGACTAATGTTCTATTCTACGTAAATAAACTTGTCCCTGATTATTAATGATAAACTTAAAATTTGACTAATCGCGTACAATTGTTTGCCCCAGTTTTTCTCTTTTGATTACGCTTTGTCGTTTACATTTATTCTTACACGTGTGTTTGTAAATGTTGTACCTTTGTACGTTCACTTTTTCCATATTATCTATTTCCCTCTTTGTTAAATGTTTTTTTCCATGATGATTCTTGTTAATTTATTATGCAGCTGTTCTTTTGTAATTTATAAATGTTTTGAGTACGCCCATAAGCTTTAGCTTGTTGTACTCTTGCACTGAGATATAGTTGTATCTGCATGACATTGTCTTAATAAACAAGTTGTTTAAACCAATATATTCTGCCATAAATTCGTGTATATCAGTTGCTTGACACTTCAAAAATATATTTGTATAATGCTTCAGGACATCTCTCCAGAAGGGATTGTCAATATTTAGCATAAGATGGTTTGCATATTCTGACCCAAGTTTTCAATTTTCTGTAAATCTGGATACATGTTAATTGTAAATTCCCTAAAGTGTGATTCAGTTAATAGTCTTCTTAACCAGCTTAATTTCATAGAAGATAAAAATGTTCGGATATTTATGATTCTCAGTCCTCCCTCTTTATATTGTTTAGTTATTATCAGCTTTTTTATTTTACTTTGTTTCTTGTTCCATAATAATGCAAAAAACTCTATCCAATTCATAAAGAAACTTTTTGGAAGGATCTGGAAGATTTATTAACAAATGTATGATTTTTGAAAGAACAAGAGTTTTCAATACTGTAATCCTTCCGAAAGGTGATAATTGTCGCTTATTCCACTAATTAATAATTATTCACATTTCCAGGAGCTTATTTTCAAAGTTTATATTCTGAATGTTATGAATATCTGTTGAAAATTGTATTCCCAAAATATTAAATTCGCCTGGTTCCCACACAAAGTTTTGGTCTCTCATGTATCTAATGCTATATTTTTTCTACTTCCTATCCAAACTACCTTAGTTTTTTCAAAATTAATCTTTAGGCCAGAAATTTCTGCAAATTCGTTTAAACACAGATATTGCTTCCAGAAAGGATCTTTCACTACCATCTAAGCACAGTGCAGTGTAATCAGCAAATTGTGATAGTAAATTGTTTTTACCTTTTATTTTATTACCTTTTATTATTTTTAATCATTAATGAAAGAATTTCAGCGCATAGCAGATACAAATACAGTGAAGATGGATACCTTTGTCTCACTCCTCTTGTTATGGAAAACCAAGGTGTATTGTCCATTTACAGAAACAGATGTTGTAATGTTACAATAAAAGAAATACAGAAATTTCTGCAAATTCGTTTAAAACAGATATTGCTTCCAGAAAGGATCTTTCACTACCATCTAAGCACAGTGCAGCGTCATCAGCAAATTGTGATAGTAAATTGTTTTTACCTTTTATTTTATTACCTTTTATGTTGACATTTTTAAAAATCATTAATGAAAAAAATTCAGCGCATACCAGATACAAATACGGTGAAGATGGATCCCTTTGTCTCACTCCTCTTTTTATGGAAAACCAAGGAGTGTATTGTCCATTTACAGAAACAGATGTTGTAATGTTACAATAAAACATTTGGACCCATCGAATTAAATCAGACCCAAAATTTAAAATAATCGTAGACATTTTTGCAGAAAAGACCATGATACACTATCAAAGGCCTTCGCAATGTCTACAAGCAAAAACATTTCAGGTATATATGTTATTTTTCTCAGTATATAATAATGTATTATACACTAATCTAATATTATCACCAATATATCGACCTTTAACAAATCTTTCTGATTTTCATGAATGATATCTGGCAAAACACATTTCAATCTGTTTGCAATGCATGCAGAAGCAATTTTGTATGTAGTGTTCAAAACAGAGATAGGATGCCATTTGTTTTACATAACGTGTAGGTTTGCCTTCTTTTCGTATGCTTGTTATAATTCCCTGTCTCTGAGAGACAGACAATTCACCTGCATGGAAGCCCTCGTTAACGGAACGCACAAGAAAAGCACCCAGATCAGCAAAGAAAAATTCAAACAATTCTGCCGTAAACCCACCAGGGCCCGGGCTTTTTCCATTTTTCATATGCTTTAATGCAGTTGCTGCTTCAGTGTATGTAATTTTTCCTTCAATGCTTCTACTGTTATCATCAGACAGAACTGGAGCTTCAGGAAATGCACCCGAAATGTTTATATCTGTTGCATCTCTGTAGCTGTATAATTGCTCATATTAATGTTTAATTACGTTTAATATTTCTTTTCGATCTGTAATAATGTTACCATCACTATAATCTAAGAAAGGAATTGATTTATCAATAAAGTTTCTATTTTCCAAATTACAAAAATATATACTAACCTTTTCGACTTCAAAGCTTCATTTAACCATCTAACTTTGGACCGTACGGCTATGCCCTGGATTCGCGATTCCCTTATTTCCTTAAGTTCAGTCTTTAGCTGCTCTAAACTATGAATTTCATTTTAATGTATGTTATCCTCAATATGTTTGATTTTTTGTTCTAGATCACATTATTTTTAATATTCTGTTTCTTTTCAAATGTCGAATAAGATATAGTTTTTCCTCTAAACTACAACAAAAGAGTTTTTAAAAAAAGTCTATCCTCAATTTGAAAAACATTATTGGAAACATTGTCAATATTTTCTAAATTATACACTGGTATAGCATATTGTTTCTCTACTTCGTTAATTACTTGTTTTATTTCCTGTACATACTGCTTGTGTTTTTAGCAAACTATTATTAAATTTCCAATACGGTCTATCGCGTTTAAATTAATCTTTCTTCAATACTAAAGTAACAACCGAGTGTAGCATTTCATCTTAGTCGATTAAGCTATTCGGTTTGATACTATCCCTTAGCACACCAATACCAGTAGTTCATACAACATACAAACCTAGCAGAGTGCAGCCATGTTTGACGAAAAAAAGACAAGCGGAAAGGACACAGCCACACATGCAATATTATGATGAAGAAACTAGTAATATTTCGATAAACAGAGTGCAATAGTAAATGTGAAATGTTTGCAGATGACTCATCCCTTCATACTAGTGATATGAATGCTAACAGGCTAGTAAGTAAACTTCAAAATGATGCTCAAAATGTTTTTAACTGGACACAATTAAATCACATGTCAATTAATGCCAATAAAACGAAATGCATGTACGTATCAACCAGACAAAAAAGACAAAAGATGAACTCCCAATTTCCACCACTATTTATTTGCAGCAACAAAATTGAAGAAGTTGATTCACATAAAACATTAGGTGTTGTCATTGACAAAGATCTGTCTTGGACAGACCATATAAAGTCTTTAGGGAAAGGTCTGTCTAGAAAAATACTCCAGCTATCTAAGATTAAACATTTCCTTGATAACCATTCTCGTAAACTATTCTTTAATGCTCACATACTCTCCATGATCGATTATGCTTCAACATTATGGGATAGCTGTAGTGATATAAATTTAAAGATTATCAATCGTATGTACAAAAAAGCAATTAAAATAATTTTATTAAAATCAAGTTCACTTACCTATGAAGACTACAAACAACTAGATATACTAACTTTTCAAGACAGACTTTTCCTCAAAAAGGCAATCTGCATGCATAATATTGTCAACGGAAATGCTCCAAAAAAGATAACAGATACATTTACGACAAACACAAGCAGACACACCCATTTACTCTCATTCCCTCGACCAAATAATAATCTATTCAAATCTAGTCTCCTCTATTCGGGTGGAGATTTATGGAACAAACTACCCTCCATTTTAAAAAACATGAAAAACAAGAACTACTTCAAGAAAAAAATGAAAATGTATCTCTTTAACAGAACATAATTGATAACTTTATTCCAATTATTTAAAAGAATGGAAACGTAGCCTACATAACATATTTTGGTAAGTAAATGTGATGTTTTAAATGTTTCGTTATTGATGTTGATGTATATATTGTACATAATATGCTATTCGCATATGTCCCCATCCTTTTTCCTGTTTTGGTGTGTGGAATATTTGCTTGTTTCTTTAATTAATTGTTTACTTGTATATTTTCCTTTTCTTGTTCGCTACTTTGGAATGTTTAGTTCTTTATTTTTTCTTTATATCATTTTTTATGGATGGCTTGTTGAAAAAAAGCATGTTTTGCTTATACAATGTTCCCATCTGGAAATAAAATTTTGACTTGACTTGACTTGACTTGTTCTGTTTGTTCATTTCTAGTAGCACTGAAAGTATATATATTTTGCTACACAGCGTATATGGTATGCGAAATGGCAAAAGGGAAAACAGGGGGAGCAATCCAGAGTACTGAGAGAAAGACCCACACTAAAGAAATGTGTTTCTGTGCTTCAGTACAATGGAATGCCCTGTTATGAAATAACTTTGGAGATTTACAGAACATTAAGAGCATCCATTGTTTTGTATGCAAATGACATGGACAACCCCGCAGGGAACATTATGAATGATTTTGCAGTACTACAAAAAGGTAACAGAGGAGCTGAATGAATGGTGAATCACAGTTGCCCGCTGGTGTCTTCATTAACCACATCAGTGATTGAATGGGCAGTGAACTTCACGTAGCTTGACAGTGGCACCAGCAACAACTGCTAGATATCTTGACACTATGATAGCTACAAAGTGAGAGAGAGAGAGAGAGAGAGAGAGAGAGAGAGAGAGAGAGAGAGAGAGAGAGAGAGAGAGAGAGAGAGAGAGAGAGAGAGAGAGAGAGAGAGAGAGAGAAGCACAGGGATAGGTGGAAAGCATCAACCAGTCGAGGACGGTGCTAACGCCTTCAGGGCACTCAGGAGAACAAAATAGAGAGGACAAGTGGAACAGAAGGAAAGCTTAGCTGCGTAGAACCCCATTTACCCAAATTCCAGGGTTTGTTTTGCCCACCATGTGAGAAAGCATGCGGCTCCAGGATCGGCCTTCACAGCTACCAGAACACACACTGTCAAGGCCTTTCTTCCCAAGATCCTCTGGCCTGAGGA
>CM065688.1:30390783-30395783 GCA_017654935.2 Phymorhynchus buccinoides
ATAGAGTAATTTAATTAAGTTAGAATGAAAACATAAGAAAACATTGACAATAAATAATTTGAAGGCGAATTGTTAAAAAAACCGATTCGTTTAGGATCGCCTAAATAAATAAATCAATTTTATTGTTGCTATTTCACACACACAGCACACAACACACACACACACACACACACACACACACACACACACACACACACACACACACACACACACACACACACACACACACACACACACACACACACACACACACACACACACACACACACACACACACACACACACACACACACACATACACACACACACACACATACACACACACATATATATATATTTATATAGTTAAAAATAAATCTTTATTATCTAAATATTTATTGTTGTGAGAGGGAAGTCGGAAGTCGGAAGTCGGAAAGTTTAATCGTAAGGCCACCGGCCTGTATACAATGGGTACACGTTATCATGGGAGAACCAAAAAACGAATCACGAAAAAGGGATGTAACTTCCTACATCATAATCAAATAGAATCAAGGGAATTAATTTGATATATAAAAATAAGCAACAAAATTAAATGTTTCAATTCAGTCACAAAAATACAGTATTCAGCTCTTATTCAGTTATTGACATGTATATCTCTAGTCTTGAAAGCATGAAATGCATACATTGCTAAATTTCTTAGGAGTATTACGTCATCAGATTGTAACATTCGAGCTAGACATTCTGCATTGATTACGAACGTATAGTATTTTGATAAATGTTTTTTTCTTAGAGAAGTATATGTTTGACATTCAAACACAAAATGAAATTCACTCTCTATCTTGTTACAAAATGGGCATTTCTTTGATTTTTCATTATATCTGTTATTGATGTTTAGATCACACAGTCCAAGTCTCAATCTTGCTAAGGCATAACGGAATTTACTAATAGTAATGGCTGACAAATTCTTTTCTAATTTAAACGATGACTTAAATGATCTATACGTACTAAATCGTTCACTTGCAAATAGTTTTGCATGACAATCTTGCATGTAGCAATCAATCATTCTCTGCTTTAACTCTTTAGAAAAATAGCTTCATTTCCCACCCCTCCATTAAGCCAAACATCTGAAAAACCAAAAGTATCAAAACATTTTTTTAACAGATTTAGACCAATTATGATAATTAGAGTGACCATGGGTAAACTCGGGAATCTTATTCAAAATCATGAGATGTGCCTGTTTGGGAAATCTATGGATAGACATACTTTGGAGTTTAAACCAATATTTTATCGACTTTAAAGCGCTGTCAATATACAGAGGATATCGACCTGTTTCGCCATATATCATTGTATTTGGACTTTTGGGGCTAACACCTAATATACGCTTGCATGCAAACAATTGAACTGATTCTATAGACTGAAATTTAGTTAATCCCCAGAGCTCCCCTGCATATAGTAACATTGGCTTTACTTGCGAATCGAAAAGTTTAAAAAATATTGACAAATCCATGCTCCCTAAAGCCCACATTGTTTTAAAGATCTCTGCAACTTTACGTTTTGCTCGTCTAACGTATTCATCTAACGCAGTATCAAAACCCATTCTAGTGCTGAGAGTAAAGCCAAGATATTTGTAACTATTAACTACCTCCACTTCCCTCCCTTTGTAATACCAATACTCAGTTTTAGACAAATGACCCCCTTTTCTAAACACAATTATTTTAGTCTTTTTTAAATTTATTGTCAAATTTAGAATGTCATATGCTTTCTGTAAATTGTTTAGCTGATTTTGAAGTCCACTGGGTGTAGAAGAGAACAAAACAACATCATCTGCAAATAATAAAAGGAATATTTCCTGTAACCCAGGTAAAAACTGAAATCCGTGTTTCCGTTCCTTGATACATTTTCAGCTACTTCGGTAATTAATAAAGAAAACAATACAGGTGACATTAAACAGACTTGTTTGACCCCTGAGGGACAATCAAAGAAATCTGACACTTGTGGGCCCCAGTGAACGCAACTTTGAACAGCGCTATACATTCCCTTTAACATTCTAATCATTTTTGAGGAAGCTTGAACTTTTTGGAGTACTTTCCAAAGCATATCCCTATCTACTGTGTCAAAGGCTTTTTGGTAATCTATGAAAGCCACGTTGTTGTGAGAGAGAGAGAGAGAGAGAGAGAGAGAGAGAGAGAGAGAGAGAGAGAGAGAGAGAGAGAGAGAGAGAGAGAGAGAGAGAGAGAGAGAGAGAGAGAGAGAGAGAGAGAGAGAGAGAGAGAGAGAGAGAGAGAGAGAGAGAGAGAGAGAGAGAGAGAGAGAGAGAGCGAGAGAGAGAGAGAGAGAGAGAGAGAGAGAGAGAGAGAGAGAGAGAGAGAGAGAGAGAGAGAGAGAGAGAGAGAGAGAGAGAGCAACATGAATCTGTACTCCATGATTATGCCGATCATCCCCAAAGTGGAAGAAGAGCTTGAGTTTGTGTCTTCTCAAAATGTTATTATTATAATCTTTGTTGTTTATGATTCGTTGTTATTGTTTGCTGCTCGATCAATTACAGCATTTAACTTGATATGAATTTAGTGAATACCATCTACAAAGCTGCGTGTGGTTTCCATGATCAAAGCAGGTGTGAAGTAGTAGAAAAACGGCACCACATTTACATATATGACAATTTGGTTTTCACACAATCAAGTGCTTCTACAAATGCATGAATGAAAATGGTCGTTCAGCATACGAGAAGAAACACTCACGCAAAAAATGTCTTACTTCGAAGCTTTCGGGCAACATGTTTTCAACATTTTGTAAGCTTACTTACGTCATCATGTCTCAGTACTCCTCTTTCAAGATCAATTGCATTATGCCGAATACAGCAGCATCAACAACAACAAAAATACACCACTCAAATGCGTCATGTTCATTGTTATGTGCTGTCTTTCCAACAGTTTTCATGGAAAGTGTAATGTACATACTATATATTATTACAACGCAGTGCCTTTCTGCTTTCTTCTGGACGCACAGAACGATAAGAACGTTTCTCTGAAACGGGATCCCATGGTGTAATACACAAAGATGTTGAAGCTGGAGTTGATATAGAACAGCAGCTCATTGATCCACACGGTGGTCAGATACAGATTTTGATTCCGTCGCCCAGCATTCATTTCTGGTAAAAGCAGCCAGCTTATTCTCGCTACAGAAAATGGAAAAACACAGGCAATGAATAGAATGGAAGAACCAACCAGCATCTTAGTGAGAGCAATTTCACGGGCAGAAATAGAGGTGGATGATTCAGCACGCCATGTCACAATTTGTCGAAGTTTAAATACGGTAACCATTGTAGATGTAATTGTCACAGCTAAAACACATCCGGGCAGACCAGCACCAAAGACAAAACCGTCCAGATAATCCACTAACTTTTGGTGTTTTATGTACAGTGTTCCCGCGATAGGTGTCATTTCTGTAAGGCCAGTCTGGGGGTTATAAACACAGCCTATATGAAACCGGAACGCCACTATGAAACAGAGTCCAACCACTACGACATACACGACAAAGATGATGGCTACCATGGTTCTGCTCCGCATCAACGTTTGAAATTTCAGTGGTCTGAGTACACAGTAGCATCTTTCACAAGCCATGATAGCGGAGATAACTTGCGAAACATAAACGAAGCCCAGGAGACCACTTAAATGGTTATTGATTACAAAGGTGATCATATAACCATATAATTCTTTAGAAGTGAACTGCAGAATCGCTTGCTCAGCATGGTGACACATTGCCATTATCAAGTACAGTTCATCAGCTAGAGACAAAGCGAAAAAACACACGTTGACGCGATCTTTGAAACCCTGTTTGTAGAACACCGCCATGTTGATGATGTTTCCAGGTCCACCAATCAGAAACAATAACACCAACAACGAGTCTTTCACTCTGCGTGTTGTTTCTTCTACCTTTGCACTTACGATATTATCAGGATTGTCCCAAGGTAGGTAATCCATTTCACTGAAAACAAACTGCTGACACCCCTCTGGTAGTGAAACATTATGGGATGTAATTCTGAGGAGACTGAGTGTTGTAGACAGATTCACGAATTGCATGGTTTCTTTCATATTCTAAAACATAACACATTAACGATAATCACATTGATATAGTTAAATTAAGATATTATACCACATTCGTATTACAGCCGAATCCGCTTATAAGAAACTCGCTTATAACCATGCAAACTTTTGTCCCTGCCGAACTCCTTCTTTCTTATCTATTATCAAAACTCGGATATAAGAAACTCGTTTACAAGAAAACTCGTTTAAAATTCAGCAAATTCCATCTCCCATCCGCGATGGAAACTTGGATATAAGAAAATTATGTCATACAAGAGAGTTGGTTTGCAGTTCATTTTCTTATAAGCGAGTTCTATTTTTTTTTATTATTGTGGATTGCCATTGACAACATTTTCTTACAAGCAAGTTGGACCTGAACTGAAAGGATGCTCCCAGAAAATTGAAGTTGTTCCAAAAAGGGAATGTTTACATGAGACCAGTTGCGTCGCAGACAGTCTAACAAGTACAGGCACTTGATTGCAAGACTAATCGAGTTATTTTTGGTCCTTTATTTCATACTTTCCTTCAGTATTCTGTGCCAAATAAATTTTGAGCAGAAGATCAAATATGAGTGCCTGTTCTTGTGTGTTGGTGGTAGTGAGACTGTCCATCCTTTTATTTTCAACAGCAATGGCAGAGAGGAAAACGCAATCGATTTATTTAGGAAGAAAAATACAAATAACTGAAAATGTGGACAAAAATGCACATAAACAAAAGCAAACGATTGATGAAGAACTGCATGAGTGGACAGTGAATGGTAATATTTCAGTACAAGAAAGGTGAAGAGGTACTCATTTGATAACAGTAATAATAATAATAATAATAGTACATTTATATAGCGCTTTACCTCAGATGAGCCCAGAATGCTTTTTCATCAACAAATAGACAACAAAAACAGCATTCAAGAATGACACCAACCAGCAACAACGCATACATACA
>CM065688.1:30400783-30411042 GCA_017654935.2 Phymorhynchus buccinoides
CCATAAATATGTGCGCCTTTTGACGGCTTTGCGCATTTGGGAAAAAGCAATATTGGGCGCTTTTCGACTGTTGCCTTTCAATATTATGTTAACATTGTGGAGTGGAAAAGACAAGGTTCAAACATAATTTTATAGCACACGTGGACAATCTTTAACAACATTTACTGGTCAATTATTAATTAGGAGTAGAACATTACATGACCAAAGGCTTGTATATGAACCAGTTTTGTCTAAAACATGCACAGTTTCCATTAACAAATGAGCTATATTCCTCTAGACATTATTTTATTCTCCTATGTTTTTAGCATTGCACAAAAGGTTTGAAACACTGGGTTTATATTTCGCAATTTACATTTATATATGAAAAATGTGGCATACAAAATGATCCAGTCAAGACTTGCATCAGTGTATATGTTTTCTTTTGTACCAAATAAAACAAGCTCTTTATCAAATTGGAAATCTTGACAATGTTGGCAATTTGCATTTAAAAATTACTGAAAGTTCACCTAAAACTGTTGAACAATATTGCAATCATAATCTATGGGGTATTGTCTGTTCAGTATTGACAAAAGTTACAGAGGGGCGAGTCTGTTATTTCGCAGATGCAGAGATATTTTTCTGTAGGGAGAAATCGGTGTAGAAGTCTGATTTGAAACAATCGTAATTGTATGTCATCAGTAATTTTGTAGGGATGGGAGAATATTTTAGTCCAATTTAAGTTTTCGTATAAGTTTTTCCATTTTGAGATTGCAGTAGGGGTAGCGTTATTTTCATTTAGTTTAGCTTGAACAAATGTATTTCCCTTTTTAATACAAGACCAAATTTTATTGTCAAGCAGCTTATACCTCGGCGTTAAGTTTACATTAACCTTTTGACAGTAGTGTTTTACAGCATTCAATATATCTTCATACCTCAGAAAATCAATTCTAACGTGTGGGTATCTTAGCAAAAGCTTTCGGTAGTTTAAAAAGTTACCAGTCTCGTCAACTAGTTGTTTAACTTGATAAATGCCATTATTGTGCCATTCTCGTATATAAATTACAGCATTATCTCTTAATAAGTTTGGATAATAGTGAATATATTCTGCCGTAGAAATGATAGTGTTGTACCAAAGTATTATTAACTGACTGACAGGACATCTGAAATTCTTCTGTGTCGACTTAGATTGGGAATTAGTTACTTAAATCATGACCTCTTCAGCAAGCATATTACTAATAACTCTATGAATGTGAATGTGGATTCGAAAGAGATAATGCTGCCCACTTTCTGACTAACTGTCCAATCTTTCAAAACTGGTGTACCCAGACAATTGATCTTCTTCCTCATGATGTAAAGAACAATGCCCAGACACGTCTGTTTGGGAGAGCCGACAAAAATGTCCATAAAAATGTTCAAATTCTTCAGATGGTTGGAAAGTTATCTGTAATACCAACCGTTTTTCATACGAATTAATGCATTTTTTGTCTATGACTAATGTTCTATTCTACGTAAATAAACTTGTCCCTGATTATTAATGATTATGAAACATGTTTGAACTTAAAATTTGACTAATCGCGTACAATTGTTTGCCCCAGTTTTTCTCTTTTGATTACGCTTTTTCGTTTACATTTATTCTTACACGTGTGTTTGTAAATGTTGTACCTTTGTATGTTCACTTTTTCCATATTATCTATTTCCCTGTTTGTTAAATGCTTTTTTTTTCCATGATGATTCTTGTTAATTAATTATGCAGCTGTTCTTTTGTAATTTATAAATGTGTTGAGTACGCCCATAAGCTTTAGCTTGTTGTACTCTTGCGCTGAGATATAGTTGTATCTGCATGACATTGTCTTAATAAACAAGTTGTTTAAACCAATATATTCTGCCATAAATTCGTGTATATCAGTTGCTTGACACTTCACAAATATATTTGTATAATGCTTCAGGACATCTCTCCAGAAGGGATTGTTAATATTTAGCATAAGATGGTTTGCATATTCTGACCCAAGTTTTCAATTTTCTGTAAATCTGGATACATGTTAATTGTAAATTCCCTAAAATGTGATTCAGTTAATAGTCTTCTTAAGCAGCTTAATTTCATAGAAGATAAAAATGTTCGGATATTTATCATTCTCAGTCCTCCATCTTTATATTGTTTAGTTACTATCAGCTTTTTTATTTTACTTTGTTTCTTGTTCCATAATAATGCAAAAAACTCTTTATCCAATTCATAAAGAAACTTTTTGGAAGGATCTAAAAGATTTATTAACAAATGTATGATTTTCGAAAGAACAAGAGTTTTCAATACTGTAATCCTTCCGAAAGGTGATAATTGTCGTTTATTCCACTAATTAATAATTCTTCACATTTCCAGGTGCTTATTTTCAAAGTTTATATTCTCAATGTTATGAATATCTGTTGAAAATTGTATTCCCAAAATACTAAATTCGCCTGGTTCCCACACAAAGTTTTGGTCTCTCATGTATCTAATGCTATATTTTTTTCTACTTCCTATCCAAACTACCTTAGTTTTTTTCAAAATTAATCTTTAGGCCAGAAATTTCTGCAAATTCGTTTAAAACAGATATTGCTTCCAGAAAGGATCTTTCACTACCATCTAAGCACAGTGCAGTGTAATCAGCAAATTGTGATAGTAAATTGTTTTTACCTTTTATTTTATTACCTTTTATGTTGACATTTAAAAAAAATAATTAATGCAGATACAAATACGGTGAAGATGGATCCCTTTGTCTCACTCCTCTTTTTATGGAAAACCAAGGAGTGTATTGTCCATTTACAGAAACAGATGTTGTAATGTTACAATAAAACGTTTGGACCCATCGAATTAAATCAGGCACAAAATTTAAAAAATCGTAGACATTTTTGCAGAAAAGACCATGATACACTATCAAAGGCCTTCGCAATGACTACTAGCAAAAACATTCCAGGTATGTTAGTTTTCTCAGTATATAATAATATGTCATACACTAATCTAATATTATCACCAATATATCGACCTTTAAAAATCTTTCTGATTTTCATGAATGATATATGGCAAAACACATTTCAATCTGTTTGCAATGCATGCAGAAGCAATTTTGTATGTAGTGTTCAAAAGAGAGATAGGATGCCATTTGTTTTACATATCGTGTAGGTTTGCCTTCTTTCCGTATGCTTGTTATAATTCCCTGTCTCCGAGAGACAGACAATTCACCTGCATGGAAGCCCTCGTTAATGGAACGCACAAGAAAAGCACCCAGATCAGCAAACCCACCAGGGCCCGGGCTTTTTCCATTTTTCATATGCTTTAATGCAGTTGCTGCTTCAGTGTATGTAATTTTTCCTTCAATGCTTCTACTGTCATCATGAGACTGAACTGGAGCTTCAGGAAATGCACCCGAAATGTTTATATCTGTTGCATCTCTGTAGCTGTATAATTGCTCGTATTAATGTTTAATTACGTTTAATATTTCTTTTGGATCTGTAATAATGTTGCCATCACTATAATCTAAGAAAGGAATTGATATATCAATAAAGTTTCTATTTTCCAAATTACAAAAATATATACTAACCTTTTCAACTTCGAAGCTTCATTTAGCCATCTAACTTTGGACCGTGCGGCTATGCCCTGGATTCGCGATTCCCTTAAGTTCAGTCTTTAGCTGCTCTAAACTATGAATTTCATTTTAATGTATGTTATCCTCAATATGTTTTATTTTTTGTTCTAGATCACATTATTATTTAATATTCTGTTTCTTTTCAAATGTCGAATAAGATATAGTTTTTCCTCTAATCTTCAACAAAAGAGTTTAAAAAAAAGTCTATCCTCAATTTGAAAAACATCATTGGAAACATTGTCAATATTTTCTAAATGATACACTGGTATAGCATATTGTTTCTCTACTTCGTTAATTACTTGTTTTATTTCCTGTACATACTGCTTGTGTTTTTAGTAAACTATTATTAAATTTCCAATACGGTCTATCGCGTTTAAATTAATCTTTCTTCAATACTAAAGTAACAACCGAGTGTAGCATTTCATCTTAGTCGATTAAGCTATTCGGTTTGATACTATCCCTTAGCACACCAATACCAGTAGTTCATACAACATACAAACCTAGCAGAGTGCAGCCATGTTTGACGAAAAAAAGACAAGCGGAAAGGACACAGCCACACATGCAATATTATGATGACGAAACTAGTAATATTTCGATAAACAGAGTGCACATTAAGTGTGTTCTGTTTGTTCATTTCTAGTAGCAATGAAAGTATATATATTTTGCTACACAGAGTATATGGTATGCGAAATGGCAAAAGGGAAAACAGGGGGCGCAATCCAGAGTACTGAGAGGAAGACCCACACTAAAGAAATGTGTTTCTGTGCTTCAGTACAATGGAATGCCCTGCTATGAAATAAATTTGGAGATTTACAGAACATTAAGAGCATCCATTGTTTTGTATGCAAATGACATGGACAACCCCGCAGGGAACATTATGAATGATTTTGCAGTACTACAAAAAGGTAACAGAGGAGCTGAATGAATGGGGAATCACAGTTGCCCGCTGGTGTCTTCATTAACCACATCAGTGATTGAAGGGGCAGTGAAGTTCACGTAGCTTGGCAGTGGCACCAGCAACAACTGCTAGATATCTTGACACTATGATAGCTACAAAGTGAGAGAGAGAGAGAGAGAGAGAGAGAGATCGAGAGAGAGAGAGAGCGAGAAGAGAGAGAGAGAGAGAGAGAGAGAGAGAGAGAGAGCACAGGGATAGGTGAAAGCATCAACCAGTCGAGGACGGTGCTAACGCCTTCAGGGCACTCAGGAGAACAAAATAGAGAGGACAAGTGGAACAGAAGGAAAGCTTAGCTGCGTAGAACCCCATTTACTCAAATTCCAGGGTTTCTCTTGCCCACCATGTGAGAAAGTATGCGGCTCCAGGATCGGCCTTCACAGCTACCAGAACACACACTGTCAAGGCCTTTCTTCCCAAGATCCTCTGGCCAGAGGAAATAGCCAGACGATAGCCAGATGGCCACCGACATAATTGTCTTGTCAAGCAATGCTCAATGTCTAATTCACACCGGGTTCAGCGACGTATAGAAAGTGCAAGTTTGAAAGCAATTTGTCTTTTGTATTCTATTCATGCATAAGCATTACTTTTTATTAAACCTTCTTTTTCTAAATTGAACAAAGGGTGAATAATCTCTTTCTAATTAACTCCCCTCTACCAAAAGTGGAGGGTCATAAAGGCGAACTTGGCACATTCGTTTTGAGAATGATGCTTTGCTTTGCTTTTTTGAGAATGATGCTATTTGTTTGTCTCACGTTGGTTCTGACCCACGCACTGCTAGATGATTGGTATCGTAATCAACTTTGGTGGAGGGGAGTTAATTAGAAAGAGAGTATTCAGCCTTTGTTCAATTTCGCTATCTCCTCTCTTGGCCTCACTATTTCATTGTTCTGTTTTCTAAATACAAGAAAACCCACAATTTCCACGTTCTCAGACAAAACGATTTTTAAATGTTTTATTTGGAAAAAAATAATAGTTACAGAGCAGTAACCTGGCCCTGCAGTCATGAGTGCGTCTTATATACCCAAAACGGGTAAGAAAAAAAGTAATGGTAAAGGTGTCCCATACTCGGCCATAGGGGCAGTGAACTGTTAGAGGTTCACCGTGTCAAGGGCACCGGAATCATGGAAGGCGGAGCCCATCCCTCTCCTTCCGCCGCCTTTTACAACATGGGTAGTGGTATGCAAATAAGGCTAAGCAGCCAAATCGTGTGGGGAGTTTATAGTCTAATTTACATACTACTACCCGTGTTGACTGTCTAAGACGCATTCGTGACTACGTGACCTGGGATTTCTCCTTTCGTTTGCTCCTTGTGGAGGTTTGCGTCGTATCAGTGCCATCGCATCTGACATGACAGAGATGCGGAGGACTCTTCTCAGGCGATTAATCTGAAAGCCAGGATTCTTCTCTCTTTTCTCTCAGCACGGGCTGCGTCTGTGCAACATCATTTGGTTTGCAGATCTTACTTTATTGTTTAAGACCCACCAGGTCACGTGTCAAATCACGGGTTTCACGTGTTTTCCTTCTTATAGCTTGTAAGAAATCTTGTTTTGACTAGGTTTTGATTCCCATACAAATGCCCCCAAATTCGAGACGAAACATCATTTTTAAAGAGCAGCATCGATTTGAAGTTGAGGACATTTGTATGTTGGTGTCACAAGCTACCCAGAAAAAAACAAGGGGACTTAATCGTGTGCGTCAGTGGTTGTTTTTAAAAAGTAACTTTTACAGTGTATTTTCATTGCATTTTTTCGTACAAAAACATGGTAGTTTTTCTTCATTCCTTTTGATATTATTGATGCTTTTTTTCCTGTTGTTCTCAATGATCTTGTTGTTGTTTGTTGTTGTTGTTGTTGTTGTTTTTTCTTCTTCTTCGTCTTCTTCTTCTCTCTTCTTCTTTCTTCTTCTTCTTCTTCTTCTGGTTGGAACGTGCGTACGTATGTGTATTCTTTTGTGTGCGGTGGATCTAACGTTGCTTGTATGTGTATGTGTTTGCGCATGTGTTGTGTCAGGTCAAGTCAAGTCACTCAAAAGTATCTTTTTGACGATAAGGATAGCAACAAGCTTTTTCTCTTTTCATCCTGTTTTGTGTCCGGTTATATCTTGTGTGCATGAGGGTTTACGCCAATCCGTGAAATTGCTAGTTCGTGAACTAGTGATTTCATTAATACATACTTCGTGAAACAGACAATGCATTACCACATGTTTTTAATTCCATTCACACGGTATTGTTAAGGTTGATTCAACAGTAGCCACACTTTTCCACATTGTATTGCACCCAATCCACGCCGACCCCCCCCCCCCCCCCCAACATACAAATGCACATCTGGGGCATGTTTGAGTCACATGTTGTATTCGAACGTTTTTTCAGCTGAATAAGGAAAAAAAATAACTCATCTACGGTGTGAGCTGTCGTTCGTGAACCAATTTCCTTGATTTATATGTATTAATTGAACAAAAACTGAATGTTCGTTCATTTGCTTTTCAAATAGAAATTTTAAATTGTTTTCTTTTCTCCAAACTGGCCGTCAGTTTGCGCATTTCATGAATGGCCAATTTCACATACTGAGAAGAGAAGATAATAGGAGATAGAGAGAGACAGAGCGAGCGAGAGAGAGAGAGAGAGAGCGAGAAGGAGAGAGAGAAGAGAGGAGATAGAGAGAGCGAGAAGAAGAGAGACAGAGTTGGTCACACATTATATTTTCATGATTAAGGTTTTGTTATTATATTTGCATGAAGCGGTTAACATGTTGTTATCATTCGTTTCTTCTTGCCTTCTGGCAGATGTGTGCTAAAAAAGCCGTTGATGTGCATAAATCTTAGCCCAATAAAGAGTCAATCATCAATGATCTTCTCTTTCTTCTTGTAGGATTGATCGTTGTGGTGCAAGTAGTAACAGCAGCAGCAGTATAGCCGTGTGTAGTATATAGTAGTAGTGATTAGTAGTAGTAGTAGTAGTAGTAGTGTAGTATAGTAGTAGTATCAAAAGCATCAGCAGCAGTAGTAAGTAGTAGTAGTATATATAGTAGTAGTAGTAGTAGTAGTCGTATAGCATTATTATTGTAGTAATAGTAGTAGCAGCAGCAGCAGTAGTAGTAGTCTTTTAGCGTAGTATAGTAATGTACTACTCATTACTAGCAGTATAATAGCGCATAAGTAGTACGAACGAAAACAATGTTGTCCCAGCTACAGTGCGATGGGTTGGGTGTCTGCTAGCCACATGTTCTGCATCTGGCAAACATTACAATCCGTAGGATAACTATTAAAACGATCTTTTTCCACTAAAAAGACATGGTTTTAATTCCTCTTTGTTAATCAGTTAACAAAGAATAAAACAGAATATGCATTTGCCAATCAATGTGCAAACATTTCTGTGTTTTATTACTCGAAACCTGTATGCCATTCATTTTCCCTTGTATTCGTTTACTTTGCAAAAAAGTATTTCTGAATGACGATCGCAGTATCTTGCCCATGTCGGAGTATTAACACATTAAACTTGATTAAGTGATATTAAAACTGTGAACGACAGGGTGGGGGGGGTTTTTGGGGGGGGGGTTTTTTGGGTGAGAAGGCGTCCGTTTGTGCTTTCACCTCTATATCACAACACAGGGTTGGTGAAGGCTGCTCTTTGTCCGTAGGGCAGTGACGGGCAGTGCGTGTCTGGCCCCCATCAGCACCTTCGGGTGTGTCTTTTCATTTCATATAAAAAATTCGAACAAACGTCTCGCTTTATCCGTTTCAATATGCGAGTTACTCATATTATTAGGCTGTTGTTGCGTTCAACAAAACACAACAATAAAAATAATAAAACAAATCCACATACAAAATGCGTACCTAATCCGTATAAATTAGGCACAGCTGATGTCATCACTCGTTGTGTACATTACCTTGATCTATGTTGTGCGTATCCACGTTTTTTATATGTTATTTTTATACGTTGGTATGAGCTACGCGAGTGAAGTACACTATACATATGTTTTTGTTCTGAAAAAACCCAGCCTATTAAAATAAAAAGAAATAGAACACAATAGCTAGCATGCCCCAACCCACTACCACCTCCCCCTTGCACTAACAGACGCTAAAATTAATATCCGTCCCCAACCGTTGTCAAAGGGTAGTTCCGAGTTTGTTCCCCTGATGTTTTACGTACTTTTTCACGCAATCGCTTGCAACAGACTGTACGACATCTGGGGGGGGGAGGGGGTGGGGGAGAAATGGCGGGGGGGTGGGGGGGGGGGAGGGCAGAGGGGGGGGGGGGGGGGGGAAAAGGGGAGACGAACGAGCTGCTCATAGCCTCTTTTTCGGTGTCGTCATCGTTGTCGTATACTCCCTGCATCTCTCTAGGATTTCGAGATGTGTGAAGCTTTTGCAAACTAGCGAAAAAAAACGTTCTCTGTGACTAGATCCCATAGTATAATCACGAACATGTTGAAGGTTAGAGTTGACAAAAGTTTTTTTCCACGACTCAATAATCCAGATAGTCGTCAGATAGAATTCTTGGTTTTCGTCGTCCATTTAGGAAGCCGGTAAAAGATCCAGCTAATTCTAGCTAACAGCAAAAGGGAAAAACACCAGTGATCTTGGTGAGGGCCACTTCCACCAGCAGAACTAGAGGTGTAATGTTTGAGCACGAAAGCGCCATGTCACAATCTGACGAAGCTTGAATATGGTGAATCACTTTGTTGCTGTAATAGTCCAAGATCAAAAACAATTGCAGCAGGCAAGCGCCGAAGAAAACGCCAATAATCCACCAACTTTGTGTTGTGATGTACAGTCTCCAGCAATGATGTTATTTCGGTGACCCCTCTGAAGATTATAAATAGCATCCTTGTGAACTCGAGTCTAACTAATAAAAAGTAACCCAAACAAAGGCTTACACGATAATTATTATAGTCTATCATTGTTCGTTCCGCATCAGAGATTGACGTGTAAATGGTCTGAGGCGAGAGTAGCATCGTTCACAGGAAGGCTATGAATTAGCTGACTGACATTACTTGAAAAGATAAAGCACCCCATCAAACCTGTAATATATGGTTAACTAGAAAGTGGTTTCTGACCCCGTATGTCTCCTTAGTGGTATGCCAAGGGCGAGAATGCCTTGCTCGGCATGGTGAAACATCGCACAGTTAAATACACTTTTTAAATACACAGATCGGAAACCATCTCCTCTAAATACACTTAGTCGCTAGGACCTGCAATTAGACACATTTGACACGATCTTGAGACCCTGTTTGTAGAACACCACCATGTTGATGACGTTTCCAGGTCCGCCAATCAGAAAGAACATTAATGCATTGTCTTTTCACTGCTGGGCATAGTCCTTCAACCTGCGCTATACAATGGTTCTGGATTGTCCACGGCAAGAACTCCATTTTACGGTCCAAACTACTTGACCGCCACCTTGCGACTGTAATGTTATGTGTGCCAGTTTCAGCAATGAACTGAAGATTTGGAGATATTTAGGAAAGTCGTGACTTCTTCAGATTCAGTCTAAAAGCTGGGGATTTCTCTTTGTATAATTATAAAGATTATATCCAGATTCGCGCTACTCCACACGACTGATGCTTACAACTTTACTGTTTCCTATGACAATGTTTCTGATAATATTCTAATTAAACACGGCAGAATATTGTTTCAAATTAGTTTATTAATGTCCTATATGATGTGAAACCAACTCTTCGCCCATCTCCTCTCTCTCTTTCTCGTCT
>CM065688.1:30411542-30414042 GCA_017654935.2 Phymorhynchus buccinoides
AATAATAATAAAATTTAAATAATAAATAAAAATTTTTAATATAATTAAAAAACAAATATTCCCCTCCCAATCAAAAATTTACAAAGTTGTAAATTTGGGCGGGACCAAGGGGAAACAAAACAATAAATTATCCATAGCACAACATGAAATGTGAATCAGCCAGTAAAGCATTGGAGAAGCACACACAATTCATACACGTTTCGATCATGCAGACAATACTCGCTTTCAAACTTCAATACTACGTGTGTGTGGTGTGTGGTGTGTGTGTGTGTGTGTGTGTGTGTGTGTGTGTGTGTGTGTGGTGTGGTGTGTGGTGTGGTGGGTGGTGCACGTGCGTGTGTGTATGTGTGTGTTACTGTGTTTGGTAGTGCGCGCGTGTGTATGTCTGTGTCTGTGGGTTTTTTTGTCTGCTAACATCAATATTGTCCTTTGTAAAGGTATGTGCCTCTAGTCATTTTTTACAACTTGCCAGACACATTTAGGAAAGCAAACAATAACGTATTTTGTCAAACGGTGAGCACCATATAGTATACGCATAGATACACACATGTGCGCGAATATGCATAATATTACAAACATAGATGCGCAAACATGCACAAATGCGCTTACACACATGCATATACATACGCATGTCACTTAGCTTCTATCTCCCTACCAAGGCTTATACGGACACATTAGATAATTTTCAATTTATTGACTAGAAAAGCGCGCGTGCGTGCACACACAAACACGCAGATGCACACACACAGATGCAACACACACACACACACACACACAATAGACGCACACACACTCACACACACACGCACGACACACACACGCCACACACACACACACACACGCACACATGCGTACTCAAGCTTGCACGCACACGCGCACACAACGCACGCACACACACACGCGCGCGCACACCCATGCACACACACACACACACACACACACACACACACACACACACACACACAGGACACACACACACACACACACACACGCGCTTATGCGTACTCATTCTAACTCACACGTTCGAAATTAAAAGCAAAACACGCACGCATAATGCGCGCACGCACCTACACACATACACTAACACACGCGCGTGCGCTCTCGTTCATATCCACACGAACAATATCCACAATTTACTTGGCATTTGTAATTACTAAGTTCCAGTTGCTGTTTTTTTATGTTTAAACAACAGCATAATTATAACTAATCAATTCTGAGTTGTCTCTACGTTGCCGCTGTTTTCCTACAGCTTATATTATTTCCTTCTCTCATCCCTCCGCTCCACAATTCCTTCATTCTCTCGTGCACTCATCCATCAACATGCATTGTTCAATATTAAGCACTTGCCGCTGTTTTAGTTTTTAATATTATTGTCCACCTAATTCATGACTCGTTCTTTACAGGTACACATTAGCATTCTTCATTTATATTCATAAGTACATGTAGGCCTATCCCTGCTTTGGGGCTTTTTTCTCACGGTTAGCTCCGTTTCAAAAAGCCACATTTTCTTGGATGTTTGTTTTCAATATATTGTTCTTAACAATCTATTATCATTCTGTCAACAATGATTTATTTGTTTTCAAAACAAAATAGCTTAATATTATGTCTTGTTGTTAAACACTAGATACGTTACCAAGTGAGTTGTATCCTGTCAAATTTTATATTACCAGTATTTAAAGAAAATATTCCCCCGGGGGGTCTTTTGTATAATTGGTGCCCCTACCTTCTGTAAGTTCTGTGCTTGTAAATTCCTCTGTGCCCCCAGGGGTTTTTGAATAAAAAAAAAAGTTGACTTGACTCTAATCTGTCAGTCTCTTTGACTCTGCCTTTTCCCTTTACTTACTGTCATCTACTATCTTTCTGTCCTTACCGGCCCATTCTCCTGCCTTTTTTCAAGAAACGCTTTCTAAAAAGATTTTCTCCAGCTGAAGTCGGACATGCTGGGCCTAACTATTTCTTACTTAGGCGCATAACAGCAGCATGACGCATCTGCACTCATAATTGACAGGAAACTGTCTGGGAGATCGAAGAAGAAGAAGAAGAAGAAGAAAATATTGATAAATGCAATACTGTTATACTATAGTTATGGAACTACGATCGGGTGATTCAATGTAAAAGTATGTATCGTACAAAGCATTGATTACCTATGAATCGAACCGTCCGAGGTAATACGAATGTGGTATAATAATATATTAATTTAAATACATCAATGTGCTTATCGTTAATGTGTTATGTTTTAGAATATGGAAGAAACCATGCAATTCTTGAATCTGTCTACAACACTCAGTCTCCTCAGAATTACATCCCATAATGTTTCACTACCAGAGGGGTGTCAGCAGTTTGTTTTCACTGAAATGGATGACCTACCTTGGGACAATCCTGATAATATCGTAAGTGCAAAGGTAGAAGAAATAACACGCAGAGTGAAAGACTCGTTGTTGGTGTTGTTGTTTCTGATTGGTGGACCTGGAAACGTCATCAACATGGCGGTGTTCTACAA
>CM065688.1:30424042-30451542 GCA_017654935.2 Phymorhynchus buccinoides
ACCCATGAAGGCGGTTCCGTATGGTCTGCTGGCTGATGTTGATGTTAGTAGCCACCCTCAGCTGCCTTCGAATGATGCTGGAAGAGGCTGTTCTTGTCTGCAGGGCTTGTCGTTCAATGAGACGATCTTCACGTGGAGTTGTCTTCTTCGGTCGACCAGATCTGCGTCTTTCATGGACCCTCCCAGTGGCTGTGAAGCGTTGAATCAGTCTGACAATGACCGAGATGGACACCTGAAGTCGCCTGGCCACTTCTCGCTTGGGAACACCATCTTGGAACCATGCAACAGCTCGTCCCCTATCCAACTCGCTCAATTTTCGTCGTGGAGGCATTGTCAAATCAGGCCTAATACTGGTGGTATGTCTTCTTATAAAGCCAAGCAAGAGACAGCATCTCACACATAAACAGCAGTGCTTGCACGTGCATAATGGTTTTTCCATCTGGCTTGTGCAATGTGTTCATGCAGAACGATCCAAAACAAGGTCCTTTTTCGCAAGTTTCCGCTTTTTCTTTTGCTGCCAAGCTCAGTAATAGAGAATCACGTGCAATGTTTCCACTAACACAACATCGCCCACTTACAGCTGAACAAGAATTCATAACAATTTGGCTTGACTGAGAAATAAATAACAGGAGCGAACGGAGTTTATTGCGCACCTGTTTTCTCATAGTGATCCTTAACTTTTTGTGAGTAGTGTATAAACTCCCCACACGATTTGGCTGCTTAGCCTTATTTGCATACCACTACCCATGTTGTAAAAGGCGGCGGAAGGAGAGGCATGGGCTCCGCCTTCCATGATTCCGGTGCCCTTGACACGGTGAACCTCTAACAGTTCACTGCCCCTACGGCCGAGTATGGGACACCTTTACCATTACTTTTTTTCTTACCCGTTTTGGGTATATAAGACGCACTCATGACTGCAGGGCCAGGTTACTGCTCTGTAACTATTATTTTTTTCCAAATAAAACATTTAAAAATCGTTTTGTCTGAGAACGTGGAAATTGTGGGTTTTCTTGTATTTAGAAAACAGAACAATGAAATAGTGAGGCCAAGAGAGGAGATAGCGAAATTGAACAAAGGCTGAATACTCTCTTTCTAATTAACTCCCCTCCACCAAAGTTGATTACCATACCAATCACCTAGCAGTGCGTGGGTCAGAACCAACGTGAGATAAACAAAGCATCATTCTCAAAAAAGCAAAACAAAGCATCATTCTCAGAAACGCATGTGCCAAGTTCGCCTTTATGACCCTCCACTTTTGGTAGAGGGGAGTTAATTAGAACGAGATTATTCACCCTTTGTTCAATTTAGAAAAAGAAGGTTTAATAAAAAGTAATGCTTATGCATGAATAGAATACAAAAGACAAATTGCTTTCAAACTTGCACTTTCTATACGTCGCTGAACCCGGTGTGAATTAGACATTGAGCATTGCTTGACAAGACAATTATGTCGGTGGCCATCTGGCTATCGTCTGGCTATTTCCTCTGGCCAGAGGATCTTGGGAAGAAAGGCCTTGACAGTGTGTGTTCTGGTAGCTGTGAAGGCCGATCCTGGAGCCGCATACTTTCTCACATGGTGGGCAAGAGAAACCCTGGAATTTGAGTAAATGGGGTTCTACGCAGCTAAGCTTTCCTTCTGTTCCACTTGTCCTCTCTATTTTGTTCTCCTGAGTGCCCTGAAGGCGTTAGCACCGTCCTCGACTGGTTGATGCTTTCCACCTATCCCTGTGCTTCTCTCTCTCTCTCTCTCTCTCTCTCTCTCTCTCTCTCTCTCTCTCTCTCTCTCTCTCTCTCTCTCTCTCTCTCTCTCTCTCTCACTTTGTAGCTATCATAGTGTCAAGATATCTAGCAGTTGTTGCTGGTGCCACTGCCAAGCTACGTGAACTTCACTGCCCCTTCAATCACTGATGTGGTTAATGAAGACACCAGCGGGCAACTGTGATTCCCCATTCATTCAGCTCCTCTGTTACCTTTTTGTAGTACTGCAAAATCATTCATAATGTTCCCTGCGGGGTTGTCCATGTCATTTGCATACAAAACAATGGATGCTCTTAATGTTCTGTAAATCTCCAAATTTATTTCATAGCAGGGCATTCCATTGTACTGAAGCACAGAAACACATTTCTTTAGTGTGGGTCTTCCTCTCAGTACTCTGGATTGCGCCCCCTGTTTTCCCTTTTGCCATTTCGCATACCATATACTCTGTGTAGCAAAATATATATACTTTCATTGCTACTAGAAATGAACAAACAGAACACACTTAATGTGCACTCTGTTTATCGAAATATTACTAGTTTCGTCATCATAATATTGCATGTGTGGCTGTGTCCTTTCCGCTTGTCTTTTTTTCGTCAAACATGGCTGCACTCTGCTAGGTTTGTATGTTGTATGAACTACTGGTATTGGTGTGCTAAGGGATAGTATCAAACCGAATAGCTTAATCGACTAAGATGAAATGCTACACTCGGTTGTTACTTTAGTATTGAAGAAAGATTAATTTAAACGCGATAGACCGTATTGGAAATTTAATAATAGTTTACTAAAAACACAAGCAGTATGTACAGGAAATAAAACAAGTAATTAACGAAGTAGAGAAACAATATGCTATACCAGTGTATCATTTAGAAAATATTGACAATGTTTCCAATGATGTTTTTCAAATTGAGGATAGACTTTTTTTTAAACTCTTTTGTTGAAGATTAGAGGAAAAACTATATCTTATTCGACATTTGAAAAGAAACAGAATATTAAATAATAATGTGATCTAGAACAAAAAATAAAACATATTGAGGATAACATACATTAAAATGAAATTCATAGTTTAGAGCAGCTAAAGACTGAACTTAAGGGAATCGCGAATCCAGGGCATAGCCGCACGGTCCAAAGTTAGATGGCTAAATGAAGCTTCGAAGTTGAAAAGGTTAGTATATATTTTTGTAATTTGGAAAATAGAAACTTTATTGATATATCAATTCCTTTCTTAGATTATAGTGATGGCAACATTATTACAGATCCAAAAGAAATATTAAACGTAATTAAACATTAATACGAGCAATTATACAGCTACAGAGATGCAACAGATATAAACATTTCGGGTGCATTTCCTGAAGCTCCAGTTCAGTCTCATGATGACAGTAGAAGCATTGAAGGAAAAATTACATACACTGAAGCAGCAACTGCATTAAAGCATATGAAAAATGGAAAAAGCCCGGGCCCTGGTGGGTTTGCTGATCTGGGTGCTTTTCTTGTGCGTTCCATTAACGAGGGCTTCCATGCAGGTGAATTGTCTGTCTCTCGGAGACAGGGAATTATAACAAGCATACGGAAAGAAGGCAAACCTACACGATATGTAAAACAAATGGCATCCTATCTCTCTTTTGAACACTACATACAAAATTGCTTCTGCATGCATTGCAAACAGATTGAAATGTGTTTTGCCATATATCATTCATGAAAATCAGAAAGATTTTTAAAGGTCGATATATTGGTGATAATATTAGATTAGTGTATGACATATTATTATATACTGAGAAAACTAACATACCTGGAATGTTTTTGCTAGTAGACATTGCGAAGGCCTTTGATAGTGTATCATGGTCTTTTCTGCAAAAATGTCTACGATTTTTTAAATTTTGTGCCTGATTTAATTCGATGGGTCCAAACGTTTTATTGTAACATTACAACATCTGTTTCTGTAAATGGACAATACACTCCTTGGTTTTCCATAAAAAGAGGAGTGAGACAAAGGGATCCATCTTCACCGTATTTGTATCTGCATTAATTATTTTTTTTAAATGTCAACATAAAAGGTAATAAAATAAAAGGTAAAAACAATTTACTATCACAATTTGCTGATGACACTGCACTGTGCTTAGATGGTAGTGAAAGATCCTTTCTGGAAGCAATATCTGTTTTAAACGAATTTGCAGAAATTTCTGGCCTAAAGATTAATTTTGAAAAAAACTAAGGTAGTTTGGATAGGAAGTAGAAAAAAATATAGCATTAGATACATGAGAGACCAAAACTTTGTGTGGGAACCAGGCGAATTTAGTATTTTGGGAATACAATTTTCAACAGATATTCATAACATTGAGAATATAAACTTTGAAAATAAGCACCTGGAAATGTGAAGAATTATTAATTAGTGGAATAAACGACAATTATCACCTTTCGGAAGGATTACAGTATTGAAAACTCTTGTTCTTTCGAAAATCATACATTTGTTAATAAATCTTTTAGATCCTTCCAAAAAGTTTCTTTATGAATTGGATAAAGAGTTTTTTGCATTATTATGGAACAAGAAACAAAGTAAAATAAAAAAGCTGATAATGACTAAACAATATAAAGATGGAGGACTGAGAATAATAAATATCCGAACATTTTTATCTTCTATGAAATTAAGTTGGTTAAGAAGACTATTAACTGAATCACATTTGAGGGAATTTACAATTAACATGTATCCAGATTTACAGAAAATTGAAAACTTGGGTCAGAATATGCAAACCATCTTATGCTAAATATTAACAATCCCTTCTGGAGAGATGTCCTGAAGCATTATACAAATATATTTGTGAAGTGTCAAGCAACTGATATACACGAATTTATGGCAGAATATATTGGTTTAAACAACTTGTTTTTTAAGACAATGTCATGCAGATACAACTATATCTCAGCGCAAGAGTACAACAAGCTAAAGCTTATGGGCGTACTCAAAACATTTATAAATTACAAAAGAACAGCTGCATAATAAATTAACAAGAATCATCATGGAAAAAAACCATTTAACAAACAGGGAAATAGATAATATGGAAAAAGTGAACATACAAAGGTACAACATTTACAAACACACGTGTAAGAATAAATGTAAACGACAAAGCGTAATCAAAAGAGAAAAACTGGGGCAAACAATTGTACGCGATTAGTCAAATTTTAAGTTCAAACATGTTTCATAATCATTAATAATCAGGGACAAGTTTATTTACGTAGAATAGAACATTAGTCATAGACAAAAATGCATTCATTCGTATGAAAAACGGGTGGTATTACATAACTTTCCAACCATCTGAAGAATTTGAACATTTTTATGGACATTTTTGTCGGCTCTCCCAAACAGACGTGTCTGGGCATTGTTCTTTACATCATGAGGAAGAAGATCAATTGTCTGGGTACACCAGTTTTGAAAGATTGGACAGTTAGTCAGAAAGTGGGCAGCATTATCTCTTTCGAATCCACATTCACATGCATAATTATTAGTAATATGCTTGCTGAAGAGGTCATGATTTAAGTAACTAATTCCCAATCTAAGTCGACACAGAAGAATTTCAGATGTCCTGTCAGTCAGTTAATAATACTTTGGTACAACACTATCATTTCTACGGCAGAATATATTCACTATTATCCAAACTTATTAAGAGATAATGCTGTAATTTATATACGAGAATGGCACAATAATGGCATTTATCAAGTTAAACAAC
Source organism: Phymorhynchus buccinoides (assembly GCA_017654935.2). Taxonomy (NCBI): domain Eukaryota; kingdom Metazoa; phylum Mollusca; class Gastropoda; order Neogastropoda; family Raphitomidae; genus Phymorhynchus; species Phymorhynchus buccinoides. The sequence goes on from CM065688.1 coordinate 30,429,514, forward strand.
TAGTTGACGAGACTGGTAACTTTTTAAACTACCGAAAGCTTTTGCTAAGATACCCACACGTTAGAATTGATTTTCTGAGGTATGAACATATATTGAATGCTGTAAAACACTACTGTCAAAAGGTTAATGTAAACTTAACGCCGAGGTATAAGCTGCTTGACAATAAAATTTGGTCTTGTATTAAAAAGGGAAATACATTTGTTCAAGCTAAACTAAATGAAAATAACGCTACACCTACTGCAATCTCAAAATGGAAAAACTTATACGAAAACTTAAATTGGACTAAAATATTCTCCCATCCCTACAAAATTACTGATGACATACAATTACGATTGTTTCAAATCAGACTTCTACACCGATTTCTCCCTACAGAAAAATATCTCTGCATCTGCGAAATAACAGACTCGCCCCTCTGTAACTTTTGTCAAAATACTGAACAGACAATACCCCATAGATTATGATTGCAATATTGTTCAACAGTTTTAGGTGAACTTTCAGTAATTTTGAAATGCAAATTGCCAACATTGTCAAGATTTCCAATTTGATAAAGAGCTTGTTTTATTTGGTACAAAAGAAAACATATACACTGATGCAAGTCTTGACTGGATCATTTTGTATGCCACATTTTTCATATATAAATGTAAATTGCGAAATATAAACCCAGTGTTTCAAACCTTTTGTTCAATGCTAAAAACATAGGAGAATAAAATAATGTCTAGAGGAATATAGCTCATTTGTTAATGGAAACTGTGCATGTTTTAGACAAAACTGGTTCATATACAAGCCTTTGGTCATGTAATGTTCTACTCCTAATTAATAATTGACCAGTAAATGTTGTTAAAGATTGTCCACGTGTGCTATAAAATTATGTTTGAACCTTGTCTTTTCCACTCCACAATGTTAACATAATATTGAAAGGCAACAGTCGAAAAGCGCCCAATATTGCTTTTTCCCAAATGCGCAAAGCCGTCAAAAGGCGCACATATTTATGGTAGAAAAGCGCACGATATTTACAATCCGAAAGCGCACAGTTGTTTTTGAGACGGGTGGACTAGGACTAATCCCGTGTGGACTAACATTTTATCTGCACCGCTCGGACTACATACATACGTTTAGTGTAAGAAATATTCCTAACCCTAAACCGATCCCTAACCCTATTCCTAACCCTAACCCTATCCCTAACCCTATTCTTAACCCTAACCCTAACCCTATCCCTAAACATATCCCTAACTATCCCTAACCCTATCCCTAACCTATCTGAAAAACAAGGAATACCTGGTGTGCGGTTTTGAACGGTTGAAATGTGCGCCTTTGGACGGTAAAATTGTGCGCATTTTGCCGTGCGCCTTTGGATAGTGTGCGTTTTTTGTGTGCCCCCTATTGAAATAAGATAGGGTGAATGTGTGCACCTCTCTCTCTCTCTCTCTCTCTCTCTCTCTCTCTCTCTCTCTCTCTCTCTCTCTCTCTCTCTGTGCGTGTGTGCGTGCGTGTGTGTATGTGTGTGTAAACTTGTGCAATTGTGGTGTATGCTTATGCATACTTTTACTTGTTATGTTTCTTTTTCAATATATTTTCAACAAAAGCATTACAACAATATAAGAAACGGAAAATTGATGTGAGTATTATTTATGTTTGATTTTTCAGTTGTTTATTGTCTGTTTGTGTATTATGCTTATGATGCATATTGCATGAAAAAAATGTTCAATAAAAAAAAAAATGACATGCTGCGTAATATCTTTACCAGATTGTCATAATAATCTGCATTGTTTGCACGGTAGGAAGCTCGAAGTAAAACAACATGGAACATGTCGCACCATTTCCAAACACTATCCCAGCGTTGATAACATGTTTACTATTGTTACATAAATCCTTGAAGCAATCTAATAGGCCGTAAGCTCAATTGCATACTTTTCGAGTTTAAATACTTACATCTGCCTTATCATATCTTCCAAGATACATTTTGACTTTTTCTTACTGTTTGAAATTTTGCGAGTTCGTTTGTATGATACAAATATTATAATGGTGTATAAAAGCCATTATCCAGAAAGAGGGAAAACTCAAAATATACATGTAAATATTACAGCCTCATAAAACAACAAGTAGTGCAAAACCATAGCAACAATGACGGCATGGCGTCGAAGCTTGAAACCGCAGGATGCCAGTCAGCGACTTGCAAACATGTTTTTTAGAAAAATAAGGGGTGGCCAGTTGCTACAAAGTGATAGAACTTGCAGACTATGACGTACAAATATACATTACATCAATTTGCGAATGACGCACTGCAATCTACATGCTGTATGTCTCCTCAAACACACGAGGCGAGGGCTGGGGATCTACCTGATGGTAGAGTAACTTCCCCTGTTTGACCTGATTGAATTAGGCAAGATCACTCCTACACACCATGAAATTACCCCCCTTAATTATTTCCGAACAATTCCTATTAGGTATAAAGTGCTTACAATAACTTCTCTGGCATCCTCTCACACTGGCTCTAAAATAATTGTTAAAACGTTTATACCTGTGTCTCATGAGGATAAAACAAGAAAGCTGAAGAGGTAATGATTTTCGTTTAATAAATATAAATGCGTTAAAATAAAAACATTGCCATTTTATGAAGATATAGTTCACAATAAAATATAGATGTTTCAATGGCATTCGCTAAAAAAACCCATTGTCATCATACGGTAAAGCAATGCTCATATGTAAGCTTACTGAATTAATTCGTGCTCAAGAAATACTCCATGGAACCAAAATTGTTCATATGAAAAGTACACATTTATATTCATACAGCAAAAGTTAATAACTAGCACGTAGCACAATAGTTCATGCCTTGTTCCCACAAATACGCCAGCCAGATGTCCGCTACATAAAACAGAACAATTTTGCTTCCCCAAAATATAAATCGCACATTTTTTAAATGTCAAAAATAAGAATGTACACAATGAACAAAGATAAACATGATGTTTACTTGCAGATATGATATAAAAATTATCTCACCTCACACGGTATCGAAAACAATCTTAATTCAGTCACACACACACACACACACACACACACACACACACACACACACACACACACACACACACACACACACACACACACACACACACACACACACACACACACACATATATATAATATGGCATGTTTTAATGAACATTGTGTGCCCCTTTAATGACGGGTTGTTCTTTGTGCTTGTTGGTGTTGTGTGTATGCGTGTAATGTCGTGTGCATGTTCGCGCGCGCGCGCGCGTGTGTGTGTGTGTGTGTGTGTGGTGTGTGTGTGTGTGTGTGCGTGTGCGTGTGCGTATGTGTGCGTGTGTGTGCGCGCGCGTGCGTGTGTGTGTGTGTGTGTGTGTGTATGTGTGCACGTGTGTGTGTGTGTGTGTGTGTGTGTGTGTGTGTGTGTGTGTGTGTGTGTGTGTGTGTGTGTGTGTATGTGTGTGGGGTGTGTGTGTGTGTGGGTGGAAGGGTGTGGGGGAGGGGGGGGGGTGTGCACGTGCGTGTGTGTATGTGTGTGTTACTTGTTTGGGTGTGCGCGTGTGTATGTCTGTGTCTGTGTGTGTTTTTGTCTGTTGGCGTCAATTGTCCTTTGTAAAGGTATGTGCCTCTAGTCATTTTTTACAACTTGCCAGACACATTTAGGAAAGCAAACAATAACGTCTTTTGTCAAACGATGAGCACCATATAGTATACGCATAGATACACACATGTGCGCGAATATGCATAATATTACAAACATAGATGCGCAAACATGCACAAATGCGCTTACACACACATGCATATACATACGCATGTCACTTAGCTTCTATCTCCCTACCAAGGCTTATACCGACACATTAGATAATTTTAATATATCGACTAGAAAAGCGCCCCGTGCGTGCACACACTAACACGCAGATGCACACACAGAGATGCACACACACACACACACACACACACACACACACACACACACACACACACACACACACACACACACGCGCGCGTACTCAAGCTCACACACACACACACACACACACACACACACACACACACACACACACACACACACACACACACACACACACACACACACACACACACTTATGCGTACTCAAGCTAACTTACACGTTCGAAATTAAAAGCAAAACACGCACGTACACACATACACTAACATGCGCGCGCGCGCTCGTTCATACGCACACAAACAATTTCCACCATTAACTTGTAATTACTTCGTTCCAGTCGTTTTTCGATCTTTAAACAACAGCATAATTATAACAAATCAATTCTGAGTTGTCTCTACGTTGCCGACGTTTTGTTATACCTTGTTTTATTGCCGTCTCTCATCCCTCCACTCCACAATTCCTTCATTCTCTCGCACACTCATCCATCAACATTCATTTTTCAATATTAACCACTTGCCGCTGTTTTAGTTTTTATTTGTCCACCTAATTCATGGCTCGTTCTTTACAGGTACACATTAGCATGTTTCATGTACATAAGTTCATGACAGTAAACCTATCCCTGCTTTGGGGCTTTCTTCTCATGGTTAGCTCCGCTTCAAAAAGCCACATTTTCTTGGATGTTTGTTTTTATTATATTTTTCTTATCAATCTATAATCATTTTGCCAACAATGACTTTTTCAACGACTTTTTTTTTTTTCAAAACAAAATGTCTTAAAATTGTGTCTTGTTGTTAAACACTAGTTACGTTATCAAGTGAGTTGTATCCTGTCAAAGTTTATATTACTAGTATTTAAAGAAAATATTGATAAATGCAATACTGTTATACTATAGTTATGGAAGTACGATCGCGTGATTCAATGTAAAACTATGTATCGAACAAAGCATTGATTACCTGTGGATCGAACCCTCGGAGGTTCAGCAAAACTCGGTTATAAGAAAATCGAAGGGAGATAATTTTTTGTTTTCTTATATCCAAAACTCGGATATAAGAAAAAAAGAAGAAGTTTTTTTTAGATAACCGAGTTGAATGGGGTAAAGGGGAAAAAAATAAAAGAGAAAAGAGGGGGGGGGGGGGGGGTGGAGGGTAAAAAGACAAACAGAAACATAAAACGAAGAGAAAAACCTTTTACCTAATTTGGTGCATGAAAAAAGGAAAAACGGCAAAAAAGGAGAAAAAAGACAGAACAGAACAGAAAATTAAAAACAAAATGAAGGCAGAAGTGGTGGTGAGTTGCATGATGAGCGAGCAAGATAGCGGAGAGCAGATGAATGATTGGGTGTGGTGTGAGAGTAACATATTTGTTTAAATGTAAATTTCTGTTTCATGTTTTTAATTAATATTTTAATTTGGATGTATTTAATTTATTTTACACGGTGGAAGACAATTTTCCATTTGTGTTTGTACAATTCCAATGGACAATAAAGAAACTTATGACTTTTGACTCATGTTTTACATCATAAAATCAAAATACAGCAAAACTCGGTTAAAAGAAAATCGAAGGGAGATGATTTTTTGCTTCTTATATCCGAGTTTTGTTATATCCGAAAATCGAATATAAGAAAACATTTTGAAGTTTTCTTCCTTAAAAGCAAGTTGAATGGGGGAAAGGGAAAAGAGAGAAGAAAAAAAGACAGAAAAACAAAGTGAAGAGAAAATCCTTTTTCCTAATTTGGTGCATTTCTTACATCATAAAATCAAAATAGTCTACCAAGAAGAAAATGTACAGGTGCCTACAACCACTCAACAAAGAAGCTTTTTTTTAAATTATTACGGTGTGTGTCTGTGTGTGTGTGTGTTTTGTCTGTCTGCGTGTGTACGTTGTGTGTGAGGGTGTTTCTGTATGTGTAGGTGTAATGTGGTCAGTCCGTGCGGCTTGGTTGATGTGGCTTACTGAATGGGGGATGAACGAGTCGGTGTTGTTAAATGTGTGGTGTGTGTGTAGTGTGTGTTAGAGAGAGAGAGAGAAGAGAGAGAGAGAGAGAGAGAGAGAGAGAGAGAGAGAGAGAGAGAGAGAGAGAGAGGGAGAGAGAGAGAGAGATACTTTGTATGTATGCGTTGTTGCTGGTTGGTGTCATTCTTGAATGCTGTTTTTGTTGTCTATTTGTTGATGAAAAAGCATTCTGGGCTCATCTGAGGAAAAGCGCTATATAAATGTACTATTATTATTATTATTATTACTGTTATCAAATGAGTACCTCTTCACCTTTCTTGTACTGAAATATTACCATTCACTGTCCACTCATGCAGTTCTTCATCAATCGTTTGCTTTTGTTTATGTGCATTTTTGTCCACATTTTCAGTTATTTGTATTTTTCTTCCTAAATAAATCGATTGCGTTTTCCTCTCTGCCATTGCTGTTGAAAATAAAAGGATGGACAGTCTCACTACCACCAACACACAAGAACAGGCACTCATATTTGATCTTCTGCTCAAAATTTATTTGGCACAGAATACTGAAGGAAAGTATGAAATAAAGGACCAAAAATAACTCGATTAGTCTTGCAATCAAGTGCCTGTACTTGTTAGACTGTCTGCGACGCAACTGGTCTCATGTAAACATTCCCTTTTTGGAACAACTTCAATTTTCTGGGAGCATCCTTTCAGTTCAGGTCCAACTTGCTTGTAAGAAAATGTTGTCAATGGCAATCCACAATAATAAAAAAAAATAGAACTCGCTTATAAGAAAATGAACTGCAAACCAACTCTCTTGTATGACATAATTTTCTTATATCCAAGTTTCCATCGCGGATGGGAGATGGAATTTGCTGAATTTTAAACGAGTTTTCTTATAAGCGAGTTTTCTTATATCCGAGTTTTGATAATAGATCAGAAAGAAGGAGTTCGGCAGGGACAAAAGTTTGCATGGTTATAAGCGAGTTTCTTATAAGCGGATTCGGCTGTAATACGAATGTGGTATAATATCTTAATTTAACTATATCAATGTGATTATCGTTAATGTGTTATGTTTTAGAATATGAAAGAAACCATGCAATTCGTGAATCTGTCTACAACACTCAGTCTCCTCAGAATTACATCCCATAATGTTTCACTACCAGAGGGGTGTCAGCAGTTTGTTTTCAGTGAAATGGATTACCTACCTTGGGACAATCCTGATAATATCGTAAGTGCAAAGGTAGAAGAAACAACACGCAGAGTGAAAGACTCGTTGTTGGTGTTATTGTTTCTGATTGGTGGACCTGGAAACATCATCAACATGGCGGTGTTCTACAAACAAGGCCTCAGAGATCGCGTCAACCGTGTGTATATTTTCGCTTTGTCTCTAGCTGATGAACTGTACTTGATCATGGCAATGTGTCACCATGCTGAGCAAGCGATTCTGCAGTTCACTTCTAAAGAATTATATGGTTATATGATCACCTTTGTAATCAATAACCATTTAAGTGGTCTCCTGGGCTTCGTTTATGTTTCGCAAGTTATCTCCGCTATCATGGCTTGTGAAAGATGCTACTGTGTACTCAGACCACTGAAATTTAAAACGTTGATGCGGAGCAGAACCATGGTAGCCATCATCTTTGTCGTGTATGTCGTAGTGGTTGGACTCTGTTTCATAGTGGCGTTCCGGTTTCATATAGGCTGTGTTTATAACCCCCAGACTGGCCTTACAGAAATGACACCTATCGCGGGAACACTGTACATAAAACACCAAAAGTTAGTGGATTATCTGGACGGTTTTTTTTTTTTGTCTTTGGTGCTGGTCTGCCCGGATGTGTTTTAGCTGTGACAATTACATCTACAATGGTTACCGTATTTAAACTTCGACAAATTGTGACATGGCGTGCTGAATCATCCACCTCTATTTCTGCCCGTGAAGTTGCTCTCACTAAGATGCTGGTTGGTTCTTCCATTCTATTCATTGCCTGTGTTTTTCCATTTTCTGTAGCGAGAATAAGCTGGCTGCTTTTACCAGAAATGAATGCTGGGCGACGGAATCAAAATCTGTATCTGACCACCGTGTGGATCAATGAGCTGCTGTTCTATATCAACTCAGCTTGCAACATCTTGTGTATTACACCATGGGGCGATCCCGTTCCAGAGAAACGTTTTATCGTTCTGTGCGTAGTCAGAAGAAAGCAGAAAGCCACTGAGTTTGAAAAAAATTATGTACATTACACTCCCATCGTTGTATAAAAATAATATTTAGTACATTACAATTTCCATGGAAACTGTGGAAAAAAAAAAAACAGCACTTCATAGCAAGAACATGACACATTTGAGGGGTTTGTCTTTTGTGTTGATGCCTGCTGTAATCGGCATAATATGGCAATGATACTGAAAAGTACGAGTACCGAACCGAGACCCTGGAGAGTAAGGTAAGCTTACAAAATCTTTGAAACGAATGTTGCCCCCGGAAAGCTTCGAAGTAGCATTTTTCATTTTTGCGTGAGTGTTTCTTCTCAATGTGAAGACCATTTTTCATTCCTGAATTTGTAGTAGAAGCACTGATTGTGGGTTAAAACCCAAATGTCATTAGGTAAATGTGGTGCCGTTATTCTCTACTAATACACACCGCTGTGATCATGAAAACCACACGAACTTTGTAGATGCATCACTAAAATCATATCAAGTTAAATGCTATAACGATCGAGCAGCAACAATAACGACCGGTCATAGCCAACCATATTTTACTAATTAACAGTTTGCGAAGGACACAAACGCAAGGCCCTATCTTGCACTTGGGGACGATCGGCATAATGATGGAGTAAAGATTCATTTTGCTTCTCTCTCTCTCTCTCTCTCTCCTCTCTCTCCTCTCTCTCTACTCTCTCTCTCTCTCTCTCTCTCTTCTCTCTCTCTCTCTCTCTCTCTCTCCCTTCTCCCTCTCCTCTCCCCTCCCTATATCCCCCTCTCTCTCTCCCCGTTCCACAACAATAAATAATAAATATCTTAATTATCTTCCCTCTGTGCTCTCCATTGTTATAGGGCCAGAGGCTAACCATTAAAACATTGACTTTTGATTTTACTTTTTCGGCTTCCTCTTTTCTCATTGCTGAATTAAGCTTTATCCTCAGGAACGCTGTTTACACACACACCACACACACACACACACACACACCACACACACACACACACACAACCCAACACACACACACACACACACACACAATTACACACACACACACACACACACACACACACACACAACACGAACACGCACACGCACACGCACAACTCATGTTCCGTCACTGTCTGCCCTTTATTGCACATAAATATAACACATTCTAACTTCATGTGTTTTCACTGTTGCTCACTTTCAATTCGATTCAATCAATGCCATCATATCTCACTGTAAGGAGAACTTTCGCCCAGGTGCTGTACAACAGATACAGGACATTCGCATGCATAAAATATAAGCACAATATTTTGATAGCAAGTCGCAACGCATGACAGTACAAAGAGAAAAATGCATGAGGACATTGACATTTGCTATTCGTTGTGTTTATTGCGGACAGTGCTATTGTTTCTTCAAAACACCTTTGTATCCTCTCATGCTACAACAATACATATTGATACCGATGGTACGTACACTACCTTTGTACTCCCTCATGCACAACAATACATATTGATACCGATGGTTAAGGTACAAATACCTTTGTACTCTCTCATGCTACAACAATACATATTGATACGATGGTAAGTACAATACCCTTAAAAGGGGCACCCCTATGGAGAGTTTTGTACGAAAAAACGTCAGATCACCAGGAAAAACACCTTTTACAGATATTGCAATATCACTTTGCTCTGTTTCCCACAAGTCAAGCATCAAATCGCGATTCCTCTGGGCGGAGGTGCTGGAAGTCAAATTAATTTCACCCAAAGAGAGACGGTCTGTCGTCTCTTTTTAATGGCCGTCCCTGTGTGTTTAGCGGACCAATGGTGTGCACGGAAAAAAAAAAAAAAAAAAAACTTTTCGCAATACAAGCCTTTTTTTTGCTCTTTTGTTTACATTGCTACAGTATCTAAAGAGGAGGTTTGCTCACAACCAAAGGAAAAAGTCTTCTTTTTTTTACTAACTACACAAAAAGGAAAACGCTCAACCGCATTCGTGACCTCCCCCCACCCAATCAAATGGCTATCTCTCGGCATCTCGCAAAAGAGGATATCGCAATTTTGGACGGGTTATCATTAAAAAAACCCCAGAGCCAAAGTGAGGGTTTCGATCCTGAAAAAGCTCTTTCTGGTGATCTCGACCTGTTTCTTGCCAAACCGTCATCGTCAGAGTCCACCTTTAAATAGCCTAATAAGTCAGTTTTGGAAATTGCAAACTTTTTTTAATCAGTTAAAACACATAGTAGGCCTAAAACCAATGAGGGCTAAAAGTTGAACGCACGCAATAATGTTAGTCACATAATATTATTGTTTTTAAAACTTAAGCCGTAAGATTGTTACACGTTTCGAACATCGATAGTTTTAAAAAGGTTTCCAGGGACCGTGGCTACTATTTCCTTAGACCCATTTAGAATGTGACGCACAGACCTATCGTGCCTGTTTGTTTCTCTTCAGTTGTGGTTTGCTGAAACAGTCACCACGGCAGCAAAGTCATCATACTGCAGGACATATTCCGCATGTACCGTGATGCCCTTGCTTAGCTGCCCCTGGTTGTCTGTCCTCGGCCTGCCCAGCTCCAACACCCCCTGATGAACGCTGCGGCCTGATGCCCTCATCTGCTTCACAATGGCACAGCGACACAGGATCATCAGACTGGGAACTGTCCTTCCGAGAATAACGTCCACGTTCACGGGCATGCGCACACGACTGGGTCATGTTTAAGAGTGAGAATGATCTTGTTAAGGCTGTGCACAGCACGCTGTTCGTGCTGACTTGTTCTGGTGACTTTGTTCCAACCGTTCTGTCTGCTTATTTGGGTGACAAGAACACCCTGCTCGAGACACCTCCAACAGCAACGTCTGACTCTCTCCAGGGGCACTACTGAGTTTCAAGGCAGCACGCGGTCTCAAGAAGCTGTGACCTTCGTGTCGCAGAGGTCATGGTCAGCGCCAAAGGTCAGCCAAGCACACGTCATCGAAGCTTTGCCAAGAACTTATCATCAAGGGCGTGTAGCCCATAAGGACCGCGCCGGTTGAGTCCTGCCGTGGATGCCGTCAGAGCAGAGCTCAGATCACACTCCCACCGGCATAGTACGCCATGAACTCCTCCCCATGACGTCATGGACTCCGTCCCGTCAGGACGTCATGTTGAACAGCACGCACAAGAACAGCACCAGGTCCTGAACGCCCCCAAACGGGAAGCTCTGCAATACAGCCCGGCCCAAAGAGGTATCCAGATTTAGCTCGGCACAGATGCAAGACAGTCCCCACACTGAATCGTCTGTCCATGGGCATGGAAGAGAGAGTCTGTGCACGAGTAGGGGATGGAATGAGAAGGGGAGACACACGGTGGTGGGAGTAGAACGGTGAGAAGTGGAATCCAACGGGTATCTTTTCGTGCATTGCTTTCTTCCTGCGGATCGAGAAAAAAACAAATAATGACCCAGTGTGTGGTGTGTGTGTGTGTGTGTGTGTGTGTGTTGTGTTTGTTTGTGTGTGTTGTGTTTTGTGTGTGTGTTGCCAGAGTGCGTGCGGGCGTGTGTGCGCGCCCATGCGTCAAGCAGACAATTATCTGGGTGAATAAACTAATTTGGCAATAACGTGATCGATCACCGTAGCCTTTGGCTTGTTCTCAAACAGAACTAAGTTGTTCTAATCTGCCCCGTCTGCACTCGAGGGACGATACAAGGGGCAGGGGGGGGTTCTTTTATGCAAAAAAAGTTCCCACCTTCTCGAAGTAAGTTCTGTTGCTTGTAACTTCCTCCTTAATTCTTTCATTCTCTTTGACTCTGCCTTTTTCCCTCATTCGTACTGTCAATATGCTGTTCTTTATATCTCAATGGTCCATTCTTCTGCGCTTTTTTTCTTATACATTTCTTACAATGTTTGCCTCAGCCGAAGTCGGACATGCGAGCGGAATAAATATTCTTAGTTAGCGCCATACCCATCATAATGGAAGCATGACGCATCTGCGCGTATGTGCCATGAAACTGAGGCGAACGAAGAAGAAAAACAAGAAGAAGAAGGCAGTATTCGCACTCTTGGACCGTTTGGGAACAAACCGCTCGATGAAGATACGGCCAATCATTTGCAGCATAATTATACCTTCTTACATGTTTCTTATGTTTGTTCATGCTTCAGTTTTAGTATTTCTTGTCAAAATAAATGTTTTTTGTAGCTTTTGTATTTATTTCAGATTGAAATACCGGGAAACTAACGCACACATGCGCGACCATGCAAACCCACGTGTACGCTCGTGCACCACACCACACAACACCATTAACACACACACCCACACACACACACACACACACACACACACACACACACCACACACAACGCGCATGTATGTGCACACACGCATATACACACACTGATGCACGCGCACAACACACGCGCACGTGCGCACAACACATACACATATGCACACAGGCGCACACAGACACACATACGCACACAGACGCGCGCATACATTCGCAAACACATGCACGCTCGTGCACACATGCACACGTGAACATGCGCAAACACTTGTAAAAACAGATAAAAGGGTATGTTTTCTGAAGCAAAAAACAAGATAGAGAGAGAGAGAGAAAGAGATGAGAGAAAGAGAGAGAGAGAGAGATAGATAGAGAGAGAGAGAGAGAGAGATAGAGAGAGAGGGAGAGAGAGAGAGATAGAGAGAGAGAGTGAGAGAGAGAGATTCGAGAGTCTCCGAGAGAGAGAGAGAGAGAGAGATCTAGAGACGAGAGATCTCTGAGGAGTATGATAGCGAGAGAGTCTCGACGATCGCGAGAGCGATGAGAGAGCGATCTGAGCGATAGCCGGAGAGAGAGAGAGCTCAGACGAGACTGGAGAGAAGAGAGAGGAGAGAGAGAGAGAGAGAGAGAGAGTGAGAGTGATAATGATAATGAACCTTTATTTTACAACGGTAACAGTATTGACATAGATTAGCCATTTTTCATACTTGCCGTTAGCACAAACAAACAAATAGAACATAAAAACAATTAAAGCGAACTAAAACTAATAAAATATGATCTTAAAACACACCATTAAATGCATTAATAGAAAGCAATGAAGAAGAAGAAATGTAAAACACACACACACACACATACACACACACCCACACACACACACACACACACACACACACACACCACACACACACACACACACACACATATATATATACACACACACACACACACACACACACACAGAGAGAAGCGCGCGCATGCACGCGCGCGTGCACACACACACATTACATAATACATGGCTAAAAACCGCATCCATAGTACAAAAAAGATAACCCAACAACAGAAGCATACAACAAAGATATTACAATCATTGCAATGCCTATCAAACCGTATTATAAACACAACCACGTGAGATGAGAGATAAACTTTAAGAAAAAAAAAAAAAAAAAAAAAAAAGTGAAAAGCGACGTATGAATTCAAAATTAATGTCAAAAAAATAACATAATGGTCTTCAATTACAGTCTAATATTGTAATCATTCAGAGAGCATGATCCCATATTTAAATGGATGATTTGTCAGAGGAATAGGACCATACTGAGCCTCAAGATTCATTGTTGAATCGTTAATTGTCCGTTTTACAATTTTATAATAAAATGCACAATAATGTATCCATCACATGTAGTAATTAACGATATTCTTCAGCTGTAGTACATTTTGACAATGGGAATTTGAAATAGTATAATAAGGAAAAATAGTTTAGTTTTTAAAGTCATTCAGTATATGGGACATTATGAGCACATACATAGAGCAGCATATATTCACTCATCATGCGATATGAAATATGCATACATATTAGATTACACACACACACACACACACACACACACACACACACACACACACACACACACACACACACACACACACACACACACACACACACACACACACACACACACACAACCTCGCGCGCGCGTTCACACACGCACGTTCACACACACACACACACACACACACACACACACACACACACCACACACACACACACACACATACTTACTCACTCATTCACTCACATAGACACACACAAAGCCAGCCCACCCGCACGCACATATACACATATGCATGCTCTATTGTATACACATACGCATGCACACAAGTTATTGTAATGTATGAAACTAACTGAATATTACTTAGGTGTGTTTTTTTAAATTTAAGTAATAGTATCTGCAGAATTAAGTATTTAAATAGATTATCCTTGAAGGATGAGAGTGAAGCAGCCGAAGTAATTCTTACAGGGAGTGAGTTCCACAAGGATGCCCCTGAGAAGGATAGACTAGTTTTGACGAGATCACAGAGAGAGAGAGAGAGAGAGAGAGAGAGGAGAGAGAGAGTAGAGAGGAGAGAGATAGAGAGAGAGAGAGAGAGAGAGAGGGCGAGAGGGGGGGGGGGTGAGGGGAGAGAGAGAGAGATGGAGACAGAGAGATGGAGACGGAGAGAGAGAGAGAGAGAGAGAGAGAGAGAGAGAGAGAGAGAGAGAGAGACGAGAGAGAGAGAGACAGAGAGAGAGAGAGAGAACAACAATGAACAATGGTTTACTGAACTGGGCCATGTGCTAACGCACACATGCGCGACCATGCAAACGCACGTGTACGCTCGCGCCACACACACACACACCACACACACACACACACACACACACACACAACGCGCATGTATGTGTACACACGCATATACACACACACTGATGGGCGCGCACAACACACGCGCGCGTGCGCACAACACATACACATATGTACACATGCGCACACAGACACGCAAGGTTGTCAAAGGGGACAGCGGGGTAGGTCAGCATCAAATACGAAAATAACTTTTTTTTAAATAAAATAAGAAATAGATTCAAACTGTCACAAATGTACGCAAGGAGAAAAACATCAAGCAGAATCTGTCAGAAGAAAAAAGCAAGATAATTCCATAACCAATACATACACCAGCACGTATACCATCATCAAGCCAGCCACCTCAATCACTCACACACTCGCGCGCAGAGAGAGAGAGAGAGAGAGAGAGAGAGAGAGAGAGAGAGAGAGAGAGAGAGAGAGAGAGAGAGAGAGAGAGAGTGAACAGATTTCCAAGTGTTCCCCCTTTTCATATTTTAAGGAAGAAGAGTAATTTGCCCCAGGGTTTTCTCAACACCCTCTCCCCTCACTCCCCTCCCCGGGAGCTAATCATCTGGATAGCGTTTATTTATCACAGAAGCAATGTATTTCTTACCGGAAACCCCATTTGTAAGTTATGCAATATAATCTTCTTCTTCTTCGCAGTACGTAACTACAATCAACACACTGATTATTATGCCACGGAACCGGGGAGGTTCATCCACATATGCCGGAAGAAATGGCCAGGAGGCCGAAGATTAAAGAAAGAGGAGAGAGGACGGACAAAAGGAAAACGCCTAGCTTGATGGGAATCTGCAGGGGAGGGGGGAGGAGGGAGTGGAGAGGGGGGGAAGGGAGGTGGGGCTTTTGCTTGGTTGTTAGACTGATGACCCCTGAGTGGGGCCACCAGCCGCAGCAGGTGCAGCAGGCGGGTGTCCTTTGAGGAACTTCCAGACTCCGGCTGCGAAACTCTCTGGAGTTCTGGCCTCCACTGCGGGTGTTGGCAGGTCGTTCCACTCCTTGATTGTTCGTGGGGAAAAGGGAGCTTTGACGGTACTGCGTCCGACACTGGGGGATGAGGAGCTGTTGTGAATGACCCCTACGTTGCCGCTCTGGCTGAGGTATGACTTTGCTCCTGTTCACACTCACCATGCCATTGAGTATTTTATACAGCATGGTGAGTCTGGTGGCTTGTCGGCGTTGCTGCAGTGGATTCCATCTGAGCCTCTGTAGCATGTCGGTAACGCTGGCTGCCCTATGGTATCTATTTAAGACAAATCTGGCAGCCCTGCGTTGGAGAGAGAGAGAGAGAGAGAGAGAGAGAGAGAGAGAGAGAGAGAGAGAGAGAGAGAGAGAGAGAGAGAGAGAGAGAGAGAGAGAGAGAGAAGGAAGAAACAAAACAAAGACACAAAGACACAAAGACACAAAAACGAAGAAGAAGAAGAAGAAGAAGGATATTGCATTGGTAGTATCGGCTAAGATACAGATTCAGCACCCCCCTTCAACGTCTTGGTTCATTGTGGGTGTTTGTTTTCCAGTCGCACCTTTATATTCTACGATTAGCAAATACATATTTTTATATGTTAAAGAGCCTGAAAATTTACTTTTAAATAATTGTAGAAAACTAAGGACCGTTTTTGTGCTCACTCTGCAGTAAGACAGTCAAGACATGAAACAAAAAAACGGAAAGCCGGACCGAAAAAATGGAGGGAAGGGGGTATTAATCTGCGTTTTTGCCCTACTATCATCATAGCATATCATATACGGCACATAGGCTTTTAAATAGCCTTTAGCCTGCTATTTCCTTTTAGTTTATAAGGAAACGCAATTTAAAACTTTTTGTTTTTTGTTTTTGTTATTATTTGTTTTATATATTTTTTAAAGTGTACAACATACAGTGAAAACAAGCAAACTGATCTGCATACTAAGTATTACTGAATACTTATGTTAGTATGGAAGCAATAATCTTCCCCAAAAATTATCTAATTTGTTTTTAAAACTATTGAGGATCTCCACTTACGTAGCTAAAAATAGACATTTCTCACTAACATATTATTGTCAATACAAAAAAACTGAATGTGCAACAAATCTTGTAATTACAAAGGAAAATACACACGGGGCTTGAAAGCCGAACGGTTAGATTTAGGCCTATGTCCCAATACCTAAACATAAACATAAACCTACACAACAACATAGTTTACGTGGTGACAGCCAGTTCAGGGCGGCTGTGTCTGGTTTCAGGCACAGCCAACAACCACCATACTGAACTGTAGGATGGGGGCCCCAGTTGCCATGCTAGATGATGCTGGGGTTCGGCTGGTCCAGCTGTCTTTCAGCTGGATGAAAAGCAACACGTTGTAGCCTGCTGATCATTACCCCCCCCCCCCCCCCCCCCCCCACCCCCGACACACACACACACACACACGCTTCGTTTTTATTGTTCAGTTAGGCATCGATAGGTTTAAGTGCTTTCCCCAGGGTTTTTTTCCAGTTGATGATTACATCCAAAATTGGATCCTGCCTACGATTCTCATCAAGTTCAAGATGCCCTGACATGGCCTTAGTTGTCGACGGGGCTATAATTTTAATCTTAATCTTAATCTTAATCTACACAACAACAGCCAAGGCTAGCACTATATTCTACTGATGCTCTTTGTTATTACCGCTGCTTGTGCAGCCATTGCTGCTACTCACCGTGTCGCTGTCTGTATGTGGGGCTTTCTGTACAACTCTACGGCAGTAGACGTAGCAGTATCAGCAGCAGTATGATTTTTTTTCTCGATCTTCGTTTCTTCAGTCTTCATTTCTTTCTCATCTTTTTCGCTCTTTCCAGTCATATTTCTGTACAATCGTTTCTCCCTGTTTTCCCTTTGCTTTCACTCGATCTCCACTGTTTCAAAGAGGACGCCTTCCAAACATTTTGTTTTGTATGGAGGAAGAAACGATACCGTGAGTAAACCAGTTTTTCAGGTCAACACGTTTAGCACGTGCATTGTAAGTTTATAATGCTGGGAAACATGCACACCGTGCTCGCGCTTGTGAGTGTGTATGTGTGTGTACATGTTTGTGTGTGTGTGTGTGTGTGTGTGTGTGTCGTGTGTGTGTGTGTGTGTGTGTGTGTATGTGTGTGTGTTTGTGTGTTTGTTGGGGGGGGGGGGGGGGTAGCTGGGTCGGAGATCTATACCACATCGCGGCCAAACAAAAACAAGAAAAAAAAGAGAGAAAAAAAGCCAAGAGTTCATACTTTGTTGCATTAACCCCGTTCAGTCGATAGGGTTTGTACACCCTTTTGGGTCAACTAGGGTAAGAGGGAGAAAATAACATGTCTACTGCTACAGTACTGTTCGTTCACCCGTGTGTTGGTGACATTAGTTTATTTTTTCCCTCTGGTGATCTATCACTTTGCGACAATCCTCCTCTGAAATTGAGTGGTGTTTTGTTGGTTTTTCCCCTTTCATCCTCTGAGCATTGTGGTGTGGGTGCTATGAGCCGTGCCTCACTCCAGTGGGGCTGTCGTTTGGTGATCCATCTCCAACAGTCAGGGACCATGGTGGTGTACAGAAGGCGCAATGCTGGACACAGGTCAGGGCATAGGCATGCTCTAGTGTTGTGGGGTTTTTTTTTTCTTTCCCTTTCCCTCTCTCTCTCTCTCTCTCTCTCTCTCTCTCTCTCTCTCTCTCTCTCTCTCTCTCTCTCTCTCTCTCTCTCTCTCTCTCTCTCTCTCTCTCTCTCTCTCTCTCTCTCGCTCTGTGCTCTGTCTGTCTGTCTGTCTCTCTCTCTCTCTCTCTCTCTCTCTCTCTCTCTCTCTCTCTCTCTCTCTCTCTCTCTCTCTCTCTCTCTCTCTCTCTCTCTCTCTCTCTCTCTCTCTCTCTCTCTCTCTCTCTCTCTGCCTCTCCCTCTCTCTTTCTATCTCTCTATCTGTCTTTCTCTCCCTCTCTGTCTCCCTATATAATTATGTATATATACATATATATATCTCTCTCTGGCTTTCCCTCTCTCTTTCTATCTCTCTCTGGCTGTCTTTCTCTCCCTCTCTGTCTCCCTTCCCCCCCCCTCTCTCTCTCTCTCTCTCTCTCTCTCTCTCTCTCTCTCTCTCTCTCTCTCTCTCTCTCTCTCTCTCTCTCTCTCTCTCTCTCTCTCTCTCTCTCTCTCTCTCTCTCAAACTATCTCAGTCTGTGCCCACTTGTCTTTGTTTTAAATGAACAAATACCACGAACTGTCCATCTTTCGTTCGTTCGGGGATAACTTTAGTGACGCGAATATTGTTTGTATTATAGGGGATAACTGTAATGTCATACACAGACCTATTGTTTCTTTATTTTTGTGGATAACTGCAATGGCAGAAACAGGCCTGTTATCTTTTCAACTCTGGGTACAAATTTAACGAAAAGAACATCCCACTACCGCTGTGTTTTCTGGGGATAACGTCTCTAAATCGCTTAGAAAACGCGAGTTTTCATTTTCTTAATTATTTGAGATGGATAACAAAAACAAATCCAACTCATATAGATATTAGGATGTTTAAGAAGTATCATAGTAAACAAAAATCGCCCCTTATATCCTGATCAATACAAAAATATATCTGTTTAAAGACAGAATTTACATACAATTCTGTATTTAAACGGGTATATCTTCATGTTGATCAGGATATAAGTGGCGTTTTGTTTTTTTACTTTGACACTCCTTTGGTGGGAGGTTGCAGGGCATACGTGCTTTCCGTACCAATTGACTTGCCTGTGTTCTGTGTATGGTGTGTGCTGCCCGTTTGATTTGCAGAGCGTCCGTGCTTTCTGTACCAATCGGCTTGCCTGTTTTCTGTGTATGGTGTGTGCTGCCCCTTTGGTTTGCAGAGCGTCCGTGCTTTCTGTATTAACAGACTTGCCTGTTTTCTGTGTATGGTGTGTGCTGCCCCTTTGGTTTGCAGAGCGTCCGTGCTTTCCGTACTAATCGACCTGCCTGTTGTTTGCCTGTGATGTGTGCAGACACAGAGCTCTGCAGCCCCGGGTGTTCCCGCAGCACAGAGCGAACAGACAGCTGGCGACCCCTTGTACCTGTTCCTGCTGCAGATTTCGACATCTGCACAGGGCCAGTGGTCGGTCCTGGCAGCCATGCCTGGTGATCCTCATCTCCCTGCCGTTCCCCATGAGGCGTTGCATCCCTCCCCACCTTCACGCCTTCCTTGGCCACCCTCTGCCTCATCAACAGAGGGCTGTGGTTCACAACATCCTGCTCCTCCTCCTCTCCTACCCGCCTGTTCACCCCCTCCTCCTGGTCATCCCCAGGCCTCGGCTCATCAGCGTGCTGCACGTGTTCTACAGTCGTTGCCGTGGCAACCAGCAGCACGTGCTGGCCTTTGTCTTCATCCGTGCAGCCAGAGAGCGGTCAAGGGAGCTAACACGTTGCGCCGAGTGGTGCACGCGCAGAATGGTGACGCTTTATCCGCGCGGTGATTGGGTCAACACATTCTCCCCCCACGGCCCATCCCTCCTCACTCTGGCTACCCCTCTGCCTCCCCTCGTCCGCCTCCTGCTGGACAGTGGCGCCGACCTTGACCTTGTGGCGCCGGACGGAAGCTGCTTCCTGCAGGAAGTGCTGTGCCGACTTCCGGGGCGCGCGTCAATGGCGGAGGTGAAGGAACTGCTGCGCCTGTGTACGCACCGCGTGTGGACCTTGAGGCCCTGGGTCCCCGACAGCTCAGCGGTGCTGCACATCTTACACCCTGCAGTGTTGGGGGATGATGTGACCATGACCTTGTTGATGGAGGCCCAGCTGATCACCCCCTCCACCACCATCACCATCCCCACCTCCCTCACTGCACGCACCACGCGCTTCCTCGCCGCCTTGCTCCACAGACCGCCATCGTTGGTCACGTGCTCCCGTCAGGCTTTGCGCCGCAAGCTGCGGCAGCTGGGGTGGACTAGCAGCCAGCTGGTGTTTGACCGGAGCGTTCCGCCAGGATTAGTGAGTGTGTTCCTGAGATATGGCTAGGCCAGCAAATCACAGCAGGAGGACTGGGCCAGGGTACTTCCTGCGTTAATTAACAGTCTTGATGGTGAGCTGTTAGAACAACTGAAGGCAACGCGACAACCTTTCTACACGAGGGTGGCTAGTTGGATTTTCTATAGCCACTAATGCACATATTTTATGTAGCAAATACCTTGCCTTGCAGCTTTAATCACTAATGTATATAATTATTATGTATAAAGACCATGTCTGGCTTGTGTTGACTTAGGGACACTGGAACAAAACATACACCGAACTGACGTGTTTATTATGGATGAGGTGCAGCCAGTGAGTAAAATGATGAATGATGAACCGTTAAAGCTTAACTCATGACAGTTACACTGGATTATGACCAGTCACGTGAGTCTGCCTTTGATGCCCCATACTCGCAATGATGAAATAGAGCCCTTATCAAATCAGTGATATAAATTGTTTTTATTTAGAAATGTAAAACCAAAAACAACCGGAGGACTCAAAGACACGGAGAAAACCAGACCAGAACGGCAGAGAAAGAGACTGGATGTCCGGAACACGAGAGACTGACAGAACAAATCAGAGGAAGAACAGGGCTGAGAGAACGAAAGAAAAGAACGACAAAGCTGCAAAGAACGAGGGAAAGTGGAAAAAGTAAGGGAACCAAACTGCTAAGTTTGTGAAGTGGAATGATACGAAAACGGAAGAACAAAATGTATGCACAGTAGACAACTCGGGGCGAACGAGGAGAGGGAAGCAGCAAAGACTATCGAACAAGAACCCTTTATATTACTCTTAAATGTGGACCCTGACGGATGAGTTTTTGCAAGAAACACGTCGAGATCACCAGAAAGACAGCCTTTTCAAGGATCAGAACACTCACTTTGCTCTGGTTTCCTAGAAATCAAACCGTCAAAACGGCGATTCCTCCCTGGCGGAGATGCCAACGAGAGAAGCCATTTTGGATGGGGTGGGTGGAGGCCACTCATTGTGGTTGAAGCGTTATCTGTTTGTGTGGTGCAGTAAAAGCAAAATGGATCTATTTCCTTTGTTGTGAGCGAAACTCCTGTGTGAAATATAAATTAAAAAACCCGGAATGTTTTGTGAAAATGTCGTTCAAACCATTTAGTCTAAACACAGGCCGCCATTAGAAAAGAGACTGCACATGCCTTCTCTTCCACTGAAATAATTTGACTTCCAGAACCTCCGCCAAGGAGGAATCGCCGATTTGACGGTTTGATTTCTAGGAAACCAGAACAAAGTGAGTGTTGCGATCTCTGTAAAGGGTGTTTTCCTGGTGATCTCGACGTGTTTCTTGCAAAAAAAAACATCCGTCAGGGTGCCCCTTTAAGAGGATGGTGGTCCTGGTTTGATGTCCATCAACATGTTCTAAATGAATG
>CM065688.1:30456542-30476803 GCA_017654935.2 Phymorhynchus buccinoides
GTCTTCAGTTCAGCGTTGACTAAACGGAACAATTATCCTTGATTGACTGAAGAGGCCAACTCTGGAGTGGCAGTCTATTCCACATTGGATGCAGGCGAACAACGAAGGTGTTCTGGCTGAGGCTAATGCCAACAGTCTTCCGAGCATCGTTCATCCCTTGGAGGTCGTTTGGACACATGGTTTGTACATTCCAACATACAAGTCGTAGGGGAGGATTCTCTGTGTTTCTTCTTCTTCTTCTTCTTCTTCTTCTTCTTCTTCTTCTTCTTCTTCTTCTTCTTCTTCTTCTTCTTCTTCTTTTCTTCTTCCGGAAATGGACAGAGGCGTACAAAGTCCAATACTTGATCACGTTAGGCAGGCGGCGTGTGCTCTCGATGCCTATTACAATCCGGATTCCAATTCAGTTCTACAACTTGCGATTAAAAAGATGTGCATTTTGATCCATAAGAGTGCAGCAGAAAGAGGCCTAGTGGCTGATGTTAATGCCTCCGAGACCTGCCCTGAATGCTTCTGGACAGGTGGTTTATGTCAGCGCTGTGGGGAGAAGGTTCCACTCTCTTAGTGTCCGTGCAAAGAAGGAGTGGTAGAGGAGAGCATGGTTGGCTCTTTCTTGGTGGAACCTCTGTGTTGCTCGAGTTCTGGGGTCGTTGGGGCGCATATACTGGCTGGGATTTAAGTGTACCAGGTTTCCTTTGATTTTTGCAATTGTTTTGCCTGGTGCATAACTTACAGCTTACTTGTCGGGGGATGATCTCTTAAAGGGGCACCCTGACGGATGAGCTTTTGCAAGAAACACGTCGAGATCACCAGAAAGACAGCCTTTTCAAGGTTCGAAACACTCACTTTGCTCTGGTTTCCTATAAATCAAACTGTCAAAACGGCGATTCCTCCTTGGCGGAGATGCCGGAGAGAGTAGCCACTTTGGATGGGGTGGGTGGAGGTCACTCATTGTGGTTGAAGCGTTGTCTTTTTTTTTGTAGTGCAGTAAAAAAAAAAAATTGAACTATTTCCTTTGTTGTGGGCGAAACTCCTTTAAATAAACTGCATAAAATAAAAAAAAATAAAATTAAAAAAGCTTGTATTGCGAAGCGTTCGTGCACACGCTTTGGTCTAAGCGCAGGCGGCCATTGGAAAAGACACGGCACACGCCTTCTCTTTGGGTGAAATAATTTGACTTCCAGCACCTCCGCCAAGGAGGAATCGCCGATTTGACGGTTTGATTTCTAGTAAAACAAGAGCAAAGTGAGTGTTGCGATCTCTGTAAAGGGTGTTTTTCCTGGTGATCTGGACGTGTTTCTTGCAAAAAAAAACTCAACCGTCAGGGTGCCCCTTTAAGCCCCCCCACACTACTACTACTACTACTACTACTACTATCTACTACTACTACTACTACTACTCTACTACTACTACTTTTTTTTTTCTTCTTTTTTTTCTTTCTTTTTTCCCCACCCAATTCAGCCATTTAATCCATCAAACCATCTATCCACCCATCTATCCATTCATCAACACATCCATCCGCCCATTATTACCATATTGCCCCTTCTTTTTTCTTTCTTTTTACCGTAGAAAGAAATGTTTTGTGCTGAATCAAAATACATATTCATGAACGAATGTGATGTTGAGAAATAATGATACAGGCATGATGTTCTCAAAGGACACCCTGACTGATGAATGTTTTGCAAGAAACACGCCGAGATCACCAGAAAGACAGCCCCCCCCCCCCCCCCCCCCCCCAAGGATCGGACACTCACTTCCGCTCCGGCTCCCACAAATCAAATTTTGCGTCAAAACGGCCATTCCCCCCCCAGACGGAGTTGGTTACGACGAGAGAGAAAGCCATTTTTGGTGTATGTGGTGGAGCTTTTGTTGATGAGCGAAACATCCTTTTTGTAAACTTGTCAATAAAAAGCTTGTATTGTAAAAAAAAATTTGATTTTTTGTTTAAGCGACACAGGCGGTCATTAGAAAAGAGAAGGCACACCAAAGGACCTTCTCTTTCACTGAAAAGAACATGACTTCCAGCACCTCATCCGCCAAGGAGGAATCGCCGATCTGACGGCTTGATTTCGCAGTTTGTTCAACCAGAGCAAACCCCTCCTTTTTTTATGTGAGCGCCGCGATCTCTGCATTTTTGTGTCCTCCCTTCATGTGATCTCGACGTGCCGTTTGCATACAAAACATCTACTCCGTCAGGGTGCCCCTTTAAACAAAATGACAAAACATTATTGGTTGTGAAAACTTCCCGCTGTATAATGCATTTTACAGGCGTCCTGGAAAAGTACCAACGTTAGAGAAACATCCTCCTTGGTGTTTTTTTTTCATCTTTTTTTTTTTTTTTCCTTTTTTTTTTTTATCTCTTTTTTTTTTCCCCCTCGCTACTCTCATTCATTTGTCTGTGTGATGAACTATTATGGACTTTTTTTTTTTGGGGGAAGTACTTAGTGTTCTTGTCTGATAAATAAGTGTCTGGGTTTCTGTGTGACTTGGTGTTTGGTGTACTGATACACTCATACCATTTGTGTGTGCGTGCGCGCACGTGTGTGAGTGTGCGTGCGTGCCTGTATGTGCTCGCGTGTGTGTGAATGCGTGTGCCCGTGTGCGCATGCGTGTGGGCGCGCGTGTGTGTCTGGTGTGTGTGTGTGTGTGTGTGTGTGTGTGTGTGTGTGTGGTGTGTGCATATAATATCAAAAGCATTAATTCTTAATGAGTGCAAATAGTTATCAACTCTATCATTGCTACTGTCATGACATAGGCTTATTTTGAGCGTAACATTCTGCTCTGTATCTGCTGTTCAAAAATTAAGAATATTTGTACATTTGCATTTGTTTTCTTTTGAATACTTATACACATTTTCCCAACTAATATTATATGGTTAGCTGTATTTTTAATATAATTTAGTATGTTAATTCTGCTTACTCCAAATAACACATCAAATACGGTGAGATTCAACCTGAATTAAATTTGAGCATGAATGTAATTTTCAAGTTGCTTCCAAAATGCTCTAACTGGTGGGCAGTTGAAGAAAAAATGTTCTAAATAATTGATTTCATTTCTGCAAATAGAGCATTTATTGTTTTCTACCAGTTTCATTTTGCTTAGCAGTATATTTGTTGGGTAAATATTATGCAGCATCTTCCATTGAAGCTCTTTTAACCGGGTTTCATTGGTAGCATGTTTTGCCATTAACCAAGTCTTTTTGTTTATTTCGAAGTTAAGATTTCTTAGCCAAAAACCATGAGCACATGGTTTTAAATCATTAGTACTATTTTCTCTCAGTGTTTTCCTGATTAATTTCGGTTTAGAGAAAATGAGGTTATTATCCACTTCATTGGTTGAATCCTGTTCTTCTAGAAGGGGTTCTGTCATCCAACGTGTCCAGGTCTCTGGTATTGCGTTAATCAACGCATTGTATTCAAATACTAAGCTTGCTCGTCCCTGTCCTATTTTATTAAATATCTCCTGTAGAGACATAAGTCTCTTTTCGTTTTCATTGATGATATCTTTAACATATTCAAACCCGGCCCGCCTCCATGCCTTGAAAAAAAGAACTTGTGCTTTATATTTAACAATAGAGTTGTTCCATATCATTTGTTTGTAAAAGTTTTGTTGATTTATTTCATTTTCTTTGGTGATTGTTTTATTGTCAAGGTATGTGTGAAGCACTTCCCTCCAAAAGGGATTAACAATTTGACTGTTAAGCGTTAGGAATTTTGATCTACAATTGATATCGAACGCTCTCATGTTGTCAGCTAATTTATTCAAATTCCATTTTGGGATGCAGCACCAACTTTCGTTAGGCTCTGTATATAATTTTCCCATCCAATGTAAGTAAAAACTATCTTGCATTATGCTAATATTAATCATATTAACTCCTCCTTGTGCTTCATCTGCTTCCATTATTTTTATTTTTATTTTTTCAAAGGCCTTCCTGTTTGATGTTTTCCTTTGCCATATGAACTTATACAAAGTTCTATTTATTTTTGTCAAGACATTTCCTGTTAAGCCAATCGACTGCATAACAAACACAAACTGACTCAACAAGAAGCATTTGACAATCATTATTTTACCATATATTCCAAGATCTCTTTTACTCCATATATTAATTAAATTGTTCATAACTTCCATTCTTTTGGACCAGTTTTCTTCTATCTCTACTGCTGCTCTGTCATTTCTAAAGTGTATTCCTAATATCTTAATTTGTTCTGTCAACATGAACGGCAAATTGTTTTCATGTATTTGAGTTCCTAGTTTCATTGCTTTTGTTTTTTGTATATTAAGTTTAAGACAAGAGAAACTTGAAAATTCATTCAAGATATCCCTTGCTTTTATCATGTCTGTTTTATTTTTTTTTAAACATTGTAGTATCGTCTGCATATTGTTTGATTTTAAGTTTGGTTGGTTCGTTGTCTTGGGATGGAAGTGCGATTCCTTGTATGTCACTATTACGAATTTTTATTGCAAGTAGCTCGACTGCAAGAACAAACGCTAGCGGTGAAAATGGGCAGCCTTGCCTGATACCGCATATAATAGGGAATGCTTCTGAGAGCCACCCTCCATGATTTATACAGCTCATTGTATTTATTGTAATGACATTTACCCATTTTCTGAACTGTTCCCCAAAGCCAAATACGTCAAAAGCATGCAACATAAAGGGTTTGGAAATAGAATCGAACGCTTTTTGGTAGTCTATTGCAAGCAAATATCCGCATTTCTTCGTTTCATTTAAATAGTTAATAACGTCATCTATTGTGCGAATAACTGTTGAAATATTTCGACCTTTTAAGTAACCCACTTGATCTTGGTTTATTACTTTTCCAATTACCATATTAAGTCTTAACGCCAATGCTTTTGCTAGTATCTTGTAATCTGTGTTAGTAAGTGTAATGGGTCGCCAGTTATTTAATTTGTTTCTGGGAAGATTAGTATATTTGTGAATTAAAGTAATGACACCTTGTCTCTGACTATAAGTCATTTCACCGTTCATAAATGCTTCGTTAAAACATTCTGTAACAAGTGTTTTTATGTGTGACCAAAAGAATTTCATAAATTCTATTGTTAATCCATCATTACCCGGAGCTGAGCCATTTTTCATCTGGCGTAGTGCTTCACCTGTTTCAGTCTCACTCATCATGCCTTCGCAAAGTGCTGATTCATCATCATCCAGCTTAGCAAAGTGTTCTCCTCTAAGAAAATTATCAACCTTTGAAGTCATATTTTCTTCATTAATTACCCTAGAGTATAATGTTGAGTAAAAATTTGTTTGTTCTTTTAACACGTCTGATTGATTTGTTATAATCTCCCCGTTTTCTTTTTCTAGTTGTGTTATTGTGTTCTTCTTGCCCCTGTACATTTCGAAATTTAAAAAATATTTTGTGTTCTTTTCCCCCTCCTCCACCCATTTTATTCTTGCCCTAGTTTGTGCTCCCCTTGCTTTCTCTAGTGACATTATTTCAAGCTTTTTCTTAATTCCTATCATTTGAGTAAGTAAATTTTCATTATTAGGATCATTTGCGCATTGTTGTTCCAATGTCTGGAGACTATTTTGTAATTCTAAGAGCTCATTTCGTTTACTGTGAGCTTTATGTTTTCCAAAATCTATGCAATAATATTTAATTTTAATTTTACACCAATCCCATTGCTCTCGATGATTTGTAAACATCAGTTTGCTTTCATTAACCCAAATTCCTAATTAATAACTCATTCATTTTGTTGGTAAATGTTGTATCTCTAAGGTGACTATTATTAAATCTCCAGTAACCCGACCCTCTTACAATTCACGGTTATTCATTTCATAATAATCGCTCTATGGTTCTGTATTTGCTAACGGACTAGTAGAGTCGCATGACACACATGTCCTCCACAGCTCCTTGACTTAACAAAACAATAATTGTCATACATCCGACTAGCTGGTGTTAAAGCGGGTTCTGGTCCTGCATACCAAGTTACACAAGCTCTTTTTTCTTCTCCGTTCACAATTACTCTCCAAACATGCTAGACACCTCCTCTATTAATACCCCTGGCTTCGTTTATTTTTCTATTCTCTCTTCGTGTTTCATCACCGGGCTGAACCTCCCGAAATTAATGTCTCAAATTTATTACTAAAAACCAAATTAAATCTACCATACAAAGTATTTTTCTTGGATTGTTATATGATGACAGGAACGCCTTCCATTCTAGCGTTTTTTAAAAACAAGTGTGCGCATTTGCTCATTTACTTCGTTTGGGGCGGCTTAAGCCATCTACCTGTATACTAGTTCTCTTTTTCTCCTTGTCGTTTTTACTCTGATCACTTACAATAATCCTATATTGGCCTGTCGTGTCATTTGAACAGCTCCCTTTCGGCGGGTTGGAAATAAGTATTACTTGTCCGCTTACTGTGTTCTGTATTTCTCACTTGCAATAAAATATACTACCTCCCACTTGTTTTTTCTCCAGAATCTCATGCATCGTTATGTACTTAATCTGTGTGTTTCGTGCATGTGGCAATGAACGTCGAGCTGTGGTTGTTTTATATAGATCAACACATCGGACATTTGGTGCTCTTTGTCGCCTGTCTTCCGTCATGCTGTGTTACCTTGTTATCTGCAACTATCCTTTTATAGTTCTTACTGGTTGTCTGTGTGGTCATCCTACTACTTTTCTTCGTTGTGTGTTGTGCGTGTATGTGTGTATTAAGTTCTCTCCTCTCTCTCCATCTCGACTACCTGTGCTCCGGTTAATGGCTTTGTATGCCGTCGACCAAGACTAGTGTCAAACAGTCTCACACAGAAACGTGTAGTCAACAAGATCGGCATCATGCGTTATTGTGCCTTGGTGTATCCTATGCCAGTCCCAGTCGGCCGGAACTGTCTAGGACTAATTTTACTGCTCAACTAGTGAGCTCTGACAGTAGACTCATATGCTAATACGAGCCCAATAGCCCACTCTGGTCGCTAAACCTGGTGCAATGTGTATCGCATAGAGGCTGGCTACTGCGTGCACATCTCAATCAGGCACAATACTGCTTATCTATTTCGCCATTAACCAAGCATGTCTCTGATGGTTTCTCGTGCGTCGGAAAGCGGAGTGTGCGGGCCGGACCGTCTCACGAGAGGAGGAGCGTGTGCAACGCGGCACTCCAGTCTCGGCCGGGCATCTTTCGGCTAGGCCGGGGCACCGCTGACGGCCGATCGTGGTTGTCTGGCCTCGATGTGTGGTTGGCAGCATCAAAGGCGACGCGGGGCGAGGCCGACCGTGAAGGGGCAGAGGGAAAAGTCGTCGTGACATGCACAGACGGGCCCGTGCACGCTTTCCTGGTAGGCTGAGGGTGGGTGATCTGCTCATGCGGTCTGTGCGCCTCGTGCGGTCCGCATCTGTGGACCCTGGGGGCTGGCGGATTTTTTCTCCGTGTTCGTTGGCAGGGTCGTGCCCTAGAAACGGACAACTGGGAACTCGCACAGCTAGTGAGACGAGTGCCGCTGGCCGTCTGCTGTGATGGACTCTGGTTGTCGGGTGTCCCCGGGATCCTTTCCTCGCGGCTGCACTCTCATTTGCCTGTTTTGTCCTGGGTGTTGTCGTTCTTGGTGTCTTTTGTTCTCCCGTTTGTTCTCCCCGTTGTTGTTGTCCTTGTCGTTGCGCTGGTTTTTTGTGCGGAGAGGTTCTTCCTCTTCATGCTGCTCTCCCTTTCCTGACAGGCGTCATGCCACACCTTGCTGGTCCCACTCCCGCTCTGTGGCCGTCCTTGGGAGCATTGGCGACCCTTATTGGGCGGTCACATAGCTGATGCGTTTGTGCCCCTTGCCCAGTGCATTTTTTGTGCAATTCTTTCCTAGCCCGGAACAGTTTGCTGTTGGCTCTTTGTGGAAGATAGAAGCTTGAAAGGCCCTACCTCCAGAATCCTTGGGAAGGGGTACTGTTTGGGATATCTGTGTAGAGGAACGCCTACCCGGTTTTCCCGAGTATCTTCCTTTGGAGTCTCGATCGGTCTCGCAGCGATAGTTTTGATCGGAATTTACTTTCAGATTTTACTGAGTGCAGTATTCCTCGTGCCGGAAAGGGAGGGTCACATTACTGATGTGGACTCTTGTTGCTGCACCTCTCGCTCCTCTCCATCAGGGAGGAAACCACTAAATGATTCTGTCCTTCACACTCCGTCATACCCACCGAATAGCGAACCCTGGCAGAACCTTATTCCTCTGCTCTGCCGTGCACGGATTACATCCTTCCTACCGTAACCCCCCTATTCCTCTGCGCTCTCCTCCACCGACTCAAAACCGCTCGTCTTTTCTACGGCTGAACAAATTTCCTGCCGTCGTGATTGTTTTTTCATCAAGCCCGGTAATTGACTGTTTAAAATAAACGCTGGCAAGCACTCTCGCCATGTTGTTGAACTAACACACAACAAGTACAAGAGTATGGAAACAAAGAAGAAGAAAGGAGTAGGTGATCAAAGCACGCACAGCCACTTTACAGATAAGTAGCACACCATGTTTTTCTAAATAAGTTTCGAACGTCCAGCTTACGTTGTACAAAAGCCACTGTGTCAAACTAAAGGGAATAATGTTTAACGCTTTAACATCTATGACAGTCGACACCGCACAGTACGAAACGACGTCCCCGTTCAGCACAATTCGTGTTAATATGCATCACATATCAGTACTGACCTGGAACTCCGTGGACCAGACACAATAAACAAAAACACAATATAATAAGGATCCAATTTGCTGACACTGTAATGTTGAAGTAGAGACCGGCGTACGTCCAGCTTGCACGCAGCAAGCACTCCAAGCAATCAAAAGGGCACCTATTTTCCGTTGTCGAACAGTACCAGTTGAAATTTAGAGATTCATCAAAATTAGCGAAGGAACACCAAGCACAGAATTGTTAAGAAACAAGGAACTCTGCTGGAAAAACAAACCGATAACAACATCACAACAGCAAAGCAGAGATAGGGCAACATAACACAGTTCGAGAAGCAGGCTAAGTTGAAGTGCACATAGACATGGATGACAGTGAAGGCGGAAAGAGGAAAAAGAAAAAAACTAAGTCAGAAAATCCGGTTCCTCGTGCAACTCGGAGGCTAAAACAACAAATGCGACCACTCGCCGCGATCTACACTGTTCACTTCCTCAACTACTACTACTAATACTACTCTACTACTACTACTACTACTACTGACTAGCTACTACTACTAATACTACTACTACTACTAGCACCTCTCCTTCTCTGCTAGCATTACTACTCTCCACCAATTTTTACTACTTCTACAACAACTACTAGAGTACCATACTGCTTGTCTACTAACTGCTGCTGCTGTCGTTTGCTTTTAGCTACAACGCTACTAGTTTTTCTGTATGCTTTCAGTCGTCGCCATGATCTCACAATTCAGAAGAAAGCAACTGCTATTCTGGGAAAACTGCTAGAGTGTCTTGAAAGCGTAGATGGCTTGCTTAGGGACACAACGCCGCGCTCTCCCTATGCGGTTATTGACTTATTATTACAGTTTTGCTTCGGTATTGGTCCCTAGGACTCGCACACAAGTTAATGCTTTTCTTGCTCATCATGTTTTGTGTTTGTAACTTTTAGGTCATTATTTCAGGAACATTCAACGCTATGCATTCCCTACTGCTGCAATAACCATACCCACTAGTACTAGGGGAAGACGGGGTAAAGAAGCCCATGGGCGGGTAAGAAAGCCCAACCCCAATTATCTCATGAATAAAGGAAATTTCAGTCAAATTTTGCCCATGAGTACGAATGCTAGACATTAACTGCTCGTCTCATGGGCAAAATGAGACTGAAATTTGCCTTCATTTCCATGAGATAATTGGTGTGGGCTTCTTACCCTCCCAGCCTTTTACCCCGTATTCCCTACTACCGGCAAGCTCGACAATACAGTACGCTGCACATCATTCTACGAGTGTGCTGGATCCTCTATTTTACTTCGGGTGAAATGTTATTGTTGCCGATTCTGTCCGTTTTCCACGCCAAAAAGCTGCATTTCTTGAAAAGGGCGAACGCACTGCATATGGATTCAATCCAAATGCGATCCGATTGGGTGACGATGTATTGATCCTGATTCCGCTGAAATACTCCGTCCAAAATATTCTACTATTTTGGTTTACTATGCTCTTCTATACCTCCAATTAGCGAATCGTATGAATGGCGGAAACAGAAATACAGACATATTCATCAGATTCGTGTGTAGATGACTACAACATAGTGAACATAACTTGTAGGATTTCAATCAGATTCATGTAGACAGTAGACAGTAAGCAAAGAACCATGCTCACAAGGTCACAGTCGGATCTCATTAGAATTGAATCCCTACGCAGTGGGTCGGACCTGTGGAAAAGAATGATCATGTGTACTAAGTATTCTCGCGTGCATCATTGCTTTAAATCTTAAAGAAAGAATGTGGTACAATAATTATAATATCTATTTTGTTTCTAAGGTTTCACTATAACAGCGTTTGTGAACCATTGTGCTACAGTGAAGAAAAAATCAAGAACTCTCTCTCTCTCATCTCTTCTCTCTCCTCTCGTCTCTCCTCTCTCTCTCCTCTCTCTCAATCCTCTCTCTCTCTCAAAATTATTGATCAATATCTGTGTCTATATGACGTGGTAAAGTACCGCGAGCGCGCCCGCTCGCGTGTGCGTGTGGTGTGTGAGAGTGCGCGCGCGTATGTGTGTGTGTGGTGGGGTGTGTGTGTGTGTGTGTGTGTGTTTGTGTGTGTGTTGTGTGTGGGTGGGTGTGTGTGGTGTGTGGTGTGTGTGTGTGAAATTAAGTACGTAACTAAGGGGCATGGCGATTTGCTTTTTTGCAATCATGGTGTGTGTGTGGGTGGGGTGAATTTCCTGTTTAAGGGCCGACTATAGACTATGTTGTGCTTCCGTGTTTACACACGTGCACACGCACGGCACACGACTCACGCACGCACACCACATCTCTCACACACTGTCTCACACCACTCGCGCGCGCACGCACGAACGCACGTACGCACGCGCACAGCTTGGAACTCCTAATTAATATCAACTCTAATCTGTAAAGAGTGCGCATGGTGTGAATAGTCAGGAAATTCGAAACTTCGATTGTTTAATTATACATTTGCGTGTATCAGTGCATGTGCCTTTGTATGTGTGTAAGTTGAGTGTCTATGTTGTGTAACATGTGTTCATGGGTTACGTTGATATAATACTGGGCATGGACTGCATTTGTGTAAGGTGCAGCCTTGTGTGTTGAGTGTGTGTGTGTGTGTGTGTGGTGTGTTGTGTTGTGTGTGTGTATGTATGTTTTTTGTGTTTGTGTTGGTATGTGCGCGCGCGTGTGTGTGTTAAATGCATGTGCTTATGTAGGGAGACAAGTATGTCCTATATTTGGTCTCTTTCTTATTCCATGTGTTATAAAAACTTGAAAACTCTCTTTTTGAATAATATTAAGCCTGCTTATGCAACACTAAAAGGTATTTTAATATTGATTTTCGAATCTTGGATGGGGGCATATACTCTGGCTAATTGTTATGGTCTCACAAAGTTTTCTGAATTCCGATGTTGCAAATGACTCAAGGGGGTGTTAATCCTTCCGTAAGACAAGGATCATTCTCGATTCATTTTTTTAATAGTGCGTGATAATCTCCGTAGACAATTTCTGTGAGAAAGAGACTAGATTAAGCTTTGATTGCTGTTAGAACATGGATGAAAACTCACATCTTTTCAGTATATCACACATATAGAGATACCGTCAAAACTTCCAAACCATATGCACAATCCTTCTTTTCCAAAGATTGTCAAAATGTTGCATTCGTGAAATGGATTTTTTGCCATGGAACAATTCCGACCACAATCGTAGTCAGAAGTAGAAGATCATGCCCCAAGTGAAGACGTGCCTAGTATTGCTGTTTCTGATTGGGTGACCAGGCCCACGTCTCAACATGGCGGTGTTCTACAAACAGGGTTTCAAAGATCGCGTCACCTGTGTCTCTATCGCCTTGTCTCTCAGCTGACGAGCTGTGTTTAATTGTGGGCGATGTGCCATCATCTCACAAGTAGTGCTGTTATTTAGCATAAAGAATTGTTTGGTGGTATTATCACGTTTTAAACAAACAATTTTTTACTTGGCCTGTTATGTTTTATGTTGTTTCTCAGTTATGTCCGCAATTATAGCCTGTGAAATGCTACTGTGTACTTCGCCCATTAGAAAAACCCAATCATTAATGCGAATAAGACAATGATATAATCATTCTTCTCCAATTTACGTGTCGTTGTTGTCCTCTGCATTTCATAGTTGCATACGTTTCACATTGGATGCATTTATGTCCCCAGTCTGGTTTCAAAGAAAAATACTGTCATTGTTCGGACAGCTTTCCCGAAATAACCAAGACCTAGTCGATTTTTTAGATGGTGTCTTTTTTCGGTACTGTATTTACCTGTTGTGGGTGGATTTTTGTAAACGATAACAAGCGACACTACCACTGTTACTGAGACTGCGTCACATTGTGACATGGCGTACTGAAACATCCCTCCATTTCTGCCCGTGAAGGTGGCCCTCACAAAAGATGCTGATTGGGGTACTTCTATTCTGTTCGTGCTGTGGCCTTTCCTTTTCCTGTAGGCGAGATACGGCTGTGTGTATCCCAGAAATGATGGCTGGGCGAAGAATCAAATTTTCTAGTTGACAACAGTATGGGCCAACGAATTGTTTGAATTTACACAACTCCAGCTTCATATCTGTGTATATTCTGTTAGGGTTCTTCGCTTTAGACAAACCCTGTTTCATTATTATGCTAAAGTGTGGCCAAACGTCGGTTTCACACGAGTCCATGGGTGTATCAAGACTGTGATTCTTTTTGAAGATTATTCGTTTTCTTCATTACTTTGTATGTAAAATTATGCAAGAGAGTGCTATGACAATATTAAAATTAGTTCGATAACTATCCCTCATTCTAAATTATTTTGTCAAGCGGTATTCCGTCATCGCCATCCTTCAGCAGTATTGATGCCCTCTTTCTTATCTTGTTTCACCTGTTGCTGGGATTGGAGATACATGTCACAGCATGGCAACTGCAAGTAAGCCGCAAGTAACTTGATATTTTAGCATGTATTTCTGGAATGGATAAGAGCTTAGCTTAAACCAAGGTGAAGGAAGCTATTCTACAAAACGTTAAGCGTCACCCCATATTTTTTGTATATATATTTTTGTGGCCATCTTCCTCTGTCAACAAGAACTAATAATAGAGACATACATCTGTACACAGTGTATTAAACATCAGTTTAACTCTCTCGACTATAAGTTTACTTAATTAATATAGTCTCCAGCAGCATAAACCATAATAATGTGACCGTAATCTGCCCGTGGGCTTGTGAGTTGTCACGGAAACTGGATGGCATACCCATGGAAACCATTTCACAAGGACTCTTTGTGCGTTGTATTTTGAATAGTCATTGAGTCGAAAGCAGCTATGTACTCTGCATGCTTGATGGAATGTCCCATGTGTGCCTAACACAGTACAGGCCTCTAGGGTTGGCGTAGTGCTGCTCTTGTGTTGGCAGAGTAGGTGGGGTTAATGCGTCTCTGGGTCCCATTATCACAATCAAGGTTGTTGTATTTTCTCACATGTATTATTCGTTGACATTTTGTTTAAAATGTCAGTTTATGTCTTAATTTTGAAAGGCTCTCTAAATCTCGTATCAACTAAATAAGAAGGAAGGTAGCAGAAGGACTACGAGGTTCGCCGGCCCGTGAGTGACCCGGGTTTGAATCCCGGCCTTGCCTCTAGCTTTTCTGCCCAGTTCAACAAAAATAGAACTGAACGTCGGGTCTATCGGATGGGGACTTAAGGCATGTCTGACCTGTGTGCCTTTCGCACGTAAAAAAAAGGCGGTTAAAAGTTGATGAGAGCAGGGATAAATTACGCTGTCTGTATGAATCAAACTGATAGGCCTAGCTAAGTTCGCCCTCCTCCTCACTCACACACTCACACACATAGGTGACGCTGCACTGGCGGCGACGTGCTCTCCATGTGGGAACAGCACCAATGTCACAAGGTTAGAAAATGCCAAACACCAAATACCAAAATACCAAATAGTATTTCTTGTTGATTTTTGTACGTTATGTATATCGTGAATGTTGTATAGCAGTGCCAGCGCACGTGTGTGTGTGTGTGTGTGTGTGTGTGTGTTGTGTGGTGTGTGTGTGATGTTGTGTGTGTGTTTTTTTTGTGTGTGTGTGTGTGTGTGAGTGGTGTGTGAAAAGACTACTGTGTGCGAATGTGTGTTAGTGGGCATGTGTTATTTAGGAGCGTTTCTGTGTATATAATATTGGTGTGTGCAAGGACTGTTAGCAAGTTCATGATCGCGCAAAAGATCTGTTCAGTACATATTTTTTACAAACTTCCATTGTGCAGTACAGAACTGCCGCAACAAGTAAATGAGAGTTAAGCAGTCATTTTGTCAGATTGTCTGTTCATGGAATCTGCGAATAAAACTGTAATCTGATCCGGGAATTAAATGTATGCAAGCTGAGCAAACTGCATGATGCGTCATATTCAAAATCTATTTCAAAACACTAACTTTTTGTCCTCATGAAAATAAGATCAGTGGCAGCTTTATAATTACAAGTGGTCAGTAAGACACCCGCTGAAATTACGAGTTCCAAATACAACATTGGACACAGAAATGTTAAAAGCAAAGCATTTCAAATGCAGCCAACTTTTCAGTCCTTCAGATTAGGGGTAGGCCTATGGAGCTCGCTATTCACTGAATTTGCTCTTTCATTACTATTTTTATCCTCAATTTCATTATCATCCTCAGTAATTGGCACTCTCTATTCATGTCTATTAGTTTTTTGAAAGTTGAAATGTCGAACATTATTATGTTCGTCATCTACATAAAGTTTTACTATTTGCTGGTCTTAACTAGTGCTGGTTTGCTTTTTATTGTGGATTTTTGATTTGGTGCAGGAGACTACTGTTATTTTGTCGAATGTCATCTTGCTCAAGTTGACATCCACCTGGACAGTCAAATTGCATATGTCCATATTTCCTTCCAGGTCGAGAGGACGTAAAATTCAAATCATTCATTCAGTCCAAATTGCCACTGGACAGTTTAATATACATGTTATATTTAGTATACATCCTGTATTGCTAAAAAGTTCGGGATCTTTCTTTGTTGTTGCACTTCCTCCGGGCAAATTGCCTTCAGGATCGTTCCCAACATAACTTATATATCTACTAATGTCCCTATGTGTCTGTTCAGACCGGAGGACGTGTAAACGGATTTTAATTCATTCAGTCAAATTGCAGTGCCGCTCATGACAAACTTCATGACATCTTCCCAGATCGAAACAGCTTTCTTTGCATAGAGGCACTGTCCCTCCCCATTGGGGAGAAAAAGTGAATCGGCCACATTTTATTATTTTCTTCTTTTCAGACACAGAACAATTAATCAATAAACGTTACTGATTTGCTTTGTGAGTTTACAATACAGACACTGGACACTAAAAAGTTTATCAACGCAATTATTCTGCATTCCAATGCACCACATTTTCAGTCCTTCAGATTAGGGTATGGACTCGGCTATTCACTGAAATTTCTCTTGTCATACTCTTTGTTTTTATCTCAATTGGATAAAAAATATAACTCAGTAATTGGCACTCTCTTAGTCATGTCTATTAGTTTTTTTAATTTACATGGCTTTTATTTGTGGTTTTCGATTTGGTGCAAGAGGACACCATTTCTCTTGTAAATGTCTTCTTGTCTCAAGTTGACATCCACTGGAGTCACATTGCAGCCGAACATGCACGGATGACACACTTCACAGAATCGAACAAGCTGTCTTTGCATACGGCACTGTCCCCCTCCCCCATTGGGAGGAAAAGTAAAATCAGCACAACAATCATATATATACGAACATTTCGGACATAAAATTCCAGTCCCTGTTGTGTGTTTCGGACGAAAGTGTGTATATATTACGCCAAATGTGAACACCACATTGGTGTCCGCTACAGGGAAACTATGACCTACATTCCCCCCAGCCCCTACATGTCCTTTCAAACTGCGTCATGGAAGCCTTGAAGATCGCCTTAGAAACGTGCCTGCAGGTACGTTTCTGGCTCAGATGTCCATCGTCGCAAAACCTAATATGGGGACAGCCTGGGTCCCAATTATTTCCTGTGACTATATTGACGTTTTTATTTCTCAAACTGGACTCAAGTTTGTGGCAAGATGCCCAGTGCCTCTCATCAGTGCCTGCTGCCTCTCAGAAATCAGACAAACAACCTGGTTATCGATTGGTCTCGTTTCAGAGATGATGGGTTACCATCCTCTTGAACGAAACGCATGTCCAAGCTTCAGTGACTGTCTGGAGAGCCTCCATCCTGCCGATATTAATGGACGGTTCAGATATGGAAAACAGCAAACTTCCTTGATGTGAAAACTAACTTTCCAAGACGGCACAATCAACGTACGTCTACAGCAAATAACCATTTCCTATCTGCCACCAACAAGCTGTCCATGCACCAGAGTTGTCAAGGGATTTGTGGCAGTAGGAATAGGAAACGCAGAACTCCGCATGATCTGCAGTGATGACTCTGACCTGGAGTCCAAATAGCGGAATTAACAGATTACCTGACTTTGTGGTGATGGGACAGAAAGACAGCCAAGTTCTAGACTACAGCAGGGAGCTGCGCAGCCCCTTCTGCAGCACCCGGAAAGGAAGACCAAGAAAATCGGGCGGTGTGGTGACGACCTTTGTCCACTGTCCCTTCCAAGGCGGCTATCATCAACCGTAACCTCCCCTCCTCATGCTAACAAAGAAAATGCCAATATCTTCCCCAGTGAGATCCTTATATCTGCAGACAGAATTCGAAGAAAATATATGCGCAATATACAAGACCACTGTACCCATAGATCTGTCCCCACTTGCTCGCACAATAGCCAGGGTTGTTTGTCTGTGACAGACAAATGTGACACTTGCGCCCACAATCCCAGACACACCACAAGTTTCAGTCCCCTTGGGACGGGGAGATCCTGGCAATTATGACAGCATATGATTTGGTACTACCCCATACCTGGTGTATGTGGTTAAGTGCAACATCCACAACATCTGGTATTGGGCTCTACTGTAAACATGAGTACTGCTGCTGAAAAACCACATCACGAGATGCTAACAACAGGAGGTCTACAAGTGTGGTGTGGCGGCACTGTGACAATGGGGACCACCCCATTGATCCTCAACTTCCTTTCCTGTCTATCTTCCAGTGGAGGCGGTCGAGACTTGAAGAGGCCTACTACTCCCCTACGACCTATTGTTCTGGATTGACTGCATCTGGCCCCATCATCTGCAGTAGATACCAGGAGATCTGAGGGCCGTGGTGAAAGAGAAACGAGTCGTGTTCTGATCCCGTTCCTCATATTCGTTCGACTGTCTCTCTGGATACTATGGACCCTGAAAGGCTGGGCTCTCGGCTAGTTTGTCGTTGTACTTGGACGGATTGTCTTGGTTGGTACCGTTTTTCTTCTTGGTGTTTATTTGACAAAGGTGATTGTAACAGCCCAGTCAAGCAAAAAAAAAATTCGTGACAATTTTGTCTGTAAACTACCCTAGTCCTCCAAAAAATAATTTTGTGAACTCTCTCGGAGATTCCTTCACTCAGGTGTTGAGAACTACTGGGTTGTCAGTCTGCTT
This sequence comes from Phymorhynchus buccinoides, assembly GCA_017654935.2. NCBI lineage: Eukaryota > Metazoa > Mollusca > Gastropoda > Neogastropoda > Raphitomidae > Phymorhynchus > Phymorhynchus buccinoides. The sequence goes on from CM065688.1 coordinate 30,474,203, forward strand.
GAACAACGTGGTAGGAATTATTTCTGTAGCCCTACCTCTTTGCCTTCCTTGATCTTAATGCAGCTTGTAGTGGTACTTGTGGAGTGCTCCTCGCGTGGACCTCTCTCAAGCGATTGTTTTGTGTGTTTGTTAGTCTTTACATACATCTGTTTTGCACCTACTTCTTATCTATTTTTTTACGTTGCGTGTGTCCCTGGGTGTTTGTGTATGCCTGACGTATGTGTATGCGTGTGTGTACAATATAGCCCTAACAATGTTTTTAGTCTGTGCTGTGGGGGAATAAAGGTGGCTAGTGCTCGGGGCCACGGTATAGTGTGGGTCTCTGTGCAGAGAGAGAGACTCCGGAGTATGATAGAGAGAGAGAGTTCCTGAGAGAGAGAGAGGAGAGAGAGATAGGAGAGAGAATAGAGAGAGGAGAGAAGAGAGAGAGGACAGAGACAGAGTACAGAGACAGAGGACCTGTCTGTTTGTGGGGGCATGGTTATGAGTTGAGGAGTGTGGTGTGTGTTGTGTGTTGTGTGTGTGTCACTGCGTGCGGGTGTGTATGTTGATGTGTCATTTATTAGAAGTCTGTCATCAACAGGTTCCTGTGGCAGAGGCCTTTTTGGAGACTTGGGGTCCAGTGAGAGGGGGACCTGTTTGCTTGGATTTTCGTTGACAAGTGTACATGTTTGTGTGTGTGTGATGTGTGTGTGTGTTTGTTTGTGTGTGTGTTGTGGTGTGTGGTGTGTGGTGTGTGTTGTGTGTGTGTGTGTGTTGTGTTGTGTTTGTGTGTGATGTTGTGTGTGTGGTGTGTGTGTGGTGTGTGTGTGTTGTGTGTGTGTGTGTGTGTGTGTGTGTGTGTGTGTGTTGTTGTGTGTGTGTTGTGTTTGTGTGTGTGTTTGTGTTTGTGTGTGTTTGTGTGTGTGTGTTGTGTGTGGTGGTGGGTGTGTGTGTGTGTGTGTGTGTGTGTGTGTGTGTGTGTGGGTGTGTGTGTGTGTTGTGTGTGGTGTGTGTGTGTTGTGGTGTGTGTGTAGTGTGTGTGTGTGTTTGTGTTTGTGTGTGTTGTTTGTGTGTGTGGGGTGTGTGTGGTGTGGGTTGTGTGTGTGTGTGTGTTTGTTTGTTGTGTGTGTGGTGTGTGTTTGTGTGTGTGTGTGTGTGTGTGTGTGTTTGTGTGTGTACTTGTGTGTGTGTGTGTGTGTGTGTGTGTGTGTGTGTGGTTTTGAGTCGGGTCATCAGAAGGTTTTCCTGATGGCAGATGGACTTTTGGAATACTTTGGGGTCTCTGTGAGAGGGGTCCTGGTGTACTGGAATTTTGAGGAGGGGTTTACATTGTAGCGTTGTATGTGTTGTGTGTGTGTGTGTGTGTGTGTGTGTGTGTGTGGTGTGTGTGTTGTGTGTGTGTGTTGGTTTGGTGTGAGAGAGAGAGAGTGTGTGATGTGTGTGTGTTGTGTGTGTGTGTGTGTGTGTGTGGTGTGTGTGTGTGGTGTGTGTGTGTGTGTGATTGTTGGTGTGTGTGTGTGTGTGTGTGTGTGTGTGTGTATGTGTGTGTGTGTGTGTGTAGTGTGAGTAGTTGTGTGTGTGGGTGGTGGTGTCTTGTGTGTTGTGTGTGTGTGTGTGTGTGGTGTGGTGGTGAGTAGTGGTGTGTGTGTGCGGGTGTGTGTATGTGTGTGTGTGGTCGTGTGTGTGAGTGTGTGTGTGTGGTGTGTGTGTGGGTGTGTGTGTGGTGTGGTGTGTGTACATTGTTTGTTGTGTGGTGTAACATTGGGTGTGGGTGTGTGTACATTGTGTGTGTGTGTGTGTTGTGTGTGTGTGTGTGGTGTGTTGTGTGTGTTTGTGTGTGTGTGTGAGTGTTTGTGTTGTGGTGTAATTTGTATGTGTGTCGTGTGTGTACTGGTGTGTGTGTGTGTTTGTGTGTGTGTGTTGTGGTGTGTGTTTTGGTGTGTGTGGCGTTCGGGTGAGTGTGATGTGGGTTTTTTTTTTAGCTTTCCTTATTCTCTTCATTTGCTCCTTTTTCTTTTCTTCTTCCTTTCCTTTTATGCAGAGCCTGAAAGCCTATTGCAATAGGCGAACATTGGTGAAATAATGAGCTATCCAAGACGATGAGTGTGAGGTTGTTAATGTTCTTGTGTGTATATATATAATAGGTAGCATATCGTTTGCTTGATAAAAACTTTTTTTTATATATACATATATATATAATACAAGAAAAAGATCCAGCCGCACAAGCCAAACTTCCCACTCCACACACTCTGTAAGCTAAACGTTGTTGCATTTGAAAATGCCGAATTGATTGAAACTTTTCTGTATCTAATGTATGAATTTTGTGAACTTCAGAAACAAGTTAACGTTTACGAAATATTCTGTGTTCACAAAAGAAAAAAAAACAACACAATTTTTATAATAATATAAATGTGCTGATTACCTTGATTTCTACGACGGGGGTGAGGTCCGTGCTTTTGTTGGATAGCTATTTTCTCTTTTTCTCTCCTCTGTCTGGCCGTCTTCGGCGGTCCGACTCCTTTTGACTCGTGTAGGTGTTGGAGTTCCCTCTCCTATGGCGCTTCTCTCCGTATTGTCTGCCTACTTTGGTGGGCTGGTAATTAGCTTTCTATTGAAGTC
>CM065688.1:30477303-30484803 GCA_017654935.2 Phymorhynchus buccinoides
GAGGATTTGGGTTGTAATATGTGAGTGATGAGTGAGTTATGGTTTTGTGTTGTTTGTTGTTTGTGTTGTGTGTGTTGTGGTGTGTGGAGCAGAGAGAGAGAGAGAGAGAGATGGTGTGTGGGTGGTGTGTGTGGTGTTGTGGTTGTGAAGTGTGTGTGTGGTGTGTGTGTGTGTTGTGGTTGTGGTGTGTGGTGTATCTAGATATGTGCATATTTCTATCTCATGATGATTGATATATGCTGCAGCTATTTGTGCTCATAATGTCCCTATACGATGACTTTAAAAACTAACTATTTTTTCCTTAATATCTATTTCAAATTACCATTGTCAATGTACTACCTGAAGATATCGTTAATTACTACATGTATGATACATTTTGTGCATTTTATATAAATTGAAACGACCAAACTATTCAACTGTCTTGACTACAGTATGGTCCTATTCCTCTGAACAATCATCTATTTAAATATGGGATCATGCTCTCTGAATGATTACAATATTAGACTGTAATTGAAGACCATTATGTTATTTTTTTGACATTAATTTTGAATTCATACGTCGCTTTTCATTCTTTTTTAATTTTTTTAGTCTTAAAGTGTTCTCATCTCACGTGGTTGTGTTTGATAATACGGTTTGATACGGCATGCAATGATTGTAAATATCTTTGTTGTGTGCCTCTGTTGGTGGGGTTTATTTGTTTTTGTACTATGGATGCGTTTGTTTAGCCATGTAATTATGTCAGGTGTGTGTGCACGCGCGCGGCCTGCCGCGCTCTTCTGTCTGTGTGTGTGTGTGTGTGTGTGTGTGTGTGTGTGTGTGTGTGGTGTGTGTGTGCGCATCGTGTGTGTGTGTGTGTGTGTAGTAGATGTGTGTGTGTGTGCTGTGTGTCTGTGTGTGGGTGTATCTTTCCATTGCCTTCTTCTGTCAATTGTTTTCTATTAATGCATTTTCAATTGATCATTTGATGGTGTGTTTTAAGATCATATTTTATTAGTTTTAGTTCGCTTTTTAAAAAATTGTATGTTCTATTTGTTTGTTCGTGCTAACGGCAAGTATGAAAAATGGCTAATCTATGTCAATACTGTTTACCGGTTGTAAAATAATAGGTTCATTATCTTATCACTCTTCGCTCTCTCTCTCTCTCTCTCTCTCTCAGGTCCCTCTCTCCTCCTCCTCGCTCTCGTCTTCATCTCTCTCTCTCTCTCGTCTCATCTCGCTCATCTCTCTCTCGTCTCTTCCTACTCACATCCTGCGGTCTCCTTCCATCGCTCCTCTCTCTCTCCTCTCTCTCTTCCTCTCTCATTCGTCTCTTCTCTCGCTCCCTCACTCCTCTCTCTCTCTCCCTCTCTCTTTCTTCTCTTCTCTTCTCTTCTCTCCTCTCTCTCTCTCTCTTCTCGCTGCTCTCTCCTCTCTCTCTCTCTCTCCCCACCTCCCTCTCTCTCTCTCTCCCCCCCAATCTCTCTCTCTCTCTCTATCACTCTCTCAAACTCTCTCTCTCTCAAACTCTCTCAATCTCTCTCTCTCTCTCCTCTCTCTCCTCTCTCTCTCTCTCTACCCCCCCCCCCTCTCTCTCTCTCACCCTCTCTCTCTCTCTTCCTCTCTCTCTCTCCCACTCTCTATCTATCTCTCTCTCTCTCTCTCTCTCGTCTCTTTCTCTCTCTCTCTCTATCTTGTTTTTTGCTTCAGAAAACATACCCTTTTATCTGTTTGTACAAGTGTTTGCGCATGTTCAACGTGTGGCATGTTGCACGAGGTGCATGTAGTTTTGCCGAATGTATCGCGCGTCTGTGTGCGTATGTTGTCTGTGTTGCGCTGTGTGCATCATGTGGAATGTGTTGTGCGCACGTGCGCGTGTGTTGTGAGCGTGCATCAGTGTGTGTATATGCTGTGTGCACATACATGCGCTTTGTGTGTGTGTGTGTGTGTGGTGTGGTGTGTGTGTGTGTGTGTGTGGTGTGTGTGTGTTGCACGAAGCGTACCGTGGGTTTGCATGGTCGCGCATGTGTGCGTTAGTTTCCCGGGTATTTCAATCTGAAATAAATACAAAAAGACAAAAAACATTTTTTATTTTTGACAAGAAAGACTAAAACTGAAGACAATGAACAAACATGAACATTAAGAAGGTATAAATATGCTGCAACTGATTGGCCGTACTTCATCGAGTCGGTGTTTGGTTCCAAACGTCCAAGAGTGGCGAATACTGCCTTCCTTCTTCTTGTTTTCTTCTCGTTCGCTCAGTTTCTGTCATAATGATCGATAGGTATGCGTCCATGCTGCCATTATGCGCTTAACTAAGAAATAGTTAGGCCCCGCATGTCGACTTCGGCTGAAGAAATCTTTGTAAGAATTATAAAAAAAAAGGCTAGAATAATGAACCGTGAGATAGAAAGACGCAGACAGCAGAGGACAGTAAGCAAGGAAAAGCGTAAAATAGAATGACAGACTTGAGGAGAAGTTTACAAGCACAGAACTTCGAGAGAAGTTGGAACTTTTTGCATAAAAGACCCCCCCTCCCCCTGGTATCTCCCGAGTGGAGAACGGAAGATAGAACAACTTAGTTCGTTTGAGACAAGGCCAAGGCTACGGGTGATCGATCACGTTTTGCACCAATTAGTTTTATTCACCCATATAATTGTCCTCTTGACGCATGGGCCGCGCACACACGCCGCACGCACTCTGGCAACACACCCACACACACAGCACAACACACCACACACACACCCAACACACACAACCACACACACACCTCACCACTGTGGTCATATTTGTTTTTTTTCTATCACGCAGGAGAAAGGCAATGCACGAAAAGATCCCCGTTGGATTCCACTTCCTCACATTCTACTCCCACCACCGTGTGTCTCCCCCTTCTCATTCCATCCCCTACTCGTGCACAGACTCGCTCTTCCATGCCATGGACAGACGATTCAGTTGGGACTTTTCTTGCATCTTGCCCGACTAATCTGGGTTAGACCTCTTTTGGGCCGGGCTGTATTGCAAGAGCTTCCCGTTGGGGCGTTCGTAATGGTGCTGTCTTGTGCGTGCTGTTCAACATGACGTCTGACGGGACGGAGTCCATGACTTCATTGGGGGAGGAGTTCATGGCGTACTATGACCGTGTGAGTGGTTCCTGAGCTCTGCTCTGACGCATCCACGGCAGCCTTCTAACCGGCGCTGTCCTTTGGCTACACGCCCTTGATGATCGTCTTCTGCAAGGCTTCGACGATCCGTGTGCTGCGACCTTTGTCGCTGACCCTGACCTTGCGACCACGAAGGTCACAGCTTCTTGGACCCGCGTGCTGACCTTGAACCCTCAGTAATGTGCCCCTGGAGAGATCAGGGCGTGCTTGTGACTGTTCCGAGCAGGGTTGTTCTTCACCCCCCTCAGCCAGACAGAACGGTTGGAACAAAGTCCCAGAACAGTCAGCACAACAGCGTTGCTGTGCACTTCCTTAACAGATTCCCATCCAGCTCTTTAACATGACCCAGTCGTTGTGCGCATGCCTCCGTGAAGTGGACGTTCTTCCTCGGAAGGACGTTCCCAGTCTGATGTCCCTGTGTCGCTGTGCCATTTTGAAGCAGATGAGGCATCAGGCCGCAGCGTTGCTCAGGGGTGTTTTTGGAGCTGGGTCAGGCCCGAGGACAGACAACTCAGAGGCAGCTAAGCAAGGGCCTCACGGTACATGCGGAATATGTCCTGAAGTATGATGACTTGCTGCCGGGGTGACTGTTTCGCAAACCACAATGAAGTAGAAACAAACAAGGCACGATAGGTTCTGTGCGTCACATTTAATGGTCTAAGGAAATGTAGCCACGGTCCCTGGAAACCTTTTTAAACCCCCCTATCGATGTTCGAACGTGTAACATCTTACGGCTTAAGTTTTTAAAAACAATAATTATTATGTGACTAACTTATTGCGTGCGTTCAACTTTTAGCCCTCATTGGTTTTAGCTACTATGTGTTTTAAATGTTAAAAAAAGTTTGCATTTTCCAAAACTGACTTATTGGCTATTTAAAGGTTGACTCTGACGGATGAGTGTTTGCAAGAACAGGTCGAATCACCAGAAAGAGCTTTTTCAAGGATCGCACACTCACTTTGCTCTGGGGTTTTTATAGCTAAACCCGTCAAAATTGCGATTCCTCTTTGGCCGGAGATGCCGGAGAAGTAGCCCTTTTTGGATGGGGTGGGTGGAGTCACGAATTGCGGTTGAAGCGTTTTCTTTTTGTGTAGTGTAGTAAAAATAGAAGAGCTATTTCCTTTGGTTGTGAGCAAACCTCTCTATTGATAAACTGTATAAAAATGTAAACAAAAAGCAGAAAAAAGGCTTGTATTCAAAAGTTCGTGCAAACCATTTGGTCTAGACACGAGGCGGCCATTAGAAAAGAGACGACAGACGCCTATCTCTTTGGTGAAATAATTTGACTTCCAGCACCTCCGCCAAGGAGGATCGCCTATTTGATGGCTTGATTTGTGGGAAACCGAAGCAAAGTGAGTATTGCAATATCTGTAAAAGGTGTTTTCCTGATTGATCTGGACGTGTTTTCGTACAAAACCTCATCCATGAGGGTGCCCCCCTTTAAAGGTATTTTGTAACTTTACCATCGGTATCAATATGTATTGTTGTAGCATGAGAGATTACAAATAGGTATTGTAACTTACCATCGGTATCACTATGTATTGTTGTATGCATGAGAGGAGTACAAAGGTATTGTAACTTACCATCGGTATCAATATGTATTGTTGTAGCATGAGAGGAGTACAAAGGTGTTTGAAGAAACAATAGCAACTGTCGCAAATACACAACGAATAGCAAATGTCAATGTCGTCATGCATTTTATTCATCTTTGTAATGTCATGCGACTTGCTATCAAAATATGTGCTTATATTTATGCATGCTGATGTCACTGTATCGTGTACGGCACCTGGGCGAGAAGTTCTTCCTTACAAGTGGAATATGAAGTGTGTGGCATTGAATTGAAATCTGACTTGAAAGTGAAGCAACAATGAAACACCTTGAATATTAGAATGTGTTTGATGATTTATTGTGCAGGAGCCAAAAAAAAAAACTAAGAGCAGACAAATTGAACGGACATTATAAAAGTGTTTGCCGTGTTTTGCGTGTGCGTTGCGGTGTGTGTGTGTGTGGTGTGGTGTGTGTGTGTGTGTGTAAGTGTTGTGTTGGTGTGTGTGTGTTGTTGTTTGTGTGTGTGTGGGTGTGTGTGTGTGTGGATTGGGCACTTGTAGGAGTTTGTGTGTGGATTGGTGTGTGTGTGAGGTAGTGAGTGTAACCGCAGGTCGTTCACTGACGTCATCCGCCACTGCAGCAGTGTGAGAATAGGAATTGTTCGGAAAAGTAAAATGGGAGTCCATTTCATGGTGTGTGGGAGTGATATTGCCTAAATCAATCGAGAGCAAACAGTGAAGAGAGTTACTCTAGTCATTTATTGTTGTGATGGGTGAGGAGAAAGTCGCCTCGTGTGTTTGAGAGGGACAGGGACAGGGACTTAGAACAGGAGTGCGACATTCAGAGAGAGAGAGATTGTCATTTATAGAGAGAGCGAGGAAGAGAATGAGCAGGAGTTCTAGAGAGTTTGTGAGCCGGAGAGTGAGAGAGAGAGGCTAATTGAATCTTTAAAAAATCATTATGCCGATCGTCGCTGAAGTGCAACCTGGGCTTGAGTTTGTGTCTTCGCAAAATGTTATTAGTAAAATATTGGTTGGCTATGACTGGTCGTTATTGTTTGCTGCTCGATCAGTTATAGCATTTAACTTGATATGATTTTAGTGAATGCCATCTACAAAGCTGCGTGTGGTTTTCATGATCAAAGCAGGTGTGATGTAGTAGAATAACGGCACCACATTTACATATATGACAATTTGGTTTTAACACAATCAAGTGCTTCTACAAATGCAGGAATGAAAATGGTCGTTCAGCATATGAGAAGAAACACTCACGCAAAAAATGCTTACTTCGAAGCTTTCGGGGGCAACATTCGTTCAAGATTTTGTAAGCTTACTTACGTCGTCAGGTCTCGGTACTCGTCTTTCAGGATCAATTGCATTATGCCGATTACAGCAGCATCAACAACAAAAAGACACCCCTCAAATGTGTCATGTTCATTGCTATGTGCTGTTTTTCCAACAGTTTCCATGGAAAGTGTAATGTACATAATATATATTTTTACAACGCAGTGGCTTTCTGCTTTCTTCTGGACGCACAGAACGATAAGAACGTTTCTCTGAAACGGGATCCCATGGTGTAATACACAAAGATGTTGAAGCTGGAGTTGGTATAGCACAGCAGTTCATTGACCCACACGGTGGTCAGATACATATTTTGATTCCGTCGCCCAGCATTCATTTCTGGTAAAAGCAGCCAGCTTATTCTCGCTACAGAAAATGGAAAAACACAGGCAATGAATAGAATGGAAGAACCAACCAGCATCTTAGTGAGAGCAACTTCACGGGCAGAAATAGAGGTGGATGATTCAGCACGCCATGTCACAATTTGTCGAAGTTTTAATACGGTAACCATTGTAGATGTAGTTATCACAGCTAAAACACATCCGGACAGACCAGCACTAAAGAAAAAACCGTCCAGATAATCCACTAACTTTTGGTGTTTTATGTACAGTGTTCCCGCGATAAGTGTCATTTCTGTAAGGCCAGTCTGGGGGTTATAAACACAGCCTATATGAAACCGGAACATCACTATGAAATAGAGGCCAACCACTACGACATATACAACAAAGATGACGGCTAACATGGTTCTGCTCCGCATCAACGTTTTAAATTTCAGTGGTCTGAGTACACAGTAGCATCTTTCACAGGCTATGATAGCGGAGAGAACTTGCGAAACATAAGCGAAACCCAGAAGACCACTTAAATGGTTATTGATTACAAAGGTGATCACATAACCATATAATTCTTTAGAAGTGAACTGCAGAATCGCTTGCTCAGCATGGTGACACATTGCCATTATCAAGTACAGTTCATCAGCTAGAGACAAAGCGAAAAGACACACGTTGACGCGATCTTTGAAACCCTGTTTGTAGAACACCGCCATGTTGATGACGTTTCCAGGTCCACCAATCAGAAACAACAACACCAACAACGAGTCTTTCACTCTGCGTGTTATTTCTTCTACCTTTGCACTTACGATATTATCAGGATTGTCCCAAGGTAGGTAATCCATTTCACTGAAAACAAACTGCTGACACCCCTCTGGTAGTGAAGCATTATGGGATGCAATTCTGAGGAGACTGAGTGTTGTAGACAGATTCACGAATTGCATGGTTTCTTTCATATTCTAAAACATAACAAAGTAACGATAATCACATTCATATGTTTAAATTAAGATATTATACCACTTTCGTATTACAGCCGAATCCGCTTATAAGAAACTCGCTTATAACCATGCTAACAAATTTTCTCTGCCGAACTCCTTCTTTCTTATCTATTATCTAAACTCGGATATAAGAAACTCGCTTATAAGAAAACT
>CM065688.1:30489803-30497303 GCA_017654935.2 Phymorhynchus buccinoides
AGAGCACACAGAGAGAGAGAGAGCTTCCCCGAGACTCTGAGAGAGAGAGAGAGAGAGAGAGAGAGAGAGAGAGAGAGAGAGAGAGAGAGAGGTGCACACATTCACCCTATCTTATTTCAATAGGGGGCACACAAAAAACGCACACTATCCAAAGGCGCAAACGGCAAAATGCGAACAATTTTACCGTCCAAAGGCGCACATTTCAACCGTTCAAAACCGCACACCAGGTATTCCTTGTTTTTCAGATAGGTTAGGGATAGGGTTAGGGATAGTTAGGGATATGTTTAGGGATAGGGTTAGGGTTAGGGTTAAGAATAGGGTTAGGGATAGGGATAGGGTTAGGGTTAGGAATAGGGTTAGGGATCGGTTTAGGGTTAGGAATATTTCTTACACTAAACGTATGTATGTAGTCCGAGCGGTGCAGATAAAATGTTAGTCCACACGGGATTAGTCCTAGTCCACCCGTCTCAAAAAACAACTGTGCGCTTTCGGATTGTAAATATCGTTGCGCTTTTCTACCATAAATATGTGCGCCTTTTGACGGCTTTGCGCATTTGGGAAAAAGCAATATTGGGCGCTTTTCGACTGTTGCCTTTCAATATTATGTTAACATTGTGGAGTGGAAAAGACAAGGTTCAAACATAATTTTATAGCACACGTGGACAATCTTTAACAACATTTACTGGTCAATTATTAATTAGGAGTAGAACATTACATGACCAAAGGCTTGTATATGAACCAGTTTTGTCTAAAACATGCACAGTTTCCATTAACAAATGAGCTATATTCCTCTAGACATTATTTTATTCTCCTATGTTTTTAGCATTGAACAAAAGGTTTGAAACACTGGGTTTATATTTCGCAATTTACATTTATATATGAAAAATGTGGCATACAAAATGATCCAGTCAAGACTTGCATCAGTGTATATGTTTTCTTTTGTACCAAATAAAACAAGCTCTTTATCAAATTGGAAATCTTGACTTTGTTGGCAATTTGCATTTAAAAATTACTGAAAGTTCACCTAAAACTGTTGAACAATATTGCAATCATATAACATATGGGGTATTGTCTGTTCAGTATTTTTACAAAAGTTACAGAGGGGCGAGTCTGTTATTTTGCAGATGTAGAGATATTTTTCGGTTGGGAGAAGTCGGTGTAGAAGTCTGATTTGAAACATCGTAATTGTATGTCATCAGTAATTTTGTAGGGATGGGAGAATATTTTAGTCCAATTTAAGTTTTCGTATAAGTTTTTCCATTTTGAGATTGCAGTAGGGGTAGCGTTATTTTCATTTAGTTTAGCTTGAACAAATGTATTTCCCTTTTTAATACAAGACCAAATTTTATTGTCAAGCAGCTTATACCTCGGCGTTAAGTTTACATTAACCTTTTGACAGTAGTGTTTTACAGCATTCAATATATGTTCATACCTCAGAAAATCAATTCTAACGTGTGGGTATCTTAGCAAAAGCTTTCGGTAGTTTAAAAAGTTACCAGTCTCGTCAACTAGTTGTTTAACTTGATAAATGCCATTATTGTGCCATTCTCGTATATAAATTACAGCATTATCTCTTAATAAGTTTGGATAATAGTGAATATATTCTGCCGTAGAAATGATAGTGTTGTACCAAAGTATTATTAACTGACTGACAGGACATCTGAAATTCTTCTGTGTCGACTTAGATTGGGAATTAGTTACTTAAATCATGACCTCTTCAGCAAGCATATTACTAATAATTATGCATGTGAATGTGGATTCGAAAGAGAATATGCTGCCCACTTTCTGACTAACTGTCCACTCTTTCAAAACTGGTGTACCCAGACAATTGATCTTCTTCCTCATGATGTAAAGAACAATGCCCAGACACGTCTGTTTGGGAGAGCCGACAAAAATGTCCATGAAAATGTTCAAATTCTTCAGATGGTTGGAAAGTTCATCTGTGATACCACCCGTTTTTCATACGAATGAATGCATTTTTGTCTATGATTAATGTTCTATTCTACGTAAATAAACTTGTCCCTGATTATTAATGATTATGAAACATGTTTGAACTTAAAATTTGACTAATCGCGTACAATTGTTTGCCCCAGTTTTTCTCTTTTGATTACGCTTTTTCGTTTACATTTATTCTTACACGTGTGTTTGTAAATGTTGTACCTTTGTACGTTTACTTTTTCCATATTATCTATTGCCTTCTTTGTTAAATGTTTTTTTCCATGATGATTCTTGTTAATTAATTATGCAGCTGTTCTTTTGTAATTTATAAATGTGTTGAGTACGCCCATAAGCTTTAGCTTGTTGTACTCTTGCGCTGAGATATAGTTGTATCTGCATGACATTGTCTTAAAAAACAAGTTGTTTAAACCAATATATTCTGCCATAAATTCGTGTATATCAGTTGCTTGACACTTCACAAATATATTTGTATAATGCTTCAGGACATCTCTCCAGAAGGGATTGTTAATATTTAGCATAAGATGGTTTGCATATTCTGAACCAAGGTTTTCAATTTTCTGTAAATCTGGATACATGTTAATTGTAAATTCCCTAAAATGTGATTCAGTTAATAGTCTTCTTAAGCAGCTTAATTTCATAGAAGATAAAAATGTTCGGATATTTATTATTCTCAGTCCTCCATCTTTATATTGTTTAGTCATTATCAGCTTTTTTATTTTACTTTGTTTCTTGTTCCATAATAATGCAAAAAACTCTTTATCCAATTCATAAAGAAACTTTTTGGAAGGATCTAAAAGATTTATTAACAAATGTATGATTTTCGAAAGAACAAGAGTTTTCAATACTGTAATCCTTCTGAAAGGTGATAATTGTCGTTTATTCCACTAATTAATAATTCTTCACATTTCCAGGTGCTTATTTTCAAAGTTTATATTCTCAATGTTATGAATATCTGTTGAAAATTGTATTCCCAAAATACTAAATTCGCCTGGTTCCCACACAAAGTTTTGGTCTCTCATGTATCTAATGCTATATTTTTTTCTACTTCCTATCCAAACTACCTTAGTTTTTTTCAAAATTAATCTTTAGGCCAGAAATTTCTGCAAATTCGTTTAAAACAGATATTGCTTCCAGAAAGGATCTGTCACTACCATCTAAGCACAGTGCAGTGTAATCAGCAAATTGTGATAGTAAATTGTTTTTACCTTTTATTTTATTACCTTTTATGTTGACATTTTTAAAAAATCATTAATGCAGATACAAATACGGTGAAGATGGATCCCTTTGTCTCACTCCTCTTTTTATGGAAAACCAAGGAGTGTATTGTCCATTTACAGAAACAGATGTTGTAATGTTACAATAAAACGTTTGGACCCATCGAATTAAATCAGGCACAAAATTTAAAAAATCGTAGACATTTTTGCAGAAAAGACCATGATACACTATCAAAGGCCTTCGCAATGACTACTAGCAAAAACATTCCAGGTATGTTAGTTTTCTCAGTATATAATAATATGTCATACACTAATCTAATATTATCACCAATATATCGACCTTTAAAAATCTTTCTGATTTTCATGAATGATATATGGCAAAACACATTTCAATCTGTTTGCAATGCATGCAGAAGCAATTTTGTATGTAGTGTTCAAAAGAGAGATAGGATGCCATTTGTTTTACATATCGTGTAGGTTTGCCTTCTTTCCGTATGCTTGTTATAATTCCCTGTCTCCGAGAGACAGACAATTCACCTGCGTGGAAGCCCTCGTTAATGGAACGCACAAGAAAAGCACCCAGATCAGCAAACCCACCAGGGCCCGGGCTTTTTCCATTTTTCATATGCTTTAATGCAGTTGCTGCTTCAGTGTATGTAATTTTTCCTTCAATGCTTCTACTGTCATCATCAGACTGAACTGGAGCTTCAGGAAATGCACCCGAAATGTTTATATCTGTTGCATCTCTGTAGCTGTATAATTGCTCGTATTAATGTTTAATTACGTTTAATATTTCTTTTGGATCTGTAATAATGTTGCCATCACTATAATCTAAGAAAGGAATTGATATATCAATAAAGTTTCTATTTTCCAAATTACAAAAATATATACTAACCTTTTCAACTTCGAAGCTTCATTTAGCCATCTAACTTTGGACCGTGCGGCTATGCCCTGGATTCGCGATTCCCTTAAGTTCAGCCTTTAGCTGCTCTAAACTATGAATTTCATTTTAATGTATGTTATCCTCAATATGTTTTATTTTTTGTTCTAGATCACATTATTATTTAATATTCTGTTTCTTTTCAAATGTCGAATAAGATATAGTTTTTCCTCTAATCTTCAACAAAAGAGTTTAAAAAAAAGTCTTTCCTCAATTTGAAAAACATCATTGGAAACATTGTCAATATTTTCTAAATTATACACTGGTATAGCATATTGTTTCTCTACTTCGTTAATTACTTGTTTTATTTCCTGTACATACTGCTTGTGTTTTTAGTAAACTATTATTAAATTTCCAATACGGTCTATCGCGTTTAAATTAATCTTTCTTCAATACTAAAGTAACAACCGAGTGTAGCATTTCATCTTAGTCGATTAAGCTATTCGGTTTGATACTATCCCTTAGCACACCAATACCAGTAGTTCATACAACATACAAACCTAGCAGAGTGCAGCCATGTTTGACGAAAAAAAGACAAGCGGAAAGGACACAGCCACACATGCAATATTATGATGACGAAACTAGTAATATTTCGATAAACAGAGTGCACATTAAGTGTGTTCTGTTTGTTCATTTCTAGTAGCAATGAAAGTAAATATATTTTGCTACACAGAGTATATGGTATGCGAAATGGCAAAAGGGAAAACAGGGGGCGCAATCCAGAGTACTGAGAGGAAGACCCACACTAAAGAAATGTGTTTCTGTGCTTCAGTACAATGGAATGCCCTGCTATGAAATAAATTTGGAGATTTACAGAACATTAAGAGCATCCATTGTTTTGTATGCAAATGACATGGACAACCCCGCAGGGAACATTATGAATGATTTTGCAGTACTACAAAAAGGTAACAGAGGAGCTGAATGAATGGGGAATCACAGTTGCCCGCTGGTGTCTTCATTAACCACATCAGTGATTGAAGGGGCAGTGAAGTTCACGTAGCTTGGCAGTGGCACCAGCAACAGCTGCTAGATATATTGACACTATGATAGCTACAAAGTGAGAGAGAGAGAGAGAGAGAGAGAGAGAGAGAGAGAGAGAGAGAGAGAGAGAGAGAGAGAGAGAGAGGAGCACAGGGATAGGTGGAAAGCATCAACCAGTCGAGGACGGTGCTAACGCCTTCAGGGCACTCAGGAGAACAAAATAGAGAGGACAAGTGGAACAGAAGGAAAGCTTAGCTGCGTAGAACCCCATTTACCCAAATTCCAGGGTTTCTCTTGCCCACCATGTGAGAAAGTATGCGGCTCCAGGATCGGCCTTCACAGCTACCAGAACACACACTGTCAAGGCCTTTCTTCCCAAGATCCTCTGGCCAGAGGAAATAGCCAGACGATAGCCAGATGGCCACCGACATAATTGTCTTGTCAAGCAATGGACGAGCTGTTTTATGCTCAATGTCTAATTCACACCGGGTTCAGCGACGTATAGAAAGTGCAAGTTTGAAAGCAATTTGTCTTTTGTATTCTATTCATGCATAAGCATTACTTTTTATTAAACCTTCTTTTTCTAAATTGAACAAAGGGTGAATAATCTCGTTCTAATTAACTCCCCTCTACCAAAAGTGGAGGGTCATAAAGGCGAACTTGGCACATGCGTTTCTGAGAATGATGCTTTTTTTTGCTTTTTTGAGAATGATGCTTTGTTTATCTCACGTTTGGTTCTGACCCACGCACTGCTAGATGATTGGTATCGTAATCAACTTTGGTGGAGGGGAGTTAATTAGAAAGAGAGTATTCACCCTTTGTTCAATTTCGCTATCTCCTCTCTTGGCCTCACTATTTCATTGTTCTGTTTTCTAAATACAAGAAAACCCACAATTTCCACGTTCTGAGACATAACGATTTTTAAATGTTTTATTTGGAAAAAAATAATAGTTACAGAGCAGTAACCTGGCCCTGCAGTCATGAGTGCGTCTTAGACACCCAAAACGGGTAAGAAAAATAGTAATGGTAAAGGTGTCCCATACTCGGCCATAGGGGCAGTGAACTGTTAGAGGTTCACCGTGTCAAGGGCACGGCATCATGGAAGGCGGAGCCCATCCCTCTCCTTCCGCCGCCTTTTACAACATGGGTAGTGGTATGCAAATAAGGCTAAGCAGCCAAATCGTTTGGGGAGTTTAGTCTAATTTACATACTACTACCCGTGTTGACTGTCTAAGACGCATTCGTGACTACGTGACCTGGGATTTCTCCTTTCGTTTGCTCCTTGTGGAGGTTTGCGTCGTATCAGTGCCATCGCATCTGACATGACAGAGATGCGGAGGACTCTTCTCAGGCGATTAATCTGAAAGCCAGGATTCTTCTCTCTTTTCTCTCAGCACGGGCTGCGTCTGTGCAACATCATTTGGTTTGCAGATCATTACTTTATTGTTTTAAAGACCCACCAGGTCACGTGTCAAAATCACGGGTTTCACGTGTTTTCCTTCTTATAGCTGGTAAGAAATATTGTTTTGATCAGGTTTGACTCCCATACAAATGTTCCCCAAATTGAAAACGAAACATCATTTTAAAGAGAAGCCTCAATTTGAAGTTGAGGACATTTGTATGTTGGTCACAGCTACCCAGAAAAAAACAAGGGACTTAATCGTGGTGCGTCAGTGGTTTTTTTAAAGTAAACTTTACAGTGTATTTTCATTGCATTTTTTCGTACAAAAACATGGTAGTTTTTCTCATTCCTTTTGATATTATTGTATGCTTTTTTCCTGTTGTTCTCCATGATCTTGTTGTTGTTGTTGTTGTTGTTGTTGTTGTTCTTCTTCTTCTTCTTCTTCTTCTTCTTCTTCTTCTTCTTCTTCTTCTTCTTCTTCTTCTTCTTGTTGGACGTGCGTACGTATGTGTATGCTTGTGTGTGCAGGTGGATCTACGTGCGTGTATGTGTATGTGTTTGCGCATGTGTTTGTGTCAGGTCAAGTCAAGTCAACTCAAAATTATCTTTTTTGACGATAAAGGAGTAAGCAACAAGCTTTTTGTTTCATCCTGTGTGTGTCCGTGTGTATATCTGTGTGCATGTGTTACGCCCAATCCGTGAAATTGCCTAGTTCGTGAACTAGTGAATTCATTAATACATTAATTCGTGAAACAGACAATGCATTACCACATGTTTTTAATTCCCATTCACACAGGTATTGATTAAGGTTGATTCAACAGTAGCACACTTTTCCACATTGTATGTGCACCCAATCCAGCCCCCCCCCCCCCCCCCCCCCCCCCCCCCCCCCCCCCCAACAATAACAAATGCTACTCTGGGGCATGTTTGAGTCACATGTTGTATCGAACGTTTTATCAAGTCTGAATAAGGAAAACAAATAACTCATCTACGGTGTGAGCTGT
>CM065688.1:30502303-30507303 GCA_017654935.2 Phymorhynchus buccinoides
TAGATTTCATATTGCTGTCTGATTCCATTTTTCTGCAATGAGTGGCCAATGTCTGTCCTTTGGTTTAGACCGCTGAATATGGTACCAATATTGGCCTGCCAGTATGTCTCCCGATGTAGCAATCTATCTTCTGCTTCTACGGATTCTATAGCATGTATAGAGAGAAAATTGAGGTTTGGGTCCTCTGTGTGTTTCTTTTCTGTCACATGCTTTGCAACTGCACATTTCTTAATTTTCTTCAACTTCACATCTGACTTGTGGTTAGCCCACCTTAGCTTGAGATTCTTTGTTGATCCAACATACCAATTGTCAGGGTGTATTTTACACTGCAGAATGTATATGACATTTGGTGTCTTGCATGACAAGTTTTGCTTGATCCTCCATATCCTGTTGTCCCAAGGGCTTTGCAAGGACAACAGAGTGGAAGAGTGTGAGCAAGTGTCGCATCTTTTTGCATCACATGGATGAAACCCGGGCTTGTTTTGCGGACCATGTTTGGGGAATCGGTTCGGCACTGTGGGTTTGAAGATTTCACCTATGTTTTTGCGCTTTCTTTCTGCGGCAATTATAATTTTCTTTGGGAAGATGTCTTTGTTTAATGGGTGCGCATTTAAAAGGTGTAAGTTGTCCCTTATGATTTTTGACTTTGCGGGTACCCTAGGGTCATACTGTGTGACCCATGCTATTTTCTTTTCTTTCTTTTTTCTTTCCTTAAAAACAGTTTCATGCCTGTCCTTATTTGCCCCCTTCTCTAGTTCTTTGCGCGCCTTGTTAAAAGGCCATCCTGCTAAGCTGAAATGATGGGCATATTCATCTAGTCTTTTCTTTAAGGTGTCTTCTTCACTGCAAAGCATTCTGAGTCTAGTCCCCACCCCAATCAGCAGTCCTCGGAAAACTGCTGGAGGGTGGCAACTGGACTTCGGGAGGTAGCTAGAGAGAGAGAGAGAGAGAGAGAGAGAGAGAGAGAGAGAGAGAGAGAGAGAGAGAGAGAGAGAGAGAGAGAGAGAGAGAGAGAGAGAGAGAGAGAGAGAGAGAGAGAGAGAGAGAGAGCAAGAGAGCGAAAGAGCGAGAATAAGCAATAACATGTGTTTGTACATCCAGCCCTCCAGAGAAAGAGCGAAATAGAGAGAGAGAGAGAGAGAGAGAGAGAGAGAGAGAGAGAGAGAGAGAGAGAGAGAGAGAGAGAGAGAGAGAGAGAGAGAGAGAGAGAGAGAGAGAGAGAGAGCAACATGAATCTGTACTCCATGATTATGCCGATCATCCCCAAAGTGGAAGAAGGGCTTGAGTTTGTGTCTTCTCAAAATATTATTATAATCTTTGTTGTTTATGAGTCGTTGTTATTGTTTGCTGCTCGATCAATTATAGCATTTAAC
Source organism: Phymorhynchus buccinoides (assembly GCA_017654935.2). NCBI lineage: Eukaryota > Metazoa > Mollusca > Gastropoda > Neogastropoda > Raphitomidae > Phymorhynchus > Phymorhynchus buccinoides. The sequence goes on from CM065688.1 coordinate 30,503,677, forward strand.
TTGATATGAATTTAGTGAATGCCATCTACAAAGCTGCGTGTGGTTTTCATGATCAAAGCAGGTGTGATGTAGTAGAATAACGGCACCACATGTACATATATTTATGACAATTTGGTTTTCACACAATCAAGTGCTTCTACAAATGCATGAACGAAAATGGTCGTTCAGCATACGAGAAGAAACACTCACGCAAAAAATTATTTCTTTGAAGCTTTCGGGCAACATGTTTTCAACATTTTGTAAGCTTACTTACGTCATCATGTCTCAGTACTCCTCTTTCAAGATCAATTGCATTATGCCGAATACAGCAGCATCAACAACAAAAAGACACCCCTCAAATGTGTCATGTTCATTGTTATGTGCTGTCTTTCCAACAGTTTTCATGGAAAGTGTAATGTACATACTATATATTATTACAACGCAGTGCCTTTCTGCTTTCTTCTGGACGCACAGAACGATAAGAACGTTTCTCTGAAACGGGATCCCATGGTGTAATACACAAAGATATTGAAGCTGGAGTTGATATAGAACAGCAGCTCATTGATCCACACGGTGGTCAGATACAGATTTTGATTCCGTCGCCCAGCATTCATTTCTGGTAAAAGCAGCCAGCTTATTCTCGCTACAGAAAATGGAAAAACACAGGCAATGAATAGAATGGAAGTACCAACCAGCATCTTAGTGAGAGCAATTTCACGGGCAGAAATAGAGGTGGATGATTCAGCACGCCATGTCACAATTTGTCGAAGTTTAAATACGGTAACCATTGTAGATGTAATTGTCACAGCTAAAACACATCCGGGCAGACCAGCACCAAAGACAAAACCGTCCAGATAATCCACTAACCTTTGGTGTTTTATGTACAGTGTTCCCGCGATAAGTGTCATTTCTGTAAGGCCAGTCTGGGGGTTATAAACACAGCCTATATGAAACCGGAACATCACTATGAAATAGAGGCCAACCACTACGACATACACGACAAAGATGATGGCTACCATGGTTCCGCTCCGCATCAACGATTGAAATTTCAGTGGTCTGAGTACACAGTAGCATCTTTCACAAGCTATGATAGCGGAGATAACTTGCGAAACATAAACGAAACCCAGGAGACCACTTAAATGGTTATTGATTACAAAGGTGATCATATAACCATATAATTCTTTAGAAGTGAACTGCAGAATCGCTTGCTCAGCATGGTGACACATTGCCATTATCAAGTACAGTTCATCAGCTAGAGACAAAGCGAAAAGACACACGTTGACGCGATCTTTGAAACCCTGTTTGTAGAACACCGCCATGTTGATGACGTTTCCAGGTCCACCAATCAGAAACAACAACACCAACAACGAGTCTTTCACTCTGCGTGTTATTTCTTCTACCTTTGCACTTACGATATTATCAGGATTGTCCCAAGGTAGGTCATCCATTTCAGTGAAAACAAACTGCTGACACCCCTCTGGTAGTGAAACATTATGGGATGTAATTCTGAGGAGACTGAGTGTTGTAGACAGATTCAAGAATTGCATGGTTTCTTCCATATTCTAAAACATAACACATTAACGATAAGCACATTGATGTATTTAAATTAATATATTATTATACCACATTCGTATTACCTCGGACGGTTCGATTCATAGGTAATCAATGCTTTGTACGATACATACTTTTACATTGAATCACCCGATCGTAGTTCCATAACTATAGTATAACAGTATTGCATTTATCAATATTTTCTTTCTTCTCCTTCTTCTTCTTCGATCTCCCAGACAGTTTCCTGTCAATTATGAGTGCAGATGCGTCATGCTGCTGTTATGCGCATAAGTAAGAAACCATTAGGCCCAGCATGTCCGACTTCAGCTGGAGGATATCTTTTAGAAAGCGTTTCTTGAAACAGGCAGGAGAATGGACCGGTAAGGCAGAAAGATAGTAGATGACGGCAATCAAGGGGAAAAGGCAGAGTCAAAGAGACTGACAGATTAGAGTCAAGTCAACTTTTTTTTATTCCAAAAACCCCTGGGGGCACAAGAGGAAGTTACAAGCACAGAACTTACAGAAGGTAGGGGCACCAATTATACAAAAGACCCCCCGGGGGAATATTTTCTTTAAATACTGGTAATATAAAATTTGACAGGATACAACTCACTTGGTAACGTATCTAGTGTTTAACAACAAGACATAATATTAAGCTATTTTGTTTTGAAAACAAATAAATCATTGTTGACAGAATGATAATAGATTGTTAAGAACAATATATTGAAAACAAACATCCAAGAAAATGTGGCTTTTTGAAACGGAGCTAACCGTGAGAAAAAAGCCCCAAAGCAGGGATAGGCCTACATGTACTTATGAATATAAATGAAGAATGCTAATGTGTACCTGTAAAGAACGAGTCATGAATTAGGTGGACAATAATATTAAAAACTAAAACAGCGGCAAGTGCTTAATATTGAACAATGCATGTTGATGGATGAGTGCACGAGAGAATGAAGGAATTGTGGAGCGGAGGGATGAGAGAAGGAAATAATATAAGCTGTAGGAAAACAGCGGCAACGTAGAGACAACTCAGAATTGATTAGTTATAATTATGCTGTTGTTTAAACATAAAAAAACAGCAACTGGAACTTAGTAATTACAAATGCCAAGTTAATTGTGGATATTGTTCGTGTGGATATGAACGAGAGCGCACGCGCGTGTGTTAGTGTATGTGTGTAGGTGCGTGCGCGCATTATGCGTGCGTGTTTTGCTTTTAATTTCGAACGTGTGAGTTAGAATGAGTACGCATAAGCGTATGTGTGTGTGTGTGTGTGTGTGTGTGTGTGTGTGTGTGTGTGTGTGTGTGTGTGTGTGTGTGTGTGTGTGTGTGTGTGTGTGTGCATGGGTGTGCGCGCGCGTGTGTGTGTGTGCGTGCGTGTGCGCGTGTGCGTGCAAGCTGTGTGTGTGTGTGTGCGTGTGTGTGTGTGTGTGTGTGCGTGTGTGTGTGCGTGTGTGTGTGTGTGTGTGCGTGTGAGTGTGTGTGTGTGTGTGTGTGTGTGTGTGTGTGCATCTGTGTGTGTGCGAATCTGCGTGTTTGTGTGTGCACGCACGCGCGCTTTTCTAGTCAATAAATTGAAATTATCTAATGTGTCCGTATAAGCCTTGGTAGGGAGATAGAAGCTAAGTGACATGCGTATGTATATGCATGTGTGTAAGCGCATTTGTGCATGTTTGCGCATCTATGTTTGTAATATTATGCATATTCGCGCACATGTGTGTATCTATGCGTATTCTATATGGTGCTCACCGTTTGACAAAATACGTTATTGTTTGCTTTCCTAAATGTGTCTGGCAAGTTGTAAAAAATGACTAGAGGCACATACCTTTACAAAGGACAATATTGATGTTAGCAGACAAAAAAACCCACAGACACAGACATACACACGCGCGCACCCAAACACACTAACACACACACACACACACACACGCACACACACACACACACACACACACACACACACACACACACACACACACACACACACACACACACACACACACACACACACACACACAGTAGTATTGAAGTTTGAAAGCGAGTATTGTCTGCATGATCGAAACGTGTATGAATTGTGTGTGCTTCTCCAATGCTTT
>CM065688.1:30512303-30519803 GCA_017654935.2 Phymorhynchus buccinoides
GGCGCTCACAATGTTGTGTGGATTATCCCAGGGCAAAAATTCCATCTTGCTGAACATAACAATTCTGCATCCATCGTGAAAAGATACGTTTCTCGCGAGGCTTTCTTCTGAACTTTGATTCGTAAAAGCTGTGTTGCTAAGGTTAGTCATATGACTAATGGCAAGAGTTGTACCTGTTAAATGATCGGTAAACGTGTCCATTTTTCTGTAAAAGACGCACAGTATATTAACACTCTCTCTCTCTCTCTCTCTCTCTCTCTCTCTCTCTCTCTCTCTCTCTTTCTCTCTCTTTCGACTGAATTAAGCAAGAAAGGAAAGCATGGTATTCAAATGATTTCAAATGCAGTTGAAATATTCTTATTACTTTTTGCTGATGATATTATTCTTTTGCCTGATACTGTTTGGGACTTGCAAAATCAATTAGATAATCTAAAAGATGAATCGGACCGTCTGGGTTTGACAGTCAACCTTGACAAAACAAATGTTATGGTATTTCGTATGGGAGGTCACTTATCTGTGCGAGAGAAATGGTGTTATGGAAATTCTGAATTGAGTTGTGAATTCTTACAACTATTTGGGTTTATTGTTTGCAACTAAATTAAGTCTTACGCTTCCCTGGTAAAGGAAAAACAGGTGCAATAGAAATATTTAAAACACTAAGAAAATTGAAATGCTTTGATTGTAAAATATTTTTTAAGTTGTTTGATGAAGTTTGGGGTTTATATAACAACACAAAAATGGAGAGGGTGCACACACATGGCATCAAACGTTTCACTAATGTTCCAATTCATGCCTCAAATAAGATGTTATATGGTGAAACAGGAAGATACCCGTTGTAAACTACTCACAAAAAGTTAAGGATCACTATGAGAAAACAGGTGCGCAATAAACTCCGTTCGCTCCTGTTATTTATTTCTCAGTCAAGCCAAATTGTTATGAATTCTTGTTCAGCTGTAAGTGGGCGATGTTGTGTTAGTGGAAACATTGCACGTGATTCTCTATTACTGAGCTTGGCAGCAAAAGAAAAAGCGGAAACTTGCGAAAAAGGACCTTGTTTTGGATCGTTCTGCATGAACACATTGCACAAGCCAGATGGAAAAACCATTATGCACGTGCAAGCACTGCTGTTTATGTGTGAGATGCTGTCTCTTGCTTGGCTTTATAAGAAGACATACCACCAGTATTAGGCCTGATTTGACAATGCCTCCACGACGAAAATTGAGCGAGTTGGATAGGGGACGAGCTGTTGCATGGTTCCAAGATGGTGTTCCCAAGCGAGAAGTGGCCAGGCGACTTCAGGTGTCCATCTCGGTCATTGTCAGACTGATTCAACGCTTCACAGCCACTGGGAGGGTCCATGAAAGACGCAGATCTGGTCGACCGAAGAAGACAACTCCACGTGAAGATCGTCTCATTGAACGACAAGCCCTGCAGACAAGAACAGCCTCTTCCAGCATCATTCGAAGGCAGCTGAGGGTGGCTACTAACATCAACATCAGCCAGCAGACCATACGGAACCGCCTTCATGGGTTTAACCTCCGTTCTCGTCGCCCAGCTGTACGGCCACGCTTAACTCCAGCCCATAGGGCAGCACGCCGCGCCTTCTGCAGACGTCACGTGAGGTGGACACGTCAGCAATGGTCCCAGGTCCTGTTCAGTGATGAATCACGCTTCACCCTGAACCACAACGACGGCCGACTGAGGGTCTGGAGGCGCCCAGGGGAACGCTTTATTGACGCCACTGTCCAAGAAAAGGTGGCCTTTGGTGGAGGTTCTGTAATGGTCTGGGGGGCCTTCAGCCTTCACCACAGAACACCCTTGTATCATGTACAGGGTAACCTGACTGGCCTCCGATACCGGGATGAGATCCTTCGACCGCTGGCTGTGCCTACACTGCAGCAGATGGGACCGCCGGCTGTCTACCAGGATGACAACGCTCGCCCCCACAGGGCAAGGGTGGTCAACGACTTCCTGCAGCAGTCTGGAGTCAACAGAATGGAGTGGCCAGCATGCAGTCCCGATCTCAACCCGATTGAGAACCTCTGGGATGAGCTGGATCGCAAAGTGAGGAGCAACCACCCCCCTCCCAGGGATGCCCAGCACCTCTACCAGATGCTGCAGGTTGAGTGGCAGGCGCTTCCACAGAGGATCTTCACCACCCTGGTCAACTCCATGAGGACTCGCTGCGTCGAGTGCCAGAACAGCCATGGCAGATACACGCATTACTGAACTTTTGGGAGCATCAGAATGCCCTGTCTTGTGATTTCAATGACTTTGGGAAATCAAATTTCGATACGTACCCACTTTGATCAAATGTACAGACCAAACGATTGCTCGAAATTGAAGGCAATTGTGTATCGTTATCACTAAAGCATTGAATTAAATGTTGGCCAAAATTCAACGCATTGGCTTTCTTATTTGGAAAGTTATGAATTAGTTTGCAAGTGATCCTTAACTTTTGTGGATAGCTTATATAAGATCCTATACAAAATGCATAAAATATTGGTTGAAATTGTTAAAATTGTCTGATACACGAATTTGTAAACAAGCATATCGCCGCCCGCATGCAATACAGACGTAACTCAATTTTTATCGATTTTGATATGTTTTGCTTATAATATATAGTACAAGACAGGGCGCATCGACTCACCAACTTCATTAACCGCAATTCCAAAAGATAAAGACACTGTGATCAAAATAAGCTTGTTGAACTTCACGCACGTGTTTCAAAAGCTTCAACAAAACACAATTGTCTGTCATTTGACGTCATTGTACCTTTTCGACGTCATAATTTCAGAAGAAGATGTATGCGTCTTCAATATGGATGACAACGGAGGGTTATCCTCTTTCAAGACCAAAAAATAATATCCCGGTTGCTAAGATAAAATGTAATTTTGTGAAAATGAAAGATAAATGCCCAAGGAAGCTTGACAAACAAGGTCAATGCGATTATAATGTATTAACATGTTATAAAAGCCGGAAAACGGGTAAACAAATAGCCATAAAATGGCGTCAAAACGCAGGACTGGCTTTGGCACTTACGAAAAAGGACTTGGCACTTCCAAATTTGAATAAATCTTTGGTCTGTTACTTCTAAATGAGAATATCAATACTTTCAGAAAATAGATGCAATAAGAAAATAAGTCTCAGTCATCAAAGCTTCGTGCCATCAACTGTCAAAAAATGCCTCATCTGCCTTGTACGCCATGTAACGCTTTGATGACGGTTTCCAAAGTAAATCCCAGGCTTTGAAAGAAAACACTTTCGAAAAATTCAAACACAGAAAAATACTCCAAGTGAAATACTTCTGTTTTGGACAGATAGGAAACATTTTTTATTATTATATTCCCAGCACAGTTCAATTTTGTTCACGGTGTAACGCTGTGAAATGAGTGACGGTATTTTCTGTTTTCTTTTTTTTCTATCAGAACCCGTTCATGACGTATTTTGCAACATGACGTGATTCAGAAAGCTGCAGGCAAATAAATGTAAGAGTTACCCTCCCAAAATAAGCTTGTGAAATGAGTGACGCTCACCATGACGTTCTACGGACGAGTAGTTATGCCGATCTTGGTTTCCTTCTGTTGTGTGTTTTAGTTATTAGCAACAGAAGGAATAGTAGAGGGATCCGGGATAGCGTCATAATGTCACGTGATTTTGTTGGTAACGGTAGTCGGACGCCATTTTGGCTGGAGCGCCGTTTTGGTTCAGATTACAGAGGTGAGCGTCAGTGAGTTTCGACAAATCGTCACAATGGTAATAAACTGTGCAGTAGTTAAATGTTCAGGACTAAAAGCAAACATCAGAATTCAATGCGTTCCACCGCCAAGTATCTTAGCAACCCGAATAATCCAGCCATCATGGCCGACAGAGGTGACATTCTCATTTGCATACATGAACCCAGATCCCTCTATAGATTTTGCCATTTGTGACAGCAATTTTTAAGGACATATATATATATATATCTCTCTCTCTCTCCTTCTCTGTAAGTATGTCTGTCTGTCTGTCTGTCTGTCTCTCTCTCTCTCTCTCTCTCTCTCTCTCTCTCTCTCTCTCTCTCTCTCTCTCACTCACAATCACTCATTTCCCCTGTCCCATCTGTCTTTGTTTCTGTATCTATCTTCATCTCTGTCTCCGACTCTCTCTCTCTCTCTCTCTCTCTCTCTCTCTCTCTCTCTCTCTCTCTCTCTCTCTCTCTCTCTCTCTCTCTCTCTCTCTCTCTCTCTCTCTCTCACTCTCTCTCTCTCTAAAAAAAAAAAAAAATATATTTCTCATTTCCCCTGTCCACTTCTGTCTCTCTCTGTTTCTGTATCTGTCTCTTTCTTTCTGTCTCCGACTCTCTCTCTCTCTCTCTCTCTCTCTCTCTCTCTCTCTCTCTCTCTCTCTCTCTCTCTCTCTCTCTCTCTCTCTCTCTCTCATTTCCCCTCCCCCCTCTGTCTCTCTCTGTTTCTGTATGAATGTTTGTTTCTGTATCTGTCTCTATCTCTCTCATTCTCTCTCTCTCTCTCTCTCTCTCTCTCTCTCTCTCTCTCTCTCTCTCTCTCTCTCTCTCTCTCTCTCTCTCTCTCTCTCTCTCTCTCTCTCTCTCTCTCCTCTCTCTCTCTCTCTCTCTCTCTCTCTCTCTCTCTCCACTCTCTCTATATAGCTTCACTGTTGTAGTATAAACCATTTTGCTGTAAATTATTGTGTATATCCATGTCATTTTATTGCTTGCTTGCTTGAGAAAGATGTTCTCACATAAAATGTCTACTGTAAATACTTGGCCTTCGCACGAGGGTCTTAGAATAGGATTCTTAAATGTAAATCGTGTACTTAGTAAACATGAGGAGCTTTCCTCTATTCTTTATAATTCTGGGAAACAATTTCACGTATTTGGCTGTGGATAATCTAGACTTTCCAGTAATATCTCTGACTCAGACATTTCAATGGCCAATTACGACCACTTTCGATTAGACCCTTCTCTTCCACTCCAAACAGGTCTAATTGTTTATTTCAGTCATTCCCTTAATTGTAAACGTGTAAACGCTTTTGAAAACTATGGTGTTGAATCAATCTGGCTGGAAGTTCATATAAAAAAGAGTAAACCCATTTTAATTGGCTTTTTATATAGAAACCCAGCAGAACGCATCGATTGGTATGACAAGTACAATGATATGATGGAAGCTGTTTCGTTAACTGGTTGTGAAATTATTCTGTTCGGTGATTTTAATATTGATCTCTGTAAAACTAATAATAAATGGAATCAAATCTATCAAAATTTGGGCCTAGATCAGTTAATAGATACCCCAACTCGCATTACCCCTTCATCCGAAACATTAATTGATCATGTATATTCTAGTACAAAAGAAAACATTATTGAAATATGTTCTCCACACTGTGGCTGCAGCGACCATTTACCTATCTGTATAACGTGGTTTAAAAAGGGCGCGAGGGTGCCTAAACCTGGTCATAAAGTCATTACGTATAGATCTTTCGCTAAATTCAATAAGGATGCTTTTCTGAATGATTTAGCTCGTTCATCTCTCTGTCATGTTTATCAATTCACTGACCCGGATCAAGCCTTTGAGTTATGGCATAAATGTTTTATAGAGATTTATAACAAGCACGCACCTTTCATCACTAAGAGAGTTAGATATTCGCCTAAACCTCCCTGGTTAACTGAAGAAATTGAAGAAGCTATTCGTCAAAGAGATAGTCTTTTGAAAAGTAAACAATTTGAACAGTTCAAAAAACAGAGAAACAAAGTTACTTCAATGCTTCGCCATTCAAAAAAGAAATATTTTAATGATTTAGTGTTTAATTGCTCAAAAAACAACTCAAAACCAATGTGGAAAGCTATTAACACTCTTAGTCGTAAAATTCAGATAAAGCATCCTTCGCGTCCAAAGCTATTTCTGCTGATTCTTTAAACCACCATTTTTGTAATGTTGCAAATGTGACTGTAAAACACGATAGAACTGATGAAAATGACCTCAAATTGCTAAAAGATTTTTGTGATTCGAAGGAAATTAAGTCTGAATTAGTTGTGCCTTCAATTACAGTTTCTGATGTTTATTTTCACCTTGTTCATTTAAAACAAACAGGCACTCGGGGTCTTGATGGTTTGGATGGAATCATTCTAAAACTTAGTGCTCCACTCATTACAGACACATTGACCTACTTATATAATCTTTGTATTGATAAATGTTATTTCCCTAATGCTCTCAAACAAGCTAAAGTTATACCCCTCTATAAATCTGGTGATAAAACTGACCCTAGTAATTACAGACCTATTTCGCTTGTTTCTGTTCTTTCCAAGCCTTTAGAAAAACACTTTAATAAATACATAACATCCCATATTTCCAAATATGACTTGATTCATCCAAACCAATCTGGCTTCCGATCTAACCACTCATGCCATACTGCCCTTACTAACCTTGTTGATCAATGGTTATCAAATCTGGATGATTTAAAGTTTACTGGTGTTATTTTCGTAGACTTCGCAAAAGCATTTGATGTGATAAACCATAAATTATTATTACGGAAACTAGCTGTGTATAAACTTTCTAACTCTGTTCTTAAATTCATGAAATCATTTATTTCAAATCGTGAACAGTCTGTTTTCTTGCATAACAAAAAATCTAATTTTTTACCTATACATTTTGGTGTACCACAAGGATCAGTTCTGGGCCCTCTTCTGTTTTCGCTCTATATTAATGATCTTCCTCTTTATATTAAAAACCCTAGTGAGCTGTTTGCAGATGACACATCAATCCATTCAAACCATACCAATCTCAATCAATTAACCTTTAGTTTACAAGAAAGTGTAGATCAGCTACTTGACTGGACTGAACTTAATCATATGGCATTAAATGATACAAAAACTAAGTATATGATTGTAACGTCACGGCAAAAGCGACAAAATATAACAAGTATTATCCCCCCAATATATATTCGCAATAAGCCAGTTGAAGAAGTCAACACACATAAAGTTTTAGGGATTACTCTAGATAACAACCTTACTTGGTCCTCCCATATTAGTAGCTTAAGCAAACGAGTATCTCAAAAAGTTTTCCAGCTCTCTAAGATAAAGCATTTTCTTAATATTGATGCACGTAAGCATTTCTTCCACGCATGCATCCAGTCTCACATAGATTATGCATCAACTCTCTTTGATTCAAGTAGTGCTAACACCCTAAAGCCGTTGATAAGTGTTCATAAACGAGCTCTAAAAACATGTCTTTTGAAATCGTCTTCATTAACATTTCAAGATTACGTCTCACTAAATATTCTTCCTTTCACAGATAAGCTTCGGTATAATAAAGCAGTCATGATGTACAGAATTATAAACGGTTTTGCACCTGCAACCTTAATCAAAAGATTTCCACTCAACCAGTCTAGATATACAAACAGTATTCTTGTCCCCAAGCCCAGAACTGATCTTTTTAAAACCAGTTTAACATACTCGGGTGGAACTCTATGGAACTCTTTGCCATCTAATTTAAAACAAATAGCTGGCAT
>CM065688.1:30522303-30544803 GCA_017654935.2 Phymorhynchus buccinoides
TCGTTTATAGTTTTAGTTACATGTTGCATGCTTAGAACCAAGGACAGGATGGAAGACTAGGCCCAGCATAAATTCTTATCCTTGTAAAATAAAGTATTTGAAGTTTGAAGTCTCTCTCTCTCTCTCTCTCTCTCTCTCTCTCTCTCTCTCTCTCTCTCTCTCTCTCTCTCTCTCTCTCTCTCTCTCTCTCTCTCTCTCTCTCTCTCTCTCTCTCTCTCTCTCTCTCTCTCTCTCTTAAATTGGAGTCTCAGAAGGATACTAACGTGAAGTATGTTTCCCTCGGATTGTCAAGCTACAATGCAACATACTATGTAGTTTTCTGGTAGTGAGTTTAGTGTCGCACAATGACATAGACCTTCGCAAAAAAGCTCAAAATCAGAACTGCGACCCTTGCCTCAAAGAAGTTACCAAAATGCACTTGAAACCCGGCATGGGGAGTTGGATCTGTGTATACAGCGAAGGAAGGAAGGATATTCTCCATAAGAATACACAAGTTTTAAGTCTGTCAACTCCTTTGTTCATGTTTGAGGGACCCAAGAACAAACTTTAATGAACGACATTGGTAATATGTCTTCACTATATTGCTTTGTTTTTCCATATTAACGAGAATTTATTCTAGAGCTCGGGGCTTGGGGCAAGAAGAAAGAAAATTAATTTGTTCATTGTTATGTCTGTCTTTAGTGTCTGCATGTCCGCATGTCTGTCTGCCTTCTTCTGTCTATCTGTCTGTCTGTCTGTCTGGTCAATTTGTTCACAGGCATACACAAATGCAATGAAAAGGTCGCGGTCATTACATACAGCCATAAACCGATAGGTGTGTGCACTCACTCTGTCGCGGATATTTAAACAATTTTAACTGAAGAGGTGTTCTTCCAAACATGATTATTTTATTCACGTCAGTTGGACTTTTTTATACTCTTCCTTTCGCTCCAAATGGCAGCTTGAAACAATAGTATATTTGTTTTATCAATTATGAAACAAAACAGGTCAATTTAAATAGCCCATACAAAAGTAGCATGCACACGAGCAAGCACACCCAAAAATATATGCGCAAGTTTGCACGCACTGACTACACTTTCACTCGAATATGTGCACACACACGCACACGCATATACACACGCACACATACACACACGTACGCATGCAAGCACAGACACACACACACACACTTATATACACACACCTAATTAAAGGTCATAGTTTCAATCGACTCAAACATAATGAGAGTGTGCATTCTGATTCAGATAATGAAGTGTGTGTGTTGTGTGTGTATGACTGTGTGTGTTGTGTGTGTGTGTGCGTGCGCGTGCGCGCGTGCATGTGTGTGTGCGCGCGTGCGTGCTATGCTGTGTGTGTTATGTGATGTATGGTGCATGCACGTGTGTGCGTGTGCTCGTGCGTGTGTAGGCATGGTGTGTATATGTGTGTGTTTGTGTGTGTGTGCATGCATGTATGTATGTAAGCATGTACGTAGGTATGCATGTATGTGTGCATGCGCATGTAAATGATATGCTGTGTTCGTCAGTGTATGTGCTTGTGTGCGTGAGAGCATGGGTATTGATGTGATTTGGTTAAATGTACTGAGCCGCTAGCCTGGAATGTGCGCTATATTAGCTTTATTTATTTATTACTATTATGTATTTGTGTTTTGTGTGTGTGTTGTGTGACTATGTGTTTGTGAGCATGTGTTGTATGTGTGTGCGTGCGCGCGCGTGTTGCGCGTGCGTGTGTGTGCTGTTCAAATATTCAATGCAAGGAACCAAAACATGTGTTATTTACCATGTTGTAACATAGCCTTAATAAAGGCTCATATGCCAGCTATGTTATTTCTGTGCTCTTACAGAAAAGAAATCCAACACCTGTTCCTACTATGCCCTTTGATATTGCTCATATCGTCTAATAGCAAAAGCGATGCTTGAAGAGGCTTCAAATCACCTATGGAATATCAAGCACTGCTCTGTCATGGTTCTCGTCTTACCTTTCTGGTCGAACTCAGTCTGTCTCCATCAATGACTCATCTTCTGCAATGGTTGGCCTCACATGTGGTGTTCCTCAAGGCTCAGTACTTGGACCAGTCCTCTTCATTATGTATACTAAAACCTCTGTCCGAGTTGATCACTTCTCATTCAGTTGATTCTCAGTCTTTTGCTGATGATACACAACTCCACAAGCCTGTATCCTCATCTACCATTCTTCCTTCTATATCTTCACTTGAATTATGCATTCGCAACATCAAATCATGGATGCTACAAAACAAACTGAAGCTGAATGACGACAAAACGGAGGCCTTGTTCATCCACTCTCCGTCTAGACAACTTTCGTACCCAAAGCCTGATTCCATCTCTGTCTGTGACACTCAAATACCTTTTTCTCCTTCTGCTAGAAATCTTGGCTTCCACATCTCTCAAGATATGATAGACTGATAGGAAAAATTTTGGGGGTTAAAGTAATTGCAACAATTTCCAAATAGCCTTCAGGCGGTGGGAAATAACAAAACAAACACGCAAACGGAAGTTCATCAAAATAAATACTGAAGTACATATAGAAAATTAAGAAATCCCCCATATTAGTTTCACTGTGTGTTGACTGCAATGTCTACGTCAGCTTTGTTGCGAGAGAGAGAGAGAGAGAGAGAGAGAGAGAGAGAGAGAGAGAGAGAGAGAGAGAGAGAGAGAGAGAGAGAGAGAGAGAGTGTGTTGATGCTTTATTCAACTGATTGTATTTTGTATTGTGTCTTTGGGTGGGGTGAGTGGTGGTGATGGTAACGGTGTGTGTGTGTGAGTGCGTGTGTATGTGTGTGCGTGCGTGTGCGTGTGCGTACGTGCGTGTATGTGTGGGTGGGGTGTGTATGTGTATGCCTATTTGCATATTCGTGAGCGATTATTTGGTTTTGTTGTTGAATTTCTTGCTTTTAATTTTTGTTGTTGTTAAGCGCATAGAGCTCCACATTTGGTGGAGGAATGCGCTATATAAATGATTCACAATTATTATTGTTATTATTATTATTATTATTATTATCGTTATGGCAAATTATCGTTCTTCGTCAACACTTTTACTATAAAATTCAATTCACAATCCACAAATATTTATTGTTTTAAGATAAATGAAGAATTGTTTTGTTCTTTCGGCGTTCATGCAATATTAAAACTGACAAGGAATTTAGTATAAACTAAGGCATGAGAACAAAAATATATAAAAGCACAATTTACATAATAAAAGTTCCACATGAGATTCTGTATGGATCGTCCAAAGATCATTACGGCTATGTATTTATGGTGCAAACGCGTAGCTTAGGGGAAATCCGATATCCCCGTGCTGATGTCAGCTGCTGTTGGGGAAGGTCTCCATAGGCCAACTAACCCCTTGGTTGTAGTACTAAGAGCCAGTGCTGATGTCGAGGCAAGAATAAAGAATAAAGTATAAATGTGCTTGCCTCTGTTTCAATGCTGTCCATTCATCTGGTCCTGGGGGCATGCCTCTCTGATCTCGTTCACCTGTACTCACCCTCCAGGTCTCTCTGTTCCTCTTCTGACAAACTTATCCTTTCTATTCCTATATAGGAAATATTATATATATATAGTATCAACATAGAAATAATTACTAACTAATCAATCATTCATTATGCACATTAACATACATATCAACGCATAATCAACACTTTCAGCTGCTCATTATGCTACGCATATTAAAAGCCTTGCATAGGAATAGAGCAAATCGTTTAACAATAGTTTCATTAGTTGACACAGGGAGATGTTGCATAACTGTGAGTTTGTGCGCTGAGTAGTAGTCAGTGCGACTCACAAAAACAACAAACAGGCAAACATATATTATAATAGACACAGATTGTGCTCATAGAACTTAGATATTATGGTCAGCCAGTTCCAGTTCCAGGACAAATGTGTCCCATGATTCTAATACGAGGTACACTGCCAATCGAAACTGCAACGTTTGCTTTTCATGCAGACTTTCTAGAGGCAGAATTTGTAGTATTTTCAAAGAACAACGACACGAATAATTACGCGTTAGCATAGAATACTCTGGTTGCAGAAAACGAACAAACAACAATATCAAACAAACGAAAGTAATAAAAAGAAATACACAACAACGGATAAACACAATTTTATTCTATTACAAATATTACATAACGAACTCAACAGACAAGTGTGCACAATGTTAACAGAGGAAAGAACATAATACTAGAAGATTGCTATTAAGGTAGTTCTGCGGAAGAGGGAATAGAGAAAAAGAGGGATACAGAATGAGAGAGAGAGAGGGGTGGAGGGGGAGGGTGGGGTGGAGGAGAGAAAGAGATCCCAAAGTTCTTATGGAGAGTAGTATATAAGTCGAACTGTATCATTGAAACAAATCCAACTGATAGCTGACTCTCCACCAAGACAATGTTACAACAATACTGACACCGACAGTTTACCATCATCTATGAATTATGTTTTGTCTGTGCTGTGTTTGTCTGTCTGGTTGCTCGGGTGTTAAAACAATTTTTAATAATAAGACGCCGCCTATCTTCCCCCATTCCCACATTTACCCCTCTTTCTCGTGGATTTCATGTTCTAGAAGAATAACACAGACAAACACAGTCTTTTCTCTCTCCCAAAGCCATGTACAATTTGATAGTAAATACGACACAATAAAAAGCCGGCGAAGTTGTAGTCTAGACCTCCACCCCCCCACCCCCCACTCTCCCCCTGACATAATACATTGAACATGTTTTCACATTCTGCCCTTTGCGGTAAAGGAATGGAGGTAGGGTCAGCCTAAAGTTATTGTCATGAAAGTGAAAGAACCATTCTTTGAGATTGAGAGTAGTAAACATGAATGGGTGTTTAATTCATTGTTGACGAATTCCGAGAATACTCGGAACAGGAGAACGCCATTCAGGGCCTAGTTCCGAATATGCTTAGAACAGCGATTTCTGAATCTAAAACTTGTCTAAATCCATGTTTTATTCAATCCAAACCACGTGTTTTGAGTTACTTCTCTTCATCACTCTTCCAGCTATCGTGTCACTGATGTTTGACACTTCTATTTTAATTTGTAATGTTAAAAATGTCAAAACAAATTACCCTAGACGAGCCTCAGAAATTACTCCAATGTGTTTTCATAAACAGTGATAGCAATAAGGAGACTAATGATTCCGATTGTAATGCAAGTAACCACAATTTCAAAGCGAAAAATAAACTTGGATCAACCAGTAATGTCAAAACTGAATCATTGACAGAGTTTGGTTGCACTTCATATTAATTTGTTATATTTTTTCTAGGCAGCCCCAGGACAGTAATAATGTATGTCTAAGGCAGTGATGTCTTGAAAGGGTTAAAATAGAACTTAATTATCCCAACAAATCACAGCTATGCCGTGGCACTAGATAGAGGCAGTCGCTGTTATGGTCTCGATTTTTTAAAAAGAGATCACTGATGATCAGCTGAAAGAACTCCGTGACGAATGTGATGGGTTTTCTTCATGTGGGGCTTTCTTTTGAACAACTCAAACAACGACTCTCTGTAACGAGACCCCATAGCATAATACACACAAATATTGGAGCTGGCGTTGACATAAGTCAACATCTTGTTGACCCAAAACGTAGTGAGATAGAAGTTCTGGTTGCGTCGTCCGCTGTTCATTTCTGGGAAGAACATCCAGCTGAAGCGGCTGACGGCAAAGGGGAACACGCAGACGATGAAGAGGACGGACGTACCGATCAGCATCTTGGTCAGAGCCACTTCCCGGGCAGAAAGAGAGGACGTCGTTCCCGCACGCCATGTTACAATCTGGCGAAGTTTCAGGGTGGTCACGATCGTTGTGGAACTGACCACAATCATCACGACTCCCGGGAGGCCAGCGCCGTACACAAAGCTGTCCAAAGAATCCACCAACTGTTTGTGTTTTTTGTAAAACTCCCCCATCACAACAGTCTTTAACACGACACCGGTGAATGGGTCAAAAATGCAGCCGATGCTCAGTCTGAATGACACGATGAAATACAGGCCAACAACCACAAGGTAGACGATGGTGATGAGGACGGCCATGGTTCTGGTTCGCATCAACGCGTGGACTTCCAGAGGACGGAGGACACAGAGACATCGCTCACTGGCAATGATGGCGGAAAGAACGAGGGACACGTACATGGTACCCAAGAAACCTGTGAAATTGTGATTAGCCAGGAAAGTATACACAGGACCGTATCTCTCTGCGGTATTGAACAACCCGAACACTAACTCGGAGTGGTGAAACATTGCCACAATTAAATACAGTTCATCAGCCAGAGACAAGGCAAAGAGACACAGGTTCACACGGTCCTTCAGACCCTGTTTGTAGAACACGGCCATGTTGATGACGTTTCCAGGTCCACCAATCAGAAACAGAGAGACAAGAACAACGTCTTTCATCTTAAATGTGAAGATTTCTACATCCGCGCTGACAATGTTGGAAGGATTATTCCATGGTAGGAATTCCATCTCACTAAACACGACTCTCCTGCATCCTTCTACACTGGACATATTTTTCTCCACTCTTTCTAAATCACTGTGGATGGTGACGTTATTGTCTAGAGTCACACTGTCATTGGTAGGAGCAAAGCTGACACTTGTTTTCATCACGGTTGCGAGTTATATACAATACTACTGTGCTAAGCCAGTTAGTTTGCAAACAAACACGTCTAAGGGGGTGGATGCAGACGGATTTTATTCACGCAGGAACCTGTTCTGGCATTCATAATGACACTAAGCAACATCCACAATGTGTTCTAATAGATGATAGGTAGACAGCAAATGGATGTATTAATACGACGTGTAAGATGTGTATGTATATATGCATGCATGCATGTATGTGTGTATGCATGCGTGGATGTATGTATGGCTGGATGTTCGTTTCTCTCTCTCTCTCTCTCTCTCTCTCTCTCTCTCTCTCTCTCTCTCTCTCTCTCTCTCTCTCTCTCTCTCTCTCTCTCTCTCTCTCTCTCTCTCTCTCTCTCTCTCTCTCTCTCTCCCCCCTAGCTCTCTTTTTTTTAAAATGTCATATTTCGTCGGTGAATGCCAACGTGACTGTAGTTAGGGGTGAGGGCAAGGTGTAAAATAGCTCAAAGCTTATCCTTTTCTTTTTTACTCTCAATAAAAATAGTCATGTTCGTATTTGTATTCTCTAAGTCTGCTTTTGTCTCCATGCTTCTGACACATCGAATGCACCACCCGCCACGGAATTATTTCTTTGATACACTGCAGGAAGTTCCAGGGAGAGTGTGCTTTTGCTTCTATTGGCCCTGTGATCTGGAACAACGTATGCAGAACATGGGTATAACTACACAACACAAGTGAAAGGAGGATAATTATGCAGTGTAACCAAGGTATAGTTTAGAAGCAGAGATCTGTAGCTTGCAAAACATAATGCGGACCTAAACATTTCGGGTTAGAAGCAAACATCTAGCATGAATGGCTCGCCTACATGTCTATGAAGGTAACTGTGGTGGAGGTTGATTTGAGTCAGCCAATTCTTGGTTCGCCATGACACTTTCAAAATGACCGACGACATCAGCTTATTTTGACACATTGCGGACACATAGTTGCTGATGTATGTGATATTTATATGAATTATACCATTATCGAACTCAAACAATTCAAGTATGTAGTTGTCCATGCATTTGAAACCTTAATTCAACACAAAAATTGAATTTTAACTTATTTTATTAAAAACAATATATAATCCGTGACAGTGATGATATACACAGACTATAAAGTTTATGTTTTTGCTGAATCCATTGAACAAAAACAGTGATTCCCAGTTAACATGTCTTAACATGAAATAATCCATAATGTATTATGTATAAATGCGAATACAAAATTACCAACGGGATTTCACTGTATCAGCATTTTAAATCCAGAAAGTATGCACTTGTTATGAAACAAATACCTCAAAGTTACCAAGAGTACCTGATTGTTTGATGACAAAATCATTCTTATCGTGTCCAAACAAAAATATAAGCAAAATGCACCAAACACAGAAATGTTGATTTTGCATCTCAAAGATTTAACTTTATCTATGCAGAAGTAATTGCACTCACGTTTTAAAGTAATATCAAGTTTCTCGATATTTTTAAATTACTGTATGAATATACTTCACTTCAACAGCCACTTGACAGCTATTATACCTTTGTGTTTTCAAAATAATAACGGTAATTTCGTGACTCAAACAGAACCTCACTTTTTCTCTCGGCAGCTTTTATGGTTGACGTCGTTTCATAATCCAACAGTTGTTGTTTTTCTACAATAGTCCTTGCACTGGTAATCTTGTGTGCAACCAAGTTCAAAGCAAGCACATGAACACTGTCGTGTTGCACTGGTTGCACAAGTACTTGTCGTAAGTTCCTCTGTCAATTGCTTGGGTTCAGATATTTCACGACCATTCTCTTTCATCGTGGGGCTTCCACCCACTGTACAAAGCTGCAGGCAGGCGAGGATGAAGTTCAAGGGCTGTCTTCCAGATAAGGGCCTGGTAATTATATAATCTTATTTGCAATTTCATTGCTTCGTGATTAGGTGGCATATTCTACACGACTTTTTTTCCACGCTGTGACAGAGATCACAATGACATTGCTGAAGAATGGAGTGTTTGTATGTGCTTGGGCCGTAGAGTTTGCAGACAAATGACTCTGCATCAGCCCAAACTGAATCATCCGAAACAGTTTCACTGTCCATGCCTTGGAAAAACTGGGGATTGTTGACAAAGACACTTAAGGTAGATCGTTTGCATTTGCTGCAACAGACTCGTGGTGTCCCGTGATCCCGTGATGGCATGGAATGCCATATGTGTGTCAGTAATATTGATTAGGTGAACTGATTTGAAAAGGTTGTTCTTTTATTTTTTAGGGGTCCCTGTTTGCATCCACAAGAAGAGACTGGGTTGTGGTTGATGCGCAAGAAGATGTACAAGGACATACATGTCACAGTGGATGACAACTGTCTGGGAGTATCCATACTTGCATCTGTTGCAAGCAGCATTCTTGTATCAGCCTCTTCATGTTCAGCAGAGGTCCGTTTTGAGACACCTTTCTCTCTTGACTTCCAAACGTTTGCAGGATCTTTGATATCACCAGACTATTTTCCCTGCTGAATATGAAACTTACTTGAGAGTTATGTACAAAGAAAGTTTGTCAGGCTGGCTTTGTTTTCATCAAGAGAGATGAATCTGCCCCATTGACCAATTGCTTGATCTTGTGAATGAAGCCAACGTTTGATAGCTTGCTTTCCTTCAGCGCTCTTTGCCCATGCTGCTGCCTTGATTGTGCACTCATTGTACCAGTCAAAGACCAAGTCAACCCTGCTACACGAATTTGAGTTGAGTTTTTCTACATGTTGTGCAGCATTGTCACACCACAGCCCAAAAAGATTCCTGCCTGCAATATTCCCAACTGCTTAGATGCAATCTTCAGTCTGATGTTGCAAGAGAAGAGGAAATGGACAAAGCTCTTTCTCCATCTCCATGTCAACGTCAACGTCCCATTCTGATTTTGAAAGTAGTTATACAAATAAACTTATAACACGCCTAAAGAATTTTCTCTCTGTCTTAACTGCAACAGCTTTCACCTTCCCTACACTGACATGAATTGTATGTATGCTGTCAAATGGTTGAAGTGTTCCTGTTTGTATACCTTTTGGAGACTGCTCGACTGTGAAGAGGGGAATTATTGTTGTGTTCTCAATATGTTGTTTGAAACAGACATTTGTGTTGAAATATTACACGTTCTGTTTTGCTACGTCAATAAACTAATGTCACTCTGCACTTGTTGTGAATAAACTACAAAGCTGCCTGTCTCTGCTATCAGATCATATCAGGAACAGCACCGCAATACCTCTCTGAGCTTCTTGAAATTTACGTTCCATCTCGATCTCTCCGCTCAGCAAATGACAATAGGATCTTTCGAATACCAAAATTTAAACGTGATAGGCACGGTGGTAGAGCTTTTACATCATCAGCAGTCAAACTCTGGAATTCATTGCCTTCTGCTGTCAGACATAGTCAATCTTTAGCATCGTTCAAAACAAACCTGAAAACCCATCTGTTCCGGCAGTCTTTCCAATAACACCCCCATCTCCATGTGCACGTGTGCGTGTGTGTGTGTGTGTGATTGTGCGATGTGTGTGTGTGTGTGTGTGTGTGTGTGTGTGTGTGTGTGTGTGTGTGTGTGTGTGTGTGTGTGCGTGTGTGCGTGTGTGTGCGCGTGCGTGCGCGTGTGCGTGCGCGATGTATGTCCGTATGTTTGTATGTATGTAATTTGTGTGTGTGTGTGTGTGTATGTATGTAATTTGTGAGCGTGTGCGCGAATGTGAGTGTGCGTGCGCCCACGGCCGCACTTCCAAGCAGGTGTGTGTGTGTGTGTGAGTGTGTGTTGTGTGTGTTCTGTGTGGGTATATCTGCTTGCATGTGCATGAGTGTATGCGTGCGCAGGAGAGATTGTGTTCACTAGAGGGGGGGGGGGGGGGGGGGAGTGTGTGTGTGAGTATGTGTCTGTGAGTGTGAGTACACGTGAGTGCTTTGTGTATGTGAGTGCGCGTGTGTGTATGTGTGTGCGTGCGTGTGCGCGTGTTTGTACAAGTGTATGCTTGAGTAAGTTTGTGTGCGTTTCAGTGAGAATGTGTTTTCTGTGTGTTTGATGAAATGTGTGTGGGTATGTGTGGGTATGTCTGTGTGCAAGAACGCGTTCACGCTCGTGCGTGCACGTACGTGCGTGTGCGTCTGTTTTGCGTGCGTGTGTGTTTCAATACTGATTGTAAAGCGCTTTGTGCTCGATAAAAAGCGCTATATAAATATCCGTTTATTATTATATTATTATTTGTGTGTGTGGTACTTTGGTCAGTGACATTGCAGTCTGTTTCATTGTTTTTGCTTTTATACTGTTATGAAAGCTGGTGGTGCTACACACGAATCTCTTTTGGACAAAGTCAGTGATGATTTAATACCTAGATACTTCAGTTGTCAGCAAATCATTCGACACACCGCCACTGGCTGCATTGCGCATGGTAAGTGCTGAACATTCCTGACTTAAGTTGTGCAAGCAAAGAGTGTGAACATTTGGAACAAATTGGCCAGTTTCTGCACATGATTACTGGTCTCTTTTCAGTCTTTTCCCCCTCCAAAATTCTTGTTTGAGGATTCGCCTTCCTTCGCCATCAGTCATCAATCATGTTGAAATTTATTCTAGTATCACTTGTGAGTTGTATCATTTCATTGAAATTGAGGCACCCCCGTTCTATAGCTGTATGGTTTCTGGTGATTCCAACAAGACCCGTATCAACCGGTTTTGTTTTGTTTGCGTATTCAATAGTCTGGAATGTTATTGAACAACTGCTTGATCTCTTTTGTAACAAATCACCTTGTTCTGCAAATCCTTAATGCACATCTGGGGCTGTCACTGGGAGCATCTTCCTCTCAGCCAAGAAATCCCCCCCCCCCTCCCCAACTCCATCAAGTGTGATGGACATTGTCGAAAGCACCAAACTAAGGCCGCTGTTGACTCCATGGTTTAAGACTCCAGGCGCCCAGACTCCATGGCTGGTACAACACATTATAATGGCCTTTGCAAGACCTTGTGTACTTGTATTAACACGAGGATTGCCTTCTTAAGCAATCTAAAAATATTTCTTGAAGGAAGATAAATGGTTTCACCAGGTACACTCTCTTACATTATACATATTGTTTTAAACAAGCAATTTACAACAAACACAATGCTTCAAATATACTTCCTTTCGCATTTGTACCTCTAGATAAAACATCTACAGATACAAATATTAATGTCGTTATTTTGTTGCAGCTAACGAGAAAGTTGTTGTATTGTTTTAAATTTAAAGCCTGTTTTGTATGTTTTGAAAGCAGACACAAAAATCAAATATATTTCCAATCACTTTCTGGCCTATATATTGTGATTCAGCACCCTAAAAACATATAAATAGCCATTGAGATGGCAAATTTAGTCCAATAAATACGCAAGATATTGAGCGGTTAGTTCATTTTAGCCGCCATTTTGGAAACTGCCATGGCGGCCATACATCGCGAGTACAGAAGCAACATCCATGTGGAATACATTGCTTTACATTCCATCCCAGATGGATGATTGCTTCTAACCAGCAACGTTTAGGTGGTTTCACTTTTTGGAAGATTGCTTCTTGAATAGTAGGCCTGCGTGATACACTGTGACGGTTTGGTTTTTAAGCGTTTGAGAGTTTTTCGAAACTGGATTATCTATTTTACTTTTGCGTGGTTACTTGTGTGTGACGAGAATTGAAAATGGTAGGGTAGCTGTTTTAAAATCGTTAATACTGTCAAAGTTAGTTTATTTATGGATATTACTACCAAATCTGCCAGACAATGAAATAAACAATCTACAAAAATTATGTTTTGAGTTTGTATGGAATAAAAAGCCTGATAATTTGAAACGGACTCTCTCAGTTCATGACACTGAAAATGGAGGCATAGGTATCCCAATCATGCAAGCATATATTCAAGCACTAAAACTGTCTTGGTTAAGAAACATGATTACAGGTGATGCTAAATGGAAGAAAATAATACATTCCCGATATCCAGATACATCACACTTTAACAACTTTGGGTTAAAAGTTTTCATAAATAACAACAAGCTCCTCATTGTTTGGATATATGTATTCAAGGCGTATGATAAATTAAATCTTCATGTTGGATTAAAAAATAACAAAGAACTCAACTCTGAACCTATCTTTTTCAATGACAGATTTAAGATTAATAAAAGTATTTTTACTACATGGCATGGATAAGAAAAGGGATATATTTTGTGCAAGATCTATTGAAAGATAATGGGTGGTTTTTTTGTAACTCATAGAGAATGTTCGTAACTATTTAGACTGTATCCAATCTATTTAAAAATACATGGGACAGAGAAATATTACTAGTGACAACAGAGAAAAGAACGAAATGGAAAAGCGTTGCAAATAGTATGTAGTGTAAAGAAATGAAGAACAGCACATTATAATTTAACTTTAAGAGAAAATGAAATCTATGATTTACATGCTTTTGTGAAGTGGGAACGGAAACTTGATATAGTTATTGACTGGGAGAAAGTTTTGAAAAAAAAAGAAAAATGAAAGAAAAAAACCTTACATGGTTTCAACTTAAAATATGTCCTGAGGTCCTAGTTACAAACTGTACTCTAAAACGGATGAGAATAGTTGATAATGAACAATGTATTTTTTGCAATGAGGAAAAAAAGATACTATTCAACATTATTTATGGTATTGTCAACATTCTCAAGTCTTCAGGATGAAATTGGAAAGACTATTAAAAGATAAATGTTTAAACTGTGAAAGACTATCGTTCAATGTCGAACTAGTTTTATTTGGCGAATACTCTAAAACATTAACAGAACAAACGTTCGATCTGATATTACTAATAGCTAGATAAATTGTCTATATATGCAGAATAAACAAAATAAAACCAACAACCCAGAAATTTCTGCAGGAATTAAAAAAACCAATATATTTTAGAGAAATGTACGCATGTCATGGAAATGCGCCTGGATGAATTCAACAAAAAATGGCTACCCTATCTAAACTTGCTACATAATCAGGTCTAAGTATTCCTACTTTTGTTTTAATGATATTTGTGTATGATTTAGTATACTATAATAGTGTTTAGTCCAATGCATTAACACTTTCATTGAGACATTTGCGGTCCTTTTCTGGCGTTTTCATGGTCTTTTACCCGCCATCTCTTTATAATCATTATTTTCAACATGTTGATGTTAATCATAACCCCTCCCGCTCCCCCCTTTTTCCAGGCTTCTCCCATTTTTTAAAGTTCGTTTGTGTTCTACTTTTTGTCTTTTTCTTCAGTTTGTTCTTATGTCATAGATAAACCCCTTGCTAAGCTTTAAAAAAAACACCTAGTGGATTCATTGGAGGAGATGAATTTTTGTATATAATTTCAATTGCTGCTATCATATGTTGATCTATTTATTTGATAATGAAGTCTATTTTGCATGTTTGAGTTGACCATTGTGATGTTTAGTTGCTTAAATGAATGTTGTCATGTTTGTAACATATATTATGGAAGAAAAGAACCTTCATTGTAAGGGGGAAAAAGAGTTGAAAATGGGGGTGAACTTTTTTTTCTTATCGGAAGTTAACTTCATTCGAAATTTTGCGAGTTGATTTTAGTCTGGGAGAAGATCTCGGCGAGAAAGGATCGTCTCAGGTATTCCAGTCCTTGTCTCGAAGCCCCACGACTCAATTTTAGTTTGTTATTGCTGCGTTTTAGCACTCTACTGGTGGACCGTAGGTTGTTCTTCGTTGCCGGCCTGAGGTGTGAGGTCAAATCAGGTCTGATTGTCTTCCCTTCACGCCCCACTTGTTCTTGCCGAGGTTACGGTGCCAGCATCTCTCTGCGGGAATGGAACTTCTGGTCTGCGTATTTTCAGGCCAAAAGAATACATGCATGGCATTATAAAAACAAGCGCGAAATCGCAATAGTTTGTGGCACGCGGTCTATTTTTACCACTCCAATCATGAGTTACCTCCCCTGGCTTTTCAATAATTTTAATCTGTAAACCAGAATGTTATCTCTGCACCATTTCGTAACTTTTTATATCTTTTGGAAAACATTTAAAACTATTTATCCTACTTATACTCATCAAAAGAAGCACCGCATACTCGTCGTGTCTGTTGTAGTGTCTGTATTACGTATGTTTATTATTTTGTACGCTTTTAAAATACATCATTTTAAAGAGCGGCCAGAAGTGTAGCCTCGATTTGAAGTGCGACAATTTTGTCAAAATGTGCGACAATTTTGGACCGACAGACCGACCGACCGACAAAGTGAGTTATAGGTTTGTGGCTTGAGCCACAAACAAAAATATTGTGAACTTTTGAATCGAATTAAAAGGTTTGTGGGAAAACAAATTGTATTAATTTATTGTGGAGAGAATGAACGATTATAATGATATTCATTAATGATTGAAGGAAGATGAAATGAATACATTACAAAAAAGGAAAATAAATGAATTAATGAATAAAAGAAATTGTGGTGGTGGAAAATCAAAAGGAAATGTTGTTCAAAGAAACAAAAGGATGGAATGAATATAGTGGATAACATTTGCTCATTGAATTGTTGACTTTTTATTGTTGAAGCTGCATTTTTGTGAGCCGCTGATATTTTGTCGGAGAGTGGTAATGTACGCATTTATGAGCCACGGAATAGGGTAATGGTGAGTGGCATGATTTTGTGAATTATTGGTTTGAAGTACTGGTGAATAGAAGCAATTTTGTATCTTAAGTACACAAGTTTTTTGTCCTAGCTATAATTATTTATTGTGGTTGAGATGGCAAATTCTGAGTTATTTTCAGCAACAGCTCAGATCAGTTCAAAAACAACACACACAACCACTTTATTTCAACAAAGTCGAATTGCGCAATACGTGGCCTACAACCGAAAGCATGCTGATCAGACTTAAAGACCCAATGACCCGGCTGGATTAAGTCCCTTGTTTTTATTTCTGGATCGGTGTGGCCCACATGCAGACTTTCCTCATATACGATCGAGGCTGCTCTTTAAAGTGATATCCCGTTTTCGTGCATGAGGAAATTTGTATGGGAGCCACACTTGTGAATATATGTGTATGTGTGCGACTCTTTTTTTGATAAGTCTGTTAGTTTTCTTTTACTCAAGTAAAGTCATGTGTTATTAGATTCCTAACTGCATTCAAAATAAGACGTGTAAAAATAAGTGTAACATGATGCAAAAGAAAAGTGGCAAAAGAGTGAAAAAAATAATATGCCGCTTGAAATCAACGGAATGAAAAGAATGCGAACCACCCTTTTACCTGAAAGCAATAATACTATACAAAATAAGTATGCTCAATTGCTGCTTTGATGTTTTCAACAGTCTGAAATATTTAACTAATTATTAATTAAAACAATCATCATAACACATATTTTTCCTTTGCATTTTAAAATCTTATCTCCGATGAATATTTAGTGCAATATCCGTATAAAAAGAAACCATATTCTACAAACTACACAGACGAAATAATTTTACCGAGAACGTTTGATTAAAAAAATGTAACATGCTTTAAAATGCCTCGCAAAGCGGCACCCATATTATACTTTCTATGAAAACGAGTGCAGTATTGATTCATTTTTGTGTAGACCAAGCTAATTATCGTTATAAAAATAGTTATACTAATACATAGAAAGAATTCGATCGTTTTTTAATGAAGTAATCACGAACAAAAGTAGGAAGTGCTGTTCATTTCAGAGAAAAACACACCCAATGACAACTTTGTTTTCGCATTGTGAAACATACTGCTTATTGGAAATGTTTATTTAATTAGCAACTCATATTGTTTTAATCAATGAAAGCCTGTGTTATTATTTTGAATTCATTCAGTTGATGCTCCTACTTAATGTAGCTCACACACACACACACACACACACACACACACACACACACACCACACATATACACACACACACACACACACACACACACACACAGACAGATACGCGCGCGCACAATTGCGTACGCACGCACCCTCGCATCCCCCGCATACACACGCCCTTACACATATGCCATACACGCTCTCCATGCACGTTTCCAAACTGATGCTTACTCCTTCACTCTCTCTTTGAGAGACTGAGTAGGGCATAGAGAGGCACGCACGCACACATACGCATATGCACACACAGACACGATTACACATGCACGCGCACACTCATAATTACACACACGCACGCACATACACACACACAAATCACACACAGGTGTTTCTTTCGTTTTGTTTTATTTTTCTTCCTGCTGAGCGGCATGAAGAAGAAAAAATCAGATTCAGTGATGCAAACGCGCGCACACACATTTCTCTCTCTCTCTCTCTCTCTCTCTCTCTCTCTCTCTCTCTCTCTCTCTCTCTCTCTCTCTCTCTCTCTCTCTCTCTCTCTCTCTCTCTCTCCTCTCTTCTCTCTCTCTCTCCTTCTTTCTCTCAGGCTGTTGTTTTTTCTTGCGTTTTGCGATGTCTTTTTTTCCTATTTGTATTATTGAAATTTCTTTGCTTTTTGTTCGGAGGGCCGGATGACAAAAAGCCGGTTATTGTGCTTATTCCGCTTTCCCTCAATAAAAAAAACACCCATTCGTTCGTTCGTTCGTTCGTTCTTCTCTCTCTCAGGTTATGCTCTCTTCTCTACCCATGAGTCTGTATTAGGCTGCTCCTCTCTTTCTCCATTTTATCTGTCTGTCTCCATGTCTGTCTGCCTATCTTGAAAAAACAAACACCTTTATAATACTAGCGCAAAATGTCGTAAATCAAAATCACAAAATACAGGCTCTGGGTCACGAACCAGCACTAGGCCTAATGTATGTACAGTGAGCAGTGTTCTATCTGAAGAGGAACATACATTGTGGGAACAATATAAGTACAAAACACATAGAGTATAAAGAGTTATTGAGGATAAAACTGAATGATCATCGTGAACATGTTATAAACTCATTGCATGACAATATCAATAACGGGAAAGAATTCTGGAGTAAAGTTAAATCGTTTAACACTAATTCTCCAGCAAATAATTATATCACGAAGGACGAGTAGTTTCGTCATTTTCCCGAATTGTTTCAATCTAATGCTGTTCACAAGTCTGAAAATAATACATTTAATGAGTCATAAATCGATCTCGGTGATGAACTGGAACAATGTAATACTGATGCTCTGGAAGCTCATATCACAGAGGGCGAGGTTTAGGCCGCAATTCGTGCTCTTAAAAATGGTAAAGCGGCAGGTCCTGATCGCATCATAGGTGAAGTTTTGAAGCATGCAGCGCTTCTTATTGTGCCTTTTTTGCTCCTTCTATTTAACAAACTGTTCTCTTCAGGTACGTACCCATCTCAGTGGTCTGAATCTATTATCCAACCCCTTCATAAGAATGGCGACACAAATTCTCCTGATTTCTATAGGGGGGTCTCTCTTCTCAATATCTCCAGATCCCTAGGTTTAAGCTTTCAACTGTTGGTCGGCGCTCTTTTGCTGTCACAGGACCGACCTCCTGGAACAAACTTCCTCTTTCCCTCCGTCAGCGACCGACCCTCTCTCTGCTTTCAAAGCTAACCTCAAAACCCACCTGTTCCCCCGTCATTAAAGCTCCGCTCTCTTTCTCTTCTCTCTCTTGCCATCAGGTCTGTTTCTGCTGTATTCCATTGATGCCATCCGTGTGTGTTCATTTTTGCATTGCGTTTTTGTTTGAATGCGTTATGAATGCTAACGTGTGTGTGTGCGCTTTGATTTGATTTCTATCAAGATTCAGCGCCGTATAAATACTGTATGTTGTTGTTGTTGTAGTAGTAGTAGTAGTAGTAGTAGTAGTAGTAGTAGTAGTAGTAGTAGTAGTAGTAGTAGTAGTAGTAGTAGTAGTAGTAGTAGCAGCAACAACAGCAGCAGTATTATTATTATTATTATTATTAGTAGTAGTAGTAGTAGTAGTAGTAGTAGTAGTAGTAGTAGTAGTAGGGGAAGACGGGGTTAAAAAGCCCATGGGCGGGTAAGAAGCCCATACCAATTATCTCATGAAATAAAGCAAATTTCAGTCACATTTTGCCCATGAGACGAGTGTTAATGTGACTGAAATTTGCTTTATTTCATGAGATAATTGGCATGGGCTTCTTACCCGCCCATGGGCTTTTTAACCCGTCTTCCACTAGTAACAGCAGCAGCAGCAGCAGCAGTAGTAGTAGTAGTAGCAGCAGCAGCAGCAGCAGCAGCAGCAGCAGCAGCAGCAGCAGCAGTAGTAGTAGTAGTAGTAGTAGTAGTAGTAGTAGTAGTAGTACACTAGCGAACAAAAGTTAAGGCCCAGAAAGACAATCATCTCCGAAAACTCACGAACTCAATAAAACGCACCCAGCTCATAACAAAACTGAATTTATTCTTTTAACATTAAGTTCATTCAAAAAAATCATTAATCAGAACGAGTTCAGTCAACAAAATGCCCCTTTCAACAACTTCCCCCTCCTCTTGAAAAGTCACACATTCAGAATCAATGCACTTTGGAACAGTCAGTAATGTGGGTTTTTTGTGTGGGTTTTCTGTCTGTCCCATGGATATATCCCGAACCGCTTAACCGAATCGCTTCAAATTTTGTGTGGTGATGTGTCACCATGAGAGGAAGGCAGTAATGTGTACTGACTGTTACAAAGTGCATTAATTATGAGTGTGACTTTTCAAGAGGAGTGGGAAGTTGTTGAAAGAGGCATTTTGTTGACTGAACTCGTTCTGATTAATGATTTTTTGGAATGAACTTAATGTTAAAAGAATAAATTCAGTTTTGTTATGAGCTGGTGCGTTTTATTGAGTTCGTGAGTTTTCGGAGATGATTGTCTTTCTGGGCCTTAACGTTTGGTCGTTAGTGTAGTAGTAGGCCTAGTAAGTAGAAATAGCAGTAGTAGTAGTTGTTGTTGTAGCTGTTAGCGCAGTGGCAACAGCTGTGGTAATGTTATTAGTCCCCGAGCCGAAGGTTCGGGGGAGCTATTGTTTTTGTCTGATCCGTCCGTGCCTCCGGCGTGCCCGTCCGTCCGTCCGTCCGTCCGTCCGGCTATTCGTCCGTTTTTCTCAAAAACTATTCAGTCTATCATCATCAAATTTGGTATACTAGTTTGCCAAGATGCAAGCTATCCACTGATGTATTTAGTTTTACATTAAGGTCAAGGTCGCGCCAGTTACGGGGTTCAAACCCCAAAACACATAATCGCTAATATCTCGCGAAGTTTTGCATGTATTTCAATGCAGTTTTTTTCACAACATTTCTTGATGAATGGTCTATAACACAGTTGTCATGAATGTTTCTGTGCGCTCGTGTGCGCATGATCGCGCGCGCTCAAATCACGGGTCCGAACCCTAAGGCTATATATAAAAAAAACTATTCGGCTTCGTGCTGTTTTCATGCGTTTTTATGTAGTTACGTGCTGTTTTGATGCGCTTTTATGTACACATTCCGATTTCGGAGTAGCTCGGCGATGCTGCGAGGGGACTTTGCAGCCGCCCGGCGTTGCACTTGTTTTAGGTTGTAATTGTCTTCCATGCTCGAGTTCGACAGGTGTGGCATGCTGTGTACCGGGGACCTGTTGACATTCTCACATTATGTCTTGTGTTCTCACAATTTCATCCGTAATGATACTACTACTACCATATCTATAGCATTCAGTAGTGGTAGCATTGCAGATAAAAAGTAGAATCAGTTCTGCACAAATTAACCCGGAGCCTTCGTTAGACACAAAATAACGATTCAAAAATAATTCTAATAGCATGGATCTCCAGCACGACAACACGCTCTCCATACCACAACCATGCCACAAGAAGTCATACCACACAGGGGATATAACTGACTGTTGTAGTCCATCATTAGTTACTTCCCTTTCCACTTTACAGCTTCTTACCCCACATACAATGCATTAATTTAAGCGCATATGAAGACTGCGTTTCCACTCAAAAAAATTAAAATATGTCAATCGTGTGGTAATTAGAACTAGTGACTGGACATAATTGCACTTGCATACCAAATAATGACAATAAATAAACTAAATAGAACCAAAACAAAAACCGCCATATATTAAAATCAACCACCCGCATACGCTCAGTTTCCTTGTGTATATGAAAACATTTCATCTGTATTGTTGAAAATCTCATCGGGACTTTACTGGTGTTGCACTGCCTCCGGGCATTGCCTCCAGGATCGTTCCCACCATCTTTATATCTACTAATGTCCCATATGTGTCTGTTCCAGACCGGAGGACCTTTAAACAGATTTTCATTCAGTGTCCCTGTGTGACATACATTTCCATCATGCATCGTATTATTTAGAGAAAAGGTACTTATTGACAAAAATGACAGACAACCTAACCCGATATGATTATAACATACTTGGTGAAGGTTAAGGTCTGTGTACATACACGTTAACATTATTCACGAGATATTCCTATTTCCCCATGGCAACACAGTGATAGCCCACTCTTAATATGACTTACAGCTCACTGTGTTGCCATGGGGAAATATAAATATTTTGTGAATAGTGTTAACGTGTACAGAGACCTTTAGTTACATACATCAAAGATAAGATGAGGGAGTCAAGGGATGTGTATTATCAATACAGATAATGGTTGTCATTTATTTTAGGTTATCGTTGTCTACTTTTGCTCTGGGCAAATGGAAATTGATATTGTGTTGTTGTGGGGGTTTTTCTTTAATGATCTGGGTTAATAAAGCAGACCAATAACAACTAAAGATCGTCGCAACAAAGATGTATAGCAACAACGGCCTGTAGAGTAAATACACGCTAGAGGTCGCTGTTGATACAACCACTTGTTGTATCTTGGTGGCAAAAGATTTGAGGAGGTCGTTTACCGTGGTCAGAAGCTGGGTTTCACAGGAAAAGCCTGACCTGAACCCATGGGTTTTGTTTGTCAGGATGTTGTGTTTTTCTAGATGATTTCGGAGATGGTGGGATATAATACGTTCTAGGACTTTGCAGGCAACAGAGGTCAAAGAGACTGGTCGGTAGTTTTCCGCTCTGTTTCTGTCTCCCTTTTTGAAGACCGCAGAAATGTTTGCCGTAAGCCAGTCCCTAGGAAGCTGTCCTGATTGAATAGAGCGGTTGTAGATGCAGGTTAGAATTGGGGCGATAGTTTGAGAGCAGGTTTTTAGAATCATGCTTGGTATCATGTCTGGTCCTGAGGCCTTAGAAGAGTTTAGGTTTCGTAGTTGTTTTTCCACTCCGTTGACATCAATACGGAGGAGATCAAGGTCTGGGCAAGGAGATCCAGGCATATCCGGAGGTGGTGAGTTATCGTCTTTGGCGAATACTGAGCGAAACTGGTTTAGGAGGGCCTTGGCTTTGGCGTGGCTATTACTGAGTAAGTTCAGTCCATCCTTCAGGGGTGCGACACCTACGTTATCTTGACGTAGCGCCAGAAGGGTTTTGAGTTGTTCTCCTTGAATCCCTTTTCGATGGTAGAGTTGATGAAGGTCCATTCGGCCTTCCTCATGTCTCTTCTGCACTCCTTTTGGAAGAAGTAGTAGTTTTTCCAGTTCCCTGATCTTTTAGCCTGGTTGTGTATTCTTGCTTTCTTCCTGACTTTCCTGATGCTTTACCTAAACTAGCGCAACTCCGAGTACCGGTAACGCCTAGTAACGGTAACGCCAAGTACTGGTAACGTTGAGTACAGCAAATTTCAAGCGATTCGATTAAGAAACGGCGGAGTTATAAGGCCCCGTTTCCCGTTGGCGCTGCTCTGAGAGTGACGAGCTCTCCCTAGTAACGGTAACGCCTAGTAACGGTAACGCCAAGTACTGGTAATGCTGAGTAAGCAAATTTGAAGCGATTCGGTTAAAAAAAGGTAGAGTTATAAGGCCCCGTTTCCCGTTGGCGCTGCTCTGAGAGTGATGCTCTCTCCCTAGTAACGGTAACGCCAAGCACTGGTAACGCTGAGTACAGTAAA
>CM065688.1:30549803-30552303 GCA_017654935.2 Phymorhynchus buccinoides
ACAGTTCATCGGCTAGAGCCAAAGCGAAGAGACACAGGTTGACACGATCCCTGATGCCCTGTTTGTAGAACACCGCCATGTTGATGACGTTACCAGGTCCACCAATCAGGAACAGGGAGACCAAGACAAAGTCCATGACTCTTCGGATGATTTCTTCTGCTTCAGCGCTCAGGACGTTGTCAGGGTTATCCCACGGGATGAACTCCATCTCGCCGCGCTGTAGGGTTAGGCATCCATCTTGGAGTGATAGGTTTGGTGTCACAGCCCCCAGACGATTCTCCGCCGTGGTCATCATATTGATGGCAATGATATTCAGAGGATTGAGAGAGACGGAGGCAGTATGCGCGCCGTCCACCATATTTGCCAGCTGTTTGTATTAATCTTAACGAATCTGTTTCAAAACACTTGTCTCAGTTAAGTCAAGACACGCCAAAAATGTTTTTTTTTTAATTGAGGATAACAATTATGAGCACTGACAACATGTTGATGTGCGAGGGTTGCGTTCAAGACAATGACACCTGGACTTACATGCATAACTAATGAATCAAATGATGCTTTCTTGTAGCAAGTCAATACATTCATCCAATTTTCTATTCCTGTATTTCATTTCGGTCTACTGTTCTTAGTTACAAGAAAATGTCACAATCACTGTCATTTTGCGGAACCAATGGCAAAGTAGATTCAGTGTCAGATACTGAAGCATGGGGCACATTGCATATACGATTGATTAGTAGTAGACGGACTTAAACCACATTTCATTTGTTCTGTTGCAACCATAATGGGAATGTACTTGTTCTGTTATCTTTATTACATATTTAATTATTGCTCGGAACAGACTAAGTCTTCATATTGGACACAGATAAACAAAAAGTACAATAATGCAGCAAAATAAACGTTCACAAGAAAGGGTACCAACCAACACCTTTTTTATGTTATAAATAATTCGTCACACACACGCACACGCACACGCAAACGTACACACACGCACACGCACACACACGCACACACACACACACACACACACACACACACACACACACACACACACGCACGCACACGCGCGCACACACGTACACACACACGCACACGCAACACGCACGCACACACACACACACACACACACACACACACACACAAACACACAACACACACATACACACACACACACACACACACACACACACACACTCACACACACTCACACTTTCAAGCAGGTAAGGAGATGACGGACTTGAAACAGCACAGGGACAAGAACGATCCACGCGTTAATTAGATAACTCAAAAAATATATTATAGAATAAAATTAATATTGTTTGTCCAAATTCATAGCTTTGCAGTAAGCCATTTTGTTGCCATAGTTTAAATCAATCAATCAAAGTTTATTATGTCCTCACAGGATAATTGTTTTGCGACACGTTAAGCATATAATGAACATGCAACAACTAAATTTAAAACTACAAATGAACACATGCATTAAAAAGATGATTTATATGTATATATAATACAATATCACCCAATTATATATAGAGTCTCTATTTTCCGTCATTCTCTTTATGTTATTAGTAACTTAGTGCGTTTTGGGTTTTTTGGTTTGCAAAATATGGTGGTTGCGAATGTGCGAGTTTATTTTCTGGTTAATTATCGATGGCTTAGAGTCAAAACGGACTATCTTTACATAGTCCATTGACTTATTATTGATGTTACTTGCAAAAATTAAGAACTTGTATTAAAAAAAGATTGTAAATAATGCAAAATGGGGATTATGCTTTTTATATTTCTGCAGTCTTTTTTAGAAACACGTGATTAATTTTCACAATATCTTCAATAATACGTCAATGGACTATCTAAAGATAGTCCGTCTTAACTGCAAGCCATCGTTATGTTGCTTTGTAAGTGTAATTGTAGTTTTTGTCTTGTGTTAAATTGCATGCGTTGCCGATTTGGTGTTTAGGTTGCACTCAAACAAGCAAGCGAACACTTCCACACATTATTTATATCTCCACGCACCCCATTCTCTTTACCTTTTAGTCAAAATGTATTGTGGGAAGATGCACCGGAAGCACTCTGCATTATCTTATCCGTACAGAATCACTCTGTGTTAAATACATGTATTAGCTATCATTTATCCATTTCTCTCATCACATTTCTCTCACCATTTCTCTCGTCTGTCCTGATTTATTTACGTTTTAAGCGCGTGAGAGCGTGTGTTTGAATGTGAATGTGTGTCTTCTTTTTTTCTCTTCTTCTTCTTCTTCTTCTTCTTCTTCTTCTTCTTCTTCTTCTTCTTCTTTTTTTTTTTTTCTTCTTCTTCTTCTTCTACTTCTTCTTCCTCTTCTTCTTCTACTTCTTCTTTCATAAAGTATCCCGCTTCAACTTCGTCTTATAAGTCGACAGGATAAAAAAAACCCCAAAACAACAAGAACATGTGAATGTGAATGTGTGTCTTCTTTCTTTTTCTCTCTTCTTCTTCTTCTTCTTCTTCTTCTTCTTCTTCTTCTTC
>CM065688.1:30559803-30567303 GCA_017654935.2 Phymorhynchus buccinoides
TTAAAAATGCTTTATATAGTTATTATGTTTTAACACGCAATATTTAACTATCTCCGAATGTGTAGTCTATTGTAAGTTTGTAAATCATATTATCTTACGTTTTCATGTGTGCTATTACGAAGTGTATGTCATATGTCTATCATGTTCTAGTAAGTAAGTTTTAATCTGTTGTTATCGTATGAATGTGTTGTCGGTTGTAGTATGTGGACCATGTTATCTTGTATTGTCTTATCAAGTGTATACTATTCGTTATTTTCTTATTTTAGTCTGATGTTTTATTTATGTTTCAATTTGTAAAGCGCACAGAGCATACTGATAGTGTGGATTGATAGCGCTATATCAAATAAAATCATTATTATTATTATTATTATTATGATAATGTTATTTTAGGTTGTAATTGTCTTCCATGCTCGAGTTCGACAGGTGTGGCATGCTGTGTACCGGGAACCTGTTGACATTCTCACATTATGTCTTGTGTTCTCACAATTTCATCCGTAATGATACTACTACTACTACCATATCTATAGCATTCAGTAGTGGTAGCATTGCGGATAAAAAGCAGAATCAGTTCTGCACAAATTAACCCGGAGCCTTCGTTAGACACAAAATAACGATTCAAAAATAATTCTAATAGCATGGATCTCCAGCACGACAACACGCTCTCCATACCACAACCATGCCACAAGAAGTCATATCACACAGGGGATACAACTGACTGTTGTAGTCCATCATTTGTTACTTCCCTTTCCACTTTACAGCTTCTTACCCCACATACAATGTATTCATTTAAGCGCATATGAAGACTGCGTTTCCACTCAACAACAACAACAAAAATGTCAATCGTGTGGTAATTAGAACTAGTGACTGGACATAATTTCACTTGCATACCCAAAACATAACAATAACACAACATAAACTAAATAGAACCAAAACAAAAATCGCCATATATTAAAATCAACCACCTTAACATTTGACCAGTGATCTCAATTTTCGAACTTCGCAGATATTATGTCCTAAATAACCACCAGAATGTAACGTTTGAATGCCCTTGGTCCCCCCTTTCAAATGTTATCGTGTTAACATACATACATATCTTCAGTATGTTGAAGGCGGACAGTGAAGCGAAGAAGACACGTGCATGCAGGCAGTCAGTCAGCCAGCCAAACACAGACAGACAAATGTCACTGAAAGCATTAACCAGCTTCGCTTCGCCTCGAGACTGGTCATACATGGTTTTATAAAAGAAAACATTTAAGGACAAATGCATATTTTGTAACGCTGCAAACTGTTTCGGCAAACATAAGGAATACCTAGACTTTGCCGCCCAAAGTTTTCAAACGTCATGTGACGTTCCGCAGCAAGGACAAAGCTTATCAGGGTTGATGGAGCTTGGAAATTTGAATCACATGGCTATCTTTATTTTTGGTAATGTGTGCGTGTGTGCGTATGTGCGTGCGCGCGTGTGCGTGTGTGTGTGTGTGTGTGTGTGTGCGTGCGTGCGTGCGTGCATGTGTGTGCATGTGTGTGTGATATAAATATTAACTAGCGCAACGCCTAGTACTGGCAAATCCCAGAACCGGTAACGCCTAGTACCGGTACCGCCAAGAACCGGTAATGATGAGTATCGGTTTCGCGGGGTCCGCAAAATATTATGTTATTAGAGAGAGAGACAGACAGACAGAGGGACAGAGAGAGACAGATCAGAGAGAGAGACAGACAGAGAGAGAGAGAGAGACCCAGAGGACATACCAGAGAGAGAGAGACAGAGAGATCAGAGAGAGAGACATGAGGCAGAGAGAGAGAGAGAGACAGACAAAGAGAGAGAGAGAGAGAGAGAGAGAGAGCGAGAGGCGACAGCGAGAGCGAGCGAGCGCGACGCTCACGCCCCCCTCTCCCCCCTCCTCCCCGCCTCTGAGAGAGAGAAACAGCGACGCTCGCCCCACCCTCCCCTCTCCCCTCCTCCCCCCCCCCCCACCCCTCCCTGCTATATAAGTTCTTTTTCTTTTTCAGTAGGCTAAGCTCGCCTGTCGGAAGTTCCCCACACTCACACACACACGCGTCACTTAACGTCAGTGACCCGTGTGGAAGACAATAGTGTGAATAGCGAGCTGTTTATAACTATAGTAAACTCGGCTCTTTAACCGTCTCGTTTCCAGGCTAACCCGTTGTCGAGACATTGTTGCCTAAAGTGGTGAATTAAGTTAGTTTCCGATTTGGTTGCCTGCAAAATGTAAATCGGGTTATGAATGAACGGATGCTGTTGAAATTTTGCACCAAGATAGCCACTATCACCGGTCATGCCCGTTCCAAATTGCGAGTCAATATCTGGTATGGTTACGCCGAGGTTTGTGAAAACGTGAAGCGGCATGAAGCGGCAGGTATCGCGCGCGTTCATGTATCGATTCGCTGCTGGCTTGGCATAATAATAGACACCGTCCCCGGTCACCTTCCTGCCACATACGAAGGCAATCGACCCAGAAACACCGGAGATACGGGCGCCGAGAGGCCTGCGGATGCGCGTTTCGCGCATTTGCCGAACCGCGCAAATGACACGACCGCCTCCGTTGCCGTTGCCATCGCCCCGTTAGGGCTCACATCAAATTTGAAGCGATTCGGTCGAAAAACACGGCGGAGTTATAAGGCCCGTTTTGTGTTTCAGTCACACACACACACACACACACACACAGACACTTGCTAAATTACTATATGATGATAGATTTGCTTCTCTTCCTCTCTGGCTGAATTTCTGTAGAGGCCAGCAATGTGTTGTTATTGTCTGAAGAACAACACTCATCGTCATGTCATTTCACCCTGCTGAACTTCAGGGTACACTGGGATTTGATTTACTGCAGCGAATCCCTGGTGTCCCAAAGAGGCACAGCTCTGCTTCATTTTCTGAAACATTGAACACGATGTGTTACCTAAATGGGCTGCTTAGGTAGAGTTATTGTCCTTTGTCCTTGACACCGCACACACACACACACACACATACACACACGCGCGCGCGCACACACAGGAGCGAACGCTGAACGCTGAAATGGTTTAATGAGTAGGCCATTGGCCCATGTCATTGTGAGTGGTTGCCAAAGTATAACAAAGTAGTAGTATTAGCAAAATTTCATCACAAACACACAAAACAAACTTAGCATAACACACACACACACACACACACACACACACACACGAGAGAGAGAGAGAGAGAGAGGAGAGATGAGAGAGAGAGAGAGAGAATGAGAGAGTAGAGAGAGAGAGAGAGAGAGAGAGAGTTGCTAGAGAAGATTATTAGGAAGCTTCCTTCCTCATTGTCA
Source organism: Phymorhynchus buccinoides (assembly GCA_017654935.2). NCBI lineage: Eukaryota > Metazoa > Mollusca > Gastropoda > Neogastropoda > Raphitomidae > Phymorhynchus > Phymorhynchus buccinoides. The sequence goes on from CM065688.1 coordinate 30,563,112, forward strand.
TTTCACAAAGCTCGTTACTGATGCAATATGGTTTACTGATACAGGACAACGATGCATTCCTTCTGATAAACTATAATTTATCCATCCTGCTTTCTCTCTGACCCGGGTTTCCTTGCAAACAGTCCCCAGAACGTCTCTCTATAGCGGCTGCCCATGACATAGTACACCACGATGTTGAGACTGGAGTTCACGTAGGTCAGCATCTGGTTGATCCACAGGGAGGCCAGGAACAGATTGTGATTCCTCTGTCCGGCGTTCACGTCTGGCAGAAACAACCAGCTGAAGCGGGTCACGGCAAAAGGCAACACGCAAATTATGAACAAGATGGAGACACCCACCAGCGTTTGGTCAGAGCGATTTCACGAGGAGAGATTGCTGATGATGTTCCAGCCCGCCATGTCACAATCTGCCGAAGCTTAACGATGGTGATGATGGTCGCTGTTATCACCACAATCATAACTGTACCGGGCAAGCCAACACCGAACACGAAGCTGTCTAAGCTGTCCACCAGCACCTTGTTGGCTTTGTAGAGTTCCCCCATGATGGCCGTTTTCACCGCTACACCGGTGGCGGGGTCTTTGACACAGCCGATGTGGAAACGCAGCGCCACGATGAAATAGAGGCCCACCACAGTGACGTACACCACAGCTATGATGATGGCCATGGTTCTGGTGCGCATCAGGGACTGGTATTGGAGTGGCCTCAGCACGCAGTAGCATCTCTCGCTTGCAATGATGGCGGTCATGACAGGAGAGACGTAGAGAAAGCCAACCAAACCCGACAGGTGGTTGTTTGTTATGAAGGTGATCATCGGCCCGTACAGTTCTTTGGTGGTGAACTGCAAATGCACGTGCTCCGCAAGGTAAAACATTGATACGAGTAAGTACAGTTCATCGGCTAGAGCCAAAGCGAAGAGACACAGGTTGACACGATCCCTGATGCCCTGTTTGTAGAACACCGCCATGTTGATGACGTTACCAGGTCCACCAATCAGGAACAGGGAGACCAAGACAAAGTCCATGACCCTTCGAATGATTTCTTCCGCTTCAGCGCTGATGACGTTGTCGGGGTTATCCCACGGGATGAACTCCATCTCGCCGAGCTGCAGGGTCAGGCATCCATCTTGGAGTGATAGGTTTGGTGTCACAGCCCCCTCATGACCCTCCACCGTGGTCGTCATCTTGGTGTCAATGATATTCAGAGGACTGAGAGACACGGAGGCAGTATGTGCGCCGTCCGCTATATTTGCCAGCTGTTTTTATTAATCTAAACGAATCTGTTTCAAAACCCTTGTCTCAGTTAAGTTAAGTCAAGACACGCCAAAATTATTTAGGAATTATTGAGGATAACAATTATGAGCATTGACAACATGTTGATGTGCGAGGGTTGCTATCAAGACAATGACACCTGGACTTACATGCATAACTAATGAATCAAATGATGCTTTCTTGTAGCAAGTCAATACATTCATCCAATTTTCTATTCGTGTATTTGATTTCGGTCTACTGTTCTTAGTTACAAGAAAATGTCAAAATCACTGTCATTTCGCGGAACCAATGGCAAAGTAGATTCAGTGTCAGATACTGAAGCATAAGGCATATTGCATATACGATTGATTAGTAGTAGACGGACTTAAACCACATTTCATTTGTTCTGTTGCAACCATAATAGGAATGTACTTGTTCTGTTATCTTGATTACATATTTAATTATTGCTCGGAACAGACTTCCTATTGGACACAGATAAACAAAAAGTACAATAATGCAGCAAAATAAACGTTCACGAGAAAGGGTACCAACCAACACCTTTTTATGTTATAAATAATTCGTCGCACACACACACGCACACACACACACACACACACATGCACAAACATCATACGCACACGCACACACACACACACATACATACACACACACACACGCGCGTACACACACGCGCACACGCGCACACACGCACACACGCACACGCACGCACGCACACGCACACACACACACACACACACACACACACACGCGAGCGGAGAGGACGAGCTTGAAGCAGCACAGACACAACAACAATCCATGCATTGATTAGATAACTTAAAAGATATAGTATAAAACACTGTTTGTCCAAATATACAGCTTTTCAGTAAACCATTTTCTTTCATAGTTTGTAATTTTCTTTATGCTATTAGTAACTTAGTGCATGTTTTTTTAAATTATTTATATCATATATATTTTTGTGTGTGTAAAATATGGTGGTTGCGAATGTGCGAGTTTATTTTCTGGTTAATTATGTTGCTTTGTAAGTGTAATTCTAGTTTTTGCAACCATTTTGTTTCATAGTTTGACATTTTCTGTATGCTATTAGTAACTTAGTGCATGCGTTTTATTATTTATATATATTATTATTTTTAGTTTGTAAAATATGGTGGTTGCAAATGTGCGAGTTTATTTTCTGGTTAATTATGTTGCTTTGTAAGTTTTTATTCTAGTTTATGTCTTGTGTTAAATTGCATACGTTGCCGATTTTAGTGTTTAAGTTGCACGCAAACAAGCAAGCGAACACTTCCACACATTATTTATATCTCCACGCACCCCATTCTCTTTACCTTTTAGTCAAAATGTATTGTGGGAAGATGTATCTGATCCGTACAGAATCACTCTGTGTGTAAATACATGTATTATATGGCGCGCCAAAGATACAAAACTCTATCTAGCTGTTCGATAGAGTTTCGAAACTGTATCTATCAGTTCGATAGAGTTTGAAAACCCTATCTAGCTGTTCGATAGAGTTTTAAAACTCTGTCGAACAGCTAGATAGGGTTTCCACAAAATAACCCTATCGAGATATAGTTTTTCTATCGCGATTTCTGATTGGTACATGGCTTCAGCGACAAGTTTGTGGCCTTGGCAGGGCAGTGACCCGTGAATTTGAATAAGACGATAGGCCTAGGCCCCTACATGTAGTCAAACAAACATGGCAGCTGAACGATTTCAACGAGCGAATCTTCCCGGCGTTTCATCTGTAATTGAAGCCGCTAAACGCGTTCGTAGAATGCCACCTATTAGGCTAAGTGTAGGTCACAGTCAAAGATACTAGTCCTATCTACCAATGAAATGCTTCGTTTAAAAAAAGTATCAAAATGGCGCGTTCGATAGAGTTTTACGACGAGAAACTCTATCTAGCTGCTCGACAGAGTTTTGAAACTCTATCTAACTGCTAGCTATAGTTTAGAAACTGTATCTAACAGTTCGATAGGGTTTTTAAACTCTGTCGAACTGCTAGATAGAGTTTTGGTCATTCGGCGCGCCATAGTATTAGCTACCATGTATCCATTTCTCTCATCACATTTCTCTCATCACATTTCTCTCACCATTTCTTCTTCTTCGTTCGCTCAGACAGTTTCCTGTTATATAATAATAATAATAATAATAATAATAATAATAATAATAATAATAATAATAATAAGTATTTATAGCGCCTAATCTTAAAAAAGCCCTAAGCGCTTACAATAATAAATGAATAAACCAGCAAGCAATGTAAATAAAGAAATGACAAAAATATATTATGCACACGCGCGCGCGCGCACACGCACGCACTAAACACAGACACACGCACGCACTAAACAGACACACACACACAAACACACACACGAACGCACCACACGCGCGCGCACACACACACACGCACACGCACACGCAACACACACGCACATACTACACGCATGCACACAAACACACGCGGATGGAAGGGGCACAGTACTTTGAAAAGAAATATAGCAGGCTATGATTTGAAAAGAGTAGTTTTGAGAGAAGACTTGAATGAAGAAAGGGTGTTGGCAGAACGGAGAGGCAAAGGGAGTCTATTCCAAGAGGAGGGGGCCTGGAAAGAGAAGGAGCGTAGATGCGTCATGCTGCCGTTATGCGCCTAACTAAGAAATAGTTAAGCCCAGCATGTCCGACTTCGGCTGAAGAAATATTTGTAAGAATTTATAGAAAAAAAAAAGCAGGAGAATGGACCAGTAAGATAGAAAGGTAGTAGATGACAGTAAGCAAAGGAGAAAAGGCAGAGTCAAAGAGAGTGACAGATTAGAGGAAGTTTTACAAGCACAGAACTTCCAGAAGGTGAGGGAACTATTTGTACGAAAGACACCCCCCAGTATCCCCACGGGGGAGAAGGTGTTAATAATGTGCACATGAGTTGAGGG
>CM065688.1:30581195-30583695 GCA_017654935.2 Phymorhynchus buccinoides
ATACATATAAATCATCTTTTTAATGCATGTGTTTATTTGTAGTTTTAAATTTAGTTGTTGCATGTTCATTATATGCTTAACGTGTCGCAAAACAATTATCCTGTGAGGACATAATAAACTTTGATTGATTGATTTAAACTATGGCAACAAAATGGCTTACTGCAAAGCTATGAATTTGGACAAACAATATTAATTTTATTCTATAATATATTTTTTGAGTTATCTAATTAACGCGTGGATCGTTCTTGTCCCTGTGCTGTTTCAAGTCCGTCATCTCCTTACCTGCTTGAAAGTGTGAGTGTGTGTGAGTGTGTGTGTGTGTGTGTGTGTGTGTGTGTGTGTGTGTGTGTGTGTGTGTGTGTGTGTGTGTGTGTGTGTGTGTGTGTGTGCGTGCGTGTGCGTGTGTGTGTGCGTGCGTGTGTGTGCGCGCGTGTGCGTGCGTGTGTGTGTGTGTGTGTGTGTGTGTGTGTGTGTGTGTGTGTGTGTGTGCGTGTGTGTGCGTGTGCGTGTGTGTGTACGTTTGCGTGTGTGTGTGTGTGTGTGTGACGAATTATTTATAACATAAAAAAGGTGTTGGTTGGTACCCTTTCTTGTGAACGTTTATTTTGCTGCATTATTGTACTTTTTGTTTATCTGTGTCCAATATGAAGACTTAGTCTGTTCCGAGCAATAATTAAATATGTAATAAAGATAACAGAACAAGTACATTCCCATTATGGTTGCAACAGAACAAATGAAATGTGGTTTAAGTCCGTCTACTACTAATCAATCGTATATGCAATGTGCCCCATGCTTCAGTATCTGACACTGAATCTACTTTGCCATTGGTTCCGCAAAATGACAGTGATTGTGACATGTTCTTGTAACTAAGAACAGTAGACCGAAATGAAATACAGGAATAGAAAATTGGATGAATGTATTGACTTGCTACAAGAAAGCATCATTTGATTCATTAGTTATGCATGTAAGTCCAGGTGTCATTGTCTTGAACGCAACCCTCGCACATCAACATGTTGTCAGTGCTCATAATTGTTATCCTCAATTAAAAAAAAAACATTTTTGGCGTGTCTTGACTTAACTGAGACAAGTGTTTTGAAACAGATTCGTTAAGATTAATACAAACAGCTGGCAAATATGGTGGACGGCGCGCATACTGCCTCCGTCTCTCTCAATCCTCTGAATATCATTGCCATCAATATGATGACCACGGCGGAGAATCGTCTGGGGGCTGTGACACCAAACCTATCACTCCAAGATGGATGCCTAACCCTACAGCGCGGCGAGATGGAGTTCATCCCGTGGGATAACCCTGACAACGTCCTGAGCGCTGAAGCAGAAGAAATCATCCGAAGAGTCATGGACTTTGTCTTGGATGAATTTTTCGAATAGGACTTCGCATAAAATTTATCTTTGAATGGCCGGAGAGAATCATGTTGGAAATAACAAATCTTTACCACAGCAATTAAATTAATTAATAAAATTAAGGCCAAACCAATAAGGGTAGAAATTATATGAGAAGATACAAGTTCAATTCCATAGACTTTTATTATTATATTTCTATTTTGAAGGGAATAGTCCCTCAATATAGAATTATCTTTAAAATAATAAGATTTTAAAGATATAAAAATAATAAATATTAAGATAAAAACTAAAAATCCTGAGGCTTTTTGATTAAATAAAACATTAGGAGAAAGGGCTGCAACATATGCAAATATTACTAATAATCCTCCTACATAAATTAAAAATAAAATAATCATCAGCCATCTCTCCTCGTGAAATCGCTCTGACCAAAATGCTGGTGGGTGTCTCCATCTTGTTCATAATTTGCGTGTTCCCTTTTGCCGTGACTCGCTTCAGCTGGTTGTTTCTGCCAGACGTGAACGCCGGACGGAGGAATCACAATCTGTTCCTGGCCTCCCTGTGGATCAACCAGATGCTGACCTACGTGAACTCCAGTCTCAACATCGTGGTGTACTATGTCATGGGCAGCCGCTATAGAGAGACGTTCTGGGGACTGTTTGCAAAGAAACCCGGATCAGAAAGAAAGCAGGATGGATAAATTATAGTTTATCAGAAGGAATGCATCGTTGTCCTGTATCAGTAAACCATGTTGCATCAGTAACGAGCTTTGTGAAATGACAATGATGAAGGAAACATCCTAATAATCATCAACCCTCTGTCTGTCTCTGTCTCTCTGTGTCTCTCTTTGTCTCCCTATGTCTGTCTCTCTCTCTCTCTCTATGTCTCTCTCTCTCTCTCTCTCTCTCTCTCTCTCTCTCTCTCTCTCTCTCTCTCTCTCTCTCTCTCTCTCTCTCTCTCTCTCTCTCTCTGTTGTGTTTCACGCAATAAATAGGAGAAAAAGGGCATTGCTATTGTAATTCTTGTATTAAAAGTGAATTCGAAATACAACATATAAACGTAATTGTTTTAAAAAAAACAAAAAACACCTATATATAATATATCAATTGCACTCATATTGGGGATGATATTGAAAGATGGT
>CM065688.1:30588695-30618323 GCA_017654935.2 Phymorhynchus buccinoides
CTAAATAATACGATGCATGATGGAAATGTATGTCACACAGGGACACTGAATGAAAATCTGTTAAAGGTCCTCCGGTCTGGAACAGACACATATGGGACATTAGTAGATATAAAGATGGTGGGAACGATCCTGGAGGCAATGCCCGGAGGCAGTGCAACACCAATAAAGTCCCGATCTTTCAACAATACAGATGAAATGTTTTCATATACACAAGGAAACTGAGCGTATGCGGGTGGTTGATTTTAATATATGGCGGTTTTTGTTTTGGTTCTATTTAGTTTATTTATTGTCATTATTTGGTATGCAAGTGCAATTATGTCCAGTCACTAGTTCTAATTACCACACGATTGACATATTTTAATTTTTTTGAGTGGAAACGCAGTCTTCATATGCGCTTAAATTAATGCATTGTATGTGGGGTAAGAAGCTGTAAAGTGGAAAGGGAAGTAACTAATGATGGACTACAACAGTCAGTTATATCCCCTGTGTGGTATGACTTCTTGTGGCATGGTTGTGGTATGGAGAGCGTGTTGTCGTGCTGGAGATCCATGCTATTAGAATTATTTTTGAATCGTTATTTTGTGTCTAACGAAGGCTCCGGGTTAATTTGTGCAGAACTGATTCTACTTTTTATCTGCAATGCTACCACTACTGAATGCTATAGATATGGTAGTAGTAGTATCATTACGGATGAAATTGTGAGAACACAAGACATAATGTGAGAATGTCAACAGGTCCCCGGTACACAGCATGCCACACCTGTCGAACTCGAGCATGGAAGACAATTACAACCTAAAACAAGTGCAACGCCGGGCGGCTGCAAAGTCCCCTCGCAGCATCGCCGAGCTACTCCGAAATCGGAATGTGTACATAAAAGCGCATCAAAACAGCACGTAACTACATAAAAACGCATGAAAACAGCACGAAGCCGAATAGTTTTTTTTATATATAGCCTTAGGGTTCGGACCCGTGATTTGAGCGCGCGCAATCATGCGCACACGAGCGCACAGAAACATTCATGACAACTGTGTTATAGACCATTCATCAAGAAATGTTGTGGAAAAAAACTGCATTGAAATACATGCAAAACTTCGCGAGATATTAGCGATTATGTGTTTTGGGGTTTGAACCCCGTAACTGGCGCGACCTTGACCTTAATGTAAAACTAAATACATCAGTGGATAGCTTGCATCTTGGCAAACAAGTATAGCCTACCAAATTTGATGATGATAGACTGAATAGTTCTTGAGACAAATGGACGAATAGCCGGACGGACGGACGGACGGAGGCACGCCGGAGGCACGGACGGATCAGACAAAAACAATAGCTCCCCGAACCTTCGGCTCGGGGACTAATAACATTACCACAGCTGTTGCCACTGCGCTAACAGCTACAACAACAACTACTACTACTGCTATTTCTACTTACTAGGCCTACTACTACACTAACGACCAAACGTTAAGGCCCAGAAAGACAATCATCTCCGAAAACTCACGAACTCAATAAAACGCACCAGCTCATAACAAAACTGAATTTATTCTTTTAACATTAAGTTCATTCCAAAAAATCATTAATCAGAACGAGTTCAGTCAACAAAATGCCTCTTTCAACAACTTCCCACTCCTCTTGAAAAGTCACACTCATAATTAATGCACTTTGTAACAGTCAGTACACATTACTGCCTTCCTCTCATGGTGACACATCACCACACAAAATTTGAAGCGATTCGGTTAAGCGGTTCGGGATATATCCATGGGACAGACAGAAAACCCACACAAAAAACCCACATTACTGACTGTTCCAAAGTGCATTGATTCTGAATGTGTGACTTTTTAAGAGGAGGGGGAAGTTGTTGAAAGGGGCATTTTGTTGACTGAACTCATTCTGATTAATGATTTTTTTGAATGAACTTATTAATGTTAAAAGAATAAATTCAGTTTTGTTATGAGCTGGGTGCGTTTTATTGAGTTCGTGAGTTTTCGGAGATGATTGTCTTTCTGGGCCTTAACTTTTGTTCGCTAGTGTACTACTACTACTACTACTACTACTACTACTACTACTACTACTGCTGCTGCTGCTGCTGCTGCTGCTGCTGCTGCTGCTGCTGCTGCTGCTACTACTACTACTGCTGCTGCTGCTGCTGCTGTTACTAGTGGAAGACGGGTTAAAAAGCCCATGGGCGGGTAAGAAGCCCATGCCAATTATTTCATGAAATAAAGCAAATTTCAGTCACATTAACACTCGTCTCATGGGCAAAATGTGACTGAAATTTGCTTTATTTCATGAGATAATTGGTATGGGCTTCTTACCCGCCCATGGGCTTTTTAACCCGTCTTCCCCTACTACTACTACTACTACTACTACTACTACTACTACTACTACTACTAATAATAATAATAATAATAATACTGCTGCTGTTGTTGCTGACTACTACTACTACTACTACTACTACTACTACTACTACTACTACTACTACTACTACTACTACTACTACTACTACTACTACTACTACAACAACAACAACATACAGTATTTATACGGCGCTGAATCTTGATAGAAATCAAATCAAAGCGCACACACACACGTTAGCATTCATAACGCCTTCAAACAAAAACGCAATGCCAAATGAACACACACGGATGGCATCAATGGAATACAGCAGAAACAGACCTGATGGCAAGAGAGAGAAGAGAAAGAGAGCGGAGCTTTAATGACGGGGGAACAGGTGGGTCTTGAGGTTAGCTTTGAAAGTAGAGAGGGTCGGTCGCTGACGGAGGGAAAGAGGAAGTTTGTTCCAGGAGGTCGGTCCTGTGACAGCAAAAGAGCGCCGACCAACAGTTGAAAGCTTAAACCTAGGGATCTGGAGATATTGAGAAGAGAGACCCCCCTATAGAAATCAGGAGAATTTGTGTCGCCATTCTTATGAAGGGGTTGGATAATAGATTCAGACCACTGAGATGGGTACGTACCTGAAGAGAACAGTTTGTTAAATAGAAGGAGCAAAAAAGGCACAATAAGAAGCGCTGCATGCTTCAAAACTTCACCTATGATGCGATCAGGACCTGCCGCTTTACCATTTTTAAGAGCACGAATTGCGGCCTAAACCTCGCCCTCTGTGATATGAGCTTCCAGAGCATCAGTATTACATTGTTCCAGTTCATCACCGAGATCGATTTATGACTCATTAAATGTATTATTTTCAGACTTGTGAACAGCATTAGATTGAAACAATTCGGGAAAATGACGAAACTACTCGTCCTTCGTGATATAATTATTTGCTGGAGAATTAGTGTTAAACGATTTAACTTTACTCCAGAATTCTTTCCCGTTATTGATATTGTCATGCAATGAGTTTATAACATGTTCACGATGATCATTCAGTTTTATCCTCAATAACTCTTTATACTCTATGTGTTTTGTACTTATATTGTTCCCACAATGTATGTTCCTCTTCAGATAGAACACTGCTCACTGTACATACATTAGGCCTAGTGCTGGTTCGTGACCCAGAGCCTGTATTTTGTGATTTTGATTTACGACATTTTGCGCTAGTATTATAAAGGTGTTTGTTTTTTCAAGATAGGCAGACAGACATGGAGACAGACAGATAAAATGGAGAAAGAGAGGAGCAGCCTAATACAGACTCATGGGTAGAGAAGAGAGCATAACCTGAGAGAGAGAACGAACGAACGAACGAACGAATGGGTGTTTTTTTTATTGAGGGAAAGCGGAATAAGCACAATAACCGGCTTTTTGTCATCGGCCCTCCGAACAAAAAGCAAAGAAATTTCAATAATACAAATAGGAAAAAAAGACATCGCAAAACGCAAGAAAAAACAACAGCCTGAGAGAAAGAGAGAGAGAGAGAGAGAGAGAGAGAGAGAGAGAGAGAGAGAGAGAGAGAGAGAGAGAGAGAGAGAGAGAGAGAGAGAGAGAGAGAGAGAGAGAGAGAGAGAGAGAGAGAGAGAGAGAGAGAATGTGTGTGCGCGCGTTTGCATCACTGAATCTGATTTTTTCTTCTTCATGCCGCTCAGCAGGAAGAAAAATAAAACAAAACGAAAGAAACACCTGTGTGTTTGTGTGTGTGTATGTGCGTGCGTGTGTGTAATTATGAGTGTGCGCGTGCATGTGTAATCGTGTCTGTGTGTGCATATGCGTATGTGTGCGTGCGTGCCTCTCTATGCCCTACTCAGTCTCTCAAAGAGAGAGTGAAGGAGTAAGCATCAGTTTGGAAACGTGCATGGAGAGCGTGTATGGCATATGTGTAAGGGCGTGTGTATGCGGGGGATGCGAGGGTGCGTGCGTACGCAATTGTGCGCGCGCGTATCTGTCTGTGTGTGTGTGTGTGTGTGTGTGTGTGTGTGTATATGTGTGTGTGTGTGTGTGTGTGTGTGTGTGTGTGTGTGTGTGTGTGTGTGAGCTACATTAAGTAGGAGCATCAACTGAATGAATTCAAAATAATAACACAGGCTTTCATTGATTAAAACAATATGAGTTGCTAATTAAATAAACATTTCCAATAAGCAGTATGTTTCACAATGCGAAAACAAAGTTGTCATTGGGTGTGTTTTTCTCTGAAATGAACAGCACTTCCTACTTTTGTTCGTGATTACTTCATTAAAAAACGATCGAATTCTTTCTATGTATTAGTATAACTATTTTTATAACGATAATTAGCTTGGTCTACACAAAAATGAATCAATACTGCACTCGTTTTCATAGAAAGTATAATATGGGTGCCGCTTTGCGAGGCATTTTAAAGCATGTTACATTTTTTTAATCAAACGTTCTCGGTAAAATTATTTCGTCTGTGTAGTTTGTAGAATATGGTTTCTTTTTATACGGATATTGCACTAAATATTCATCGGAGATAAGATTTTAAAATGCAAAGGAAAAATATGTGTTATGATGATTGTTTTAATTAATAATTAGTTAAATATTTCAGACTGTTGAAAACATCAAAGCAGCAATTGAGCATACTTATTTTGTATAGTATTATTGCTTTCAGGTAAAAGGGTGGTTCGCATTCTTTTCATTCCGTTGATTTCAAGCGGCATATTATTTTTTTCACTCTTTTGCCACTTTTCTTTTGCATCATGTTACACTTATTTTTACACGTCTTATTTTGAATGCAGTTCGGAATCTAATAACACACGACTTTACTTGAGTAAAAGAAAACTAACAGACTTATCAAAAAAAGAGTCGCACACATACACATATATTCACAAGTGTGGCTCCCATACAAATTTCCTCATGCACGAAAACGGGATATCACTTTTAAAGAGCAGCCTCGATCGTATATGAGGAAAGTCTGAATGTGGGCCATACCGACCAGAAATAAAAACAAGGGACTTAATCCAGCCGGGTCATTGGGTCTTTAAGTCTGATCAGCATGCTTTCGGTTGTAGGCCACGTATTGCGCAATTCGACTTTGTTGAAATAAAGTGGTTGTGTGTGTTGTTTTTTAACTGATCTGAGCTGTTGCTGAAAATAACTCAGAATTTGCAATCTGAACCACAATAAATGGACAAAAAACTTGTGTACTTAAGATACAAAATTGCTTCTATTCACCAGTACTTCAAACCAATAATTCACAAAATCATGCCACTCACCATTACCCTATTCCGTGGCTCATAAATGCGTACATTACCACTCTCCGACAAAATATCAGCGGCTCACAAAAATGCAGCTTCAACAATAAAAAGTCAACAATTCAATGAGCAAATGTTATCCACTATATTCATTCCATCCTTTTGTTTCTTTGAACAACATTTCCTTTTGATTTTCCACCACCACAATTTCTTTTATTCATTAATTCATTTATTTTCCTTTTTTGTAATGTATTCATTTCATCTTCCTTCAATCATTAATGAATATCATTATAATCGTTCATTCTCTCCACAATAAATTAATACAATTTGTTTTCCCACAAACCTTTTAATTCGATTCAAAAGTTCACAATATTTTTGTTTGTGGCTCAAGCCACAAACCTATAACTCACTTTGTCGGTCGGTCGGTCTGTCGGTCCAAAATTGTCGCGCATTTTGACAAAATTGTCGCACTTCAAATCGAGGCTACACTCAAATTGGCCGCTCTTTAAAATGATGTATTTTAAAAGCGTACAAAATAATAAACATACGTAATACAGACACTACAACAGACACGACGAGTATGCGGTGCTTCTTTTGATGAGTATAAGTAGGATACATAGTTTTAAATGTTTTCCAAAAGATATAAAAAGTTACGAAATGGTGCAGAGATAACATTCTGGTTTACAGATTAAAATTATTGAAAAGCCAGGGGAGGTAACTCATGATTGGAGTGGTTTAAAAAAATAGACCGCGTGCCACAAACTATTGCGATTTCGCGCTTGTTTTTATAATGCCATGCATGTATTCTTTTGGCCTGAAAATACGCAGACCAGAAGTTCCATTCCCGCAGAGAGATGCTGGCACCGTAGCCTCGGCAAGAACAAGTGGGGCGTGAAGGGAAGACAATCAGACCTGATTTGACCTCACACCTCAGGCCGGCAACGAAGAACAACCTACGGTCCACCAGTAGAGTGCTAAAAAGCAGCAATAACAAACTAAAATTGAGTCGTGGGGCTTCGAGACAAGGACTGGAATACCTGAGACGATCCTTTCTCGCCGAGATCTTCTCCCAGACTAAAATCAACTCGCAAAATTTCGAATGAAGTTAACTTCCGATAAGAAAAAAAAGTTCACCCCCATTTTCAACTCTTTTTCCCCCTTACAATGAAGGTTCTTTTCTTCCATAATATATGTTACAAACATGACAACATTCATTTAAGCAACTAAGCATCACAATGGTCAACTCAAACATGCAAAATAGACTTCATTATCAAATAAATAGATCAACATATGATAGCAGCAATTGAAATTATATACAAAAATTCATCTCCTCCAATGAATCCACTAGGTTTTTTTTTTAAAGCTTAGCAAGGGGTTTATCTATGACATAAGAACAAACTGAAGAAAAAGACAAAAAGTAGAACACAAACGAACTTTAAAAAATGGGAGAAGCCTGGAAAAAGGGGGGAGCGGGAGGGGTTATGATTAACATCAACATGTTGAAAATAATGATTATAAAGAGATGGCGGGTAAAAGACCATGAAAACGCCAGAAAAGGACCGCAAATGTCTCAATGAAAGTGTTAATGCATTGGACTAAACACTATTATAGTATACTAAATCATACACAAATATCATTAAAACAAAAGTAGGAATACTTAGACCTGATTATGTAGCAAGTTTAGATAGGGTAGCCATTTTTTGTTGAATTCATCCAGGCGCATTTCCATGACATGCGTACATTTCTCTAAAATATATTGGTTTTTTTAATTTCCTGCAGAAATTTCTGGGTTGTTGGTTTTATTTTGTTTATTCTGCATATATAGACAATTTATCTAGCTATTAGTAATATCAGATCGAACGTTTGTTCTGTTAATGTTTTAGAGTATTCGCCAAATAAAACTAGTTCGACATTGAACGATAGTCTTTCACAGTTTAAACATTTATCTTTTAATAGTCTTTCCAATTTCATCCTGAAGACTTGAGAATGTTGACAATACCATAAATAATGTTGAATAGTATCTTTTTTTCCTCATTGCAAAAAATACATTGTTCATTATCAACTATTCTCATCCGTTTTAGAGTACAGTTTGTAACTAGGACCTCAGGACATATTTTAAGTTGAAACCATGTAAGGTTTTTTTCTTTCATTTTTCTTTTTTTTTCAAAACTTTCTCCCAGTCAATTACTATATCAAGTTTCCGTTCCCACTTCACAAAAGCATGTAAATCATAGATTTCATTTTCTCTTAAAGTTAAATTATAATGTGCTGTTCTTCATTTCTTTACACTACATACTATTTGCAACGCTTTTCCATTTCGTTCTTTTCTCTGTTGTCACTAGTAATATTTCTCTGTCCCATGTATTTTTAAATAGATTGGATACAGTCTAAATAGTTACGAACATTCTCTATGAGTTACAAAAAAACCACCCATTATCTTTCAATAGATCTTGCACAAAATATATCCCTTTTCTTATCCATGCCATGTAGTAAAAATACTTTTATTAATCTTAAATCTGTCATTGAAAAAGATAGGTTCAGAGTTGAGTTCTTTGTTATTTTTTAATCCAACATGAAGATTTAATTTATCATACGCCTTGAATACATATATCCAAACAATGAGGAGCTTGTTGTTATTTATGAAAACTTTTAACCCAAAGTTGTTAAAGTGTGATGTATCTGGATATCGGGAATGTATTATTTTCTTCCATTTAGCATCACCTGTAATCATGTTTCTTAACCAAGACAGTTTTAGTGCTTGAATATATGCTTGCATGATTGGGATACCTATGCCTCCATTTTCAGTGTCATGAACTGAGAGAGTCCGTTTCAAATTATCAGGCTTTTTATTCCATACAAACTCAAAACATAATTTTTGTAGATTGTTTATTTCATTGTCTGGCAGATTTGGTAGTAATATCCATAAATAAACTAACTTTGACAGTATTAACGATTTTAAAACAGCTACCCTACCATTTTCAATTCTCGTCACACACAAGTAACCACGCAAAAGTAAAATAGATAATCCAGTTTCGAAAAACTCTCAAACGCTTAAAAACCAAACCGTCACAGTGTATCACGCAGGCCTACTATTCAAGAAGCAATCTTCCAAAAAGTGAAACCACCTAAGCGTTGCTGGTTAGAAGCAATCATCCATCTGGGATAGAATGTATGGATGTAGAGTATGTATTCCACATGGATGTTGCTTCTGTACTCGCGATGTCTGGCCGTCATGGCAGTTTCCAAAATGGCGGCTAGAATGAACTAACCGCTCAATATCTTGCGTATTTATTGGACTAAATTTGCCATCTCAATGGCTATTTATATGTTTTTAGGGTGCTGAATCACAATATATAGGCCTGAAAGTGATTGGAAATATATTTGATTCATTGTCGGTCTGCTTTTAAAACAAAACACACAAAACAGGCTGAAAATGTAAAGCGATACAACAAATTTCTCGTTAGCTGCAACAAAACAACAAAATTAATATTTGTGTCAGTAGATGTTTTATCTAGAGGTACAAATGCGAAAGGAAGTATATTTGAAGCATTGTGTTTGTTGTAAATTGCTTGTTTAAAACAATATGTATAATGTAAGAGAGTGTACCTGGTGAAACCATTTATCTTCCTTCAAGAAATATTTTTAGATTGCTTAAGAAGGCAATCCTCGTGTTAATACAAGTACACAAGGTCTTGCAAAGGCCATTATAATGTGTTGTACCAGCCATGGAGTCTGGGCGCCTGGAGTCTTAAACCATGGAGTCAACAGCGGCCTTAGTTTGGTGCTTTCGACAATGTCCATCACACTTGATGGAGTTGGGGAGTGGGGGGGGGGGATTTCTTGGCTGAGATGAAGATGCTCCCAGTGACAGCCCCAGATGTGCATTAAGGATTTGCAGAACAAGGTGATTTGTTACAAAAGAGATCAAGCAGTTGTTCAATAAAATTCCAATTTATCAGACTATTGAATACGCAAACAAAACAAAACCGGTTGATACGGGTCTTGTTGGAATCACCAGAAACCATACAGCTATAGAACGGGGGTGCCTCAATTTCAATGAAATGATACAACTCACAAGTGATACTAGAATAAATTTCAACATGATTGATGACTGATGGCGAAGGAAGGCGAATCCTCAAACAAGAATTTTGGAGGGGGAAAAGACTGAAAAGAGACCAGTAATCATGTGCAGAAACTGGCCAATTTGTTCCAAATGTTCACACTCTTTGCTTGCACAACTTAAGTCAGGAATGTTCAGCACTTACCATGCGCAATGCAGCCAGTGGCGGTGTGTCGAATGATTTGCTGACAACTGAAGTATCTAGGTATTAAATCATCACTGACTTTGTCCAAAAGAGATTCGTGTGTAGCACCACCAGCTTTCATAACAGTATAAAAGCAAAAACAATGAAACAGACTGCAATGTCACTGACCAAAATACCACAACACACAAATAATAATAATAATAATAAACGGATATTTACATAGCGCTTTTTTTCGAGCACAAAAACGCTTTACAATCATCAGCATTGAAACACAGACACGCAAAAAAAACACACACACCAGCGCAGCACACGCACGTACGTGCACGCACAAGCGTGACCGCGTTCTTGCACACAAACATACCCACACACACCCACACACATTTCATCAAACACACAGAAAACCCATTCTCACTGAAACGCACACAAACTTACTCAAGCACACACTTGTGCGCACGCACGCACACACATACACGCACACACATACACACACGCGCACTCACATACACAAAGCACTCACGTGTACTCACCTCACATACACATACTCACACCACACTCTCTCCCCCCCCCCCGCCCCCCTCTAGTGAACACAATCCTCCCTGCGCACGCATACACTCATGCACATGCAAGCAGGATATACCCACACAGAACACACACAGCCACACTCACACACACACCACACTGCTTGGAAGTTGCGGCCGTGGCGCACGCACACTCACATTCGCGCACACGGCTCACACATACATACATACAACATACACAACACACAAATTACATACATCAAACATACGGACATAACATCGGCACGCACGACGCGCACGCACGCGCACGCACGCACACGCACACACACACACACACCACGACACACACCACACACACAGGCAGTTTTGTGTGTGTGTGTTGTGTGTGTGTGGTGTGCGTGTGCGTGCGTGCGCGTGCGTGCGCGTGTGCGTGCGCGATGTATGTCACGTATGTTGTATGTATGTAATTGTGTGTGTGTGTATGTGTATTTGTAATGGTGGAGCGTGTGCGCGAATTGATGTGCTGCGCCCGGCCGGGGGGGGCACTCCAAGCAGGTGTGTGTGTGTGTGAGTGTGTTGTGTGTGTTCTGTTGTGGTTATATCTTGCTTGCATGTGCAGAGTGTATGCTGGCGCACGGAGAGATTGTGTTCACTAGAGGGTGGGGGGGGGGGAGAGGAGTGTGTGTGAGTATGTGTCTGTGATGTGAGTACACGTGAGTGCTTTGTGTATGTGAGGCGCGTGTGTGTATGGGACGGGAAGAAACTGTGTGCGGCGTGTGCGCGTGTTTGTACAAGGGTATGCTTGAGTAAGTTTGTGTGTGCGTTTCAGTGAGAATGTGTTTTCTGTGTGTTTGATGAAATTTGTTGGGTAATGTGTGGTATGTCTGTGTGCAAAACGCGTTCACGCTCTGCGTGCACGTACGTGCTTTTGGCGTCTGTTTTGCGTGTTTTTCAATACTGATTGTAAGCGCTTTGTGCTCGATAAAAAGCGCTATATAAATATCCGTTTATTATTATATTATTATTTGTTTGTGTGGTACTTTGGTCAGTGACATTGCAGTCTGTTTCATTGTTTTTGCTTTTATACTGTTCTGAAACGCTGGTGGTTGCTACACACGAATCTCTTTTGGACAAGTCAGTGGATGATTTAATACCTAGATACTTAGTTGTGCAGCAAAATCATTCGTGACACACCGCCACTGCTGCATTTGCGCATGGTAGTGCTGAACATTCCTGACTTAAGTTGTGCAAGCAAAGAGTGTGAACTTTGGAACCAATTGTTGCCAGTTTCTGCACTGATTACTGGTCTCTTTCGTCTTTCCCCCTCCAAATTTCTTGTTGAGGATTCGCCTCCCTCGCCATCAGTCATCATCATGTTGAACATTTATTCTAGTATCACTTGTGAGTTGTATCATTTCAGTTGAATTTGAGGCCCCCCTGTTTCTATAGCTGTATGGTTTCTGGTGATTCCAACAAGACCCGTATCAACCGGTTTTGTTTTTGTTTTGCGTACTCAATGTCTGAAGGTTATGGAACACTGCTTGTCTCTTTTGTAACAAAATCACCTTGTTCTGCAAATCCTTAATGCACATCTGGGGCTGTCACTGGGAGCATCTTCCTCTCAGTCCAAGAAATCCCCCCCCCCCCTCCCCACTCCCTCAAGTGATGGACATTGTCGAAAGCACCAACGAATTGCCGCTGTTGACTCCATGGTTTAAGACCCAGGCGGCCCAGACTCCATGGCTGGTACACACATTATAATGGCCTTTGCAAGACCTTTGTGTACTTGTATTACACGAGGAGTGCCTTCTTAAGCAATCTAAAATATTTTCTTGAAGGAAGAGTAAATGGTTTCACCAGTACACTCCTCTACATTATACATATTGTTTTAAACAAGCAATTACAACAAACACCTGCTTCAAATATACTTCCTTTCGCATTTGTAACCTCTAGATAAAACATCTACAGATGACAAATATTATGTAGTTATTTTGTTGGTGCAGCTAACGAGAAAGTTGTTTGTATTGTTTTAATTTAAAGCCTGTTTTGTATGTTTTGAAAGCAGACACAAAAATCCAATATTTTCCAATCACTGTTTCTGGCCTATATATTGTGTTCCAGCACCCTAAAAACATATAATAGCCATTGAGATGGCACATGTAAGTCCAATAAATACGCAAGATATTGACGGTTAGTTCTTCTAGCCGCCATTTTGGAAACTGCATGACGGCCAGCATCGCGAGTACAGAAGCAACATCCATGGGAAATACATTGCTTTCATTCCATCCCAGATGGATGATTGCTTTCTAACCAGCAACGTTTAGGTGGTTTCACTTGTTGGAAGGATTGCTTCTTGAATAGTAGGTCCTGCGTGATACACTGTTGACGGTTTGGTTTTAGCGTTTTGAGATTTTTCGAAACTGGATTATCTATTTTACTTTTGCGTGGTTACTTTGTGTGACGAAATTGAAAATGGTAAGGGTAGCTGGTTTTTAAAATCGTTTAATACTGTCCAAGTTTAGTTTGATTATGGATATTACTACCAAATCTTCAGACATGAAATAAACAATCTACAAATTTTATTTTTTGAGTTGGTTGGGAATAAAAAGCATGATAATTTGAAACGGACTCTCTCAGTTCATGACACTGAAAATGGATGCATAGGTATCCCAATCATGCAAGCATATTTCAGCACTAAAACTGTCTTGGTTAAGAAACATGATTAAAGGTGGATGCTAAATGGAAGAAATATAGCTTTCCCGATATCCAGATACATCACACTTTAACAACTTTGGGTAAAGTTTTTCATAAATAACAACAAGCTCCTCCAAGTGTTTGTATATATGTATTCAAGGCGTAGGATAATAAATCTTCATGTTGGATTAAAAAATAACAACGAACTCACTCTGAATCTATCTTTTTCAATGACAGATTTAAGATTAATTAAAAGTATTTTTACTACATGGCATGGATAAAAAAGGGATATAATTTGTGCACGATCTATTTGAAAGATAATGGGTTGGGTTTTTTTGTAACTCATAGGAGAATGTTCGTAACTATTTAGACGTATCCAAAAATCTATTATAAAAAGACATTGGACAGAGAAATATTACTAGTGCAACATGAAAAGAACGAAATGGAAAAAGCGTTGGCAAATATTTTAGGTAAGAAATGAAGAAAGACACTTATTAATTTAACTTTAAGAGAAAATGACAGCTATGATTTACATGCTTTTTGAAGTGGGACGGAACTTGATATAGTAATTGAACTGGGAGAAAGTTTTGAGAAAAAAAAGAAAAATGAAAAAAAAAACCTTGTCCTGGTTTCAACTTAAATATGTCCTGAGGTCCTAGTTACAAAACTGTACTCTAAAACGGATGAGAATAGTTGATAATGAACAATGTATTTTTTGTCAATGAGAAAAAAAGATACTATTCACATTATTTATGGTTATTGTCAACATTCTCAAGTCTTCAGGATGAAATTGGAAGAACTATAAAGATAAATGTTTAAACTGTGAAAGACTATCGTTTCAAATGTCGAACTAGTTTTTATTTGCGAATACTCTAAAAACATTAACAAACAAACGTTCGATCTGATATTACTAATAGCTAGATAAATTGTCTGATACCATGGCAGAATAACCAAAATAAAACCAACAACCCAGAAATTTCTGCAGAATTAAAAACTCAATATATTTTAGAAGAAAATAATTACGCATTCATAGGAATTCGCCTGGCATGAATTCAACCAAAAATGGCTACCCTATCTAAACTTCTACTTAATCAGGTCTAAGGTTCTACTTTTTGTTTTTAATGATATTTGTGTATGATTTAGTATACTATATAAGTGTTTAGTCCATTGCATTAACACTTTCATGAGACATTTGGCGGTCCGTTTCTGCGTTTACCCGCCATCTCTTATAATCATTATTTTCAACATTTGATGTTATCATAACCCCCCGCTCCCCCCTTTTTCCAGGCTTCTCCATTTTTTTAGTTCGTTTGTGTTCTACTTTTTTGTCCTTTTTCTTCAGTTTGTTCTTTATGTCAAGATAAACCCCTTGCAAAGCTTAAAAAAAAACCTAGTGATTCTTGGAGGAGATGAATTTTTTGTATATATTTCAATTGCGTGCTATCATTGTTGATCTATTTTATTTGATATGAAGTCTATTTTGCATGTTTAAGTTGACCATTGTGATGTTTAGTTGCTTAAATGAATGTGTCATGTTTGTAACATACATATTATGGAAGAAAAGAACTTTGCGAGTTTGATTTTAGTCTGTGAGAATCTCGGCGAGAAAGGATCGTCTCAGGTATTCCCAGTCCTTGTCTCGAAAAGCCCACGACTCAATTTTAGTTTGTTATTGCTGCGTTTTAGCACTCTACTGGTGGACCGTAGGTTGTTCTTCGTTGCCGGCCTGAGGTGTGGGGTCAAATCATGTCTGATTGTCTTCCCTCACGCCCCACTTGTTCTTGCCGAGGCTACGGTGCCAGCATCTCGTCCTGCGGAATGGAATTTTTTTTTTTTTCTTCTGGTCTGCGTATTTTTCAGGCCTAAACGAATACATGCATGGCATTAAAAAACAGCGCGAAATCGCTAATAGTTTGTGGCACGCGGTCGATTTTTACCACTCAATCATGATTACCTCCCCTGGCTTTCAATAATTTTAATCTGTAACCAGAATGTTATCTCTGCACCATTCGTAACTTTTATTTCTTTTGGAACATTTAATACTATGTTATCCCTACTTATACTCATCAAAAGAAGCACCGCATACTCGTCGTGTCTGTTGAAGTGTCGGTATTACGTATGTTTATTATTTTTGTAGACGCTTTTAAAATCATCATTTTAAAGAGGGGCCAGAAGTGTAGCCTCGATTTGAAGTGCGACAATTTTTGGACCGACAGACCGACCGACAGCCTACCGACCGACAAAGTTAGTGATGTTGTTTGTGGGCTTGAGCACAACCAAAAAGATTGTGAACTTTTGATCGGATAAAAGGTTTGTGGGAAAACAAATTGTATTAATTTATTGTGGAGAGAAGAAACGATATAAATGATATTCATTAATGATTGAAGGAAGATCAAATGAATAAATTACAAAAAGGAATAAATGAATTAAGAATAAAATAAATTGTGGTGTGGAAAATCAAAAGGAAATGTTCAAAGAAACCAAGGATGGAATGAATATTGGACCAACATTTGGCTCATTTAAATTGTTGACTTTTTTATTTTTGAGCTGCATTTTTGTGAGCCGCTGATATTTTGTCGGATGAGTGGCAATGTACGCATTTAATGAGCCACGGAATGGGTACTGGTGAGTGGCATGATTTTGTGAATTATTGTTTGACGTACTGGTGAATAGAAGAATTTTGTAATCTTAGTACACAGTTTTTTTGTCCTAGCTCATAATTTTTTATTGTGTTTAGATGGCAAATTCTGAGTTATTTTTCAGCACAGCTCAGATCAGTTCACAAACAACACACCCAACCACTTTATTTCAACCAAAGTCGAATTGCGCAATACGACCGAAAGCATGCTAGATCAGACTTAAAGACCCAATGACCCTGCTGGAATTAAGTCCCTTGTTTTTTATTTCTGGATCGGTGTGGCCCACATGCAGACTTCCTCATATACGATTCGAGGCTGCTCCTTTAAAGTGATATCCCGTTTTTCGTGCCTGAGGAAAATTTGTATGGGACCACACTTGTGAATATATGTGTATGTGTGCGACTCTTTTTTTGATAAGTCTGTTAGCTTTCTTTTACTCGAGTAAAGTTCCTGTGGTATTTAGTTCCTACTGCATTCAAAATACGGCGTGTAAATAAGTGTAGAATGATGCAAAAGAAAAGTGGCAAAAAGTAAACCAAATCATGTGCCGCTTGCAATCAACGGAATTAAAAGAATGCAAACCACCCTTTTACCTGAAGCAATAATACTATAACAAAATAAGTATGCTCATTGTCTGCTTTTGATGTATTTCAACAGTCTGAAAGATCTTAAAAATTATTAATTAAAACATCATATCATAACACAATATTTTCCTTTGCATTTTAAAATCTTATCGCCGAATGAAATATTTAGTGCAATAACCGTATAAAAAGAAACCTATTCTACAAACTACACAGACGAATAATTTTTACCGAAACGTTTGATTAAAAGAATGTAACATGCTTTAAAATGCCTCGCAAAGCGGCACCCAGATTATACTTTCTATGAAAAAGAGTCAGTATTGATTCACTTTTTGTGTAGACCAAGCTAATTATCGTTATAAAAATAGTTTTACTAATACATAGAAAGAATTCTATCGTTTTTTAATGAAGTAATCACGAACAAAAGTAGTAAAGTCCTGTTCATTTCAGAGAAAACACACCCAATGACACTTTGTTTTCGCTTGTAAACATACTGCTTATTGGAAATGTTTTATTTAATAGCGAACTTCATATTGTTTTTAATCAATGAAAGCCTTGTTGTTATTATTTTGAATTCATTCAGTGATGCTCCTACTAATGTAGCTTCACACCACACACACACACACACACACACACACACACACACTATATCACACCACACACACACCACAACACACACAGACAGATACGCGCGCGCACAATTGCTTAGCGCACTCACCCTCGCATCCCCCGCATACACACGCCCTTACACTATGCCATACACGCTCTCCATGCACGTTTTCCAAACTGATCTTACTCCTTCACTTCTCTTTGTGAGAGACTGAGTAAGGCATGAGCAGGCACGCACGCACACATACGCATTCTAGCACACACAGACACGATTACACAGCACGCGCAAACTCATATATACACCACACGGCACGCACATCACACACACACAAATCACACACAGGTGTTTTCTTTCGTTTTGTTTTATTTTTCTTCCTGCTGAGCGGCATGAAGAAGAAAAAATCAGATTCAGTGATGCCAAAACGCCGCGCACACACACATTCTCTCTCTCCTTCTCTCTCTCTCTCTCTCTCTCTCTCTCTCTTCTCTCTCTCTCTCTCTCTCTCATCTTCCTCTCTCTCTCTCTCTCACTCGTATGTCTCCTCTCCTTCTTTCTCTCAGGCTGGTGTTTTTTCTTGTGTTTTGCGATGTCTTTTTTTTTCTATTTGTATTTTGTTTTAATTTCTTTTCTTTTTGTTCGGAGGGCCGGATGACAAAAAACCGGTTATTCTGCTTTTTCCACTTTCCCTCAATAAAAAAAGACACCCGATTCGTTCGGTCGTATCGTTCGTTCTCGGAGTCTCGTCAAAGGTTATGCTCTCTTACTCTCCCCATGAGTCTGTATTAGGCTGCTCCTCTCTTTCTCCATTTTATCTAGTCCTGTCTCCATGTCCTGTCTGCCTATCTTGAAAAAAACAAACACCTTTATAATACTCAGCGCAAAATGTCGTAAATCAACATCACACAATACAGGCTCTTGGTTCACGAACCAGCCACTAGGCCTAATGTATGTAGCAGTGAGCATTGTTCTAATCTGAAGAGTTAACATACATTGTGGGAACAATATAAGGTACAAAACAGACATAGAGTATCACAAAGTTCCTTTGTCGGATCCCCTTGAATGTATCATCGTGAACATGTTATAAACTCATTGCATGACAATGTTAATAACGGGAAAGAATTCTGGAGTAAAGTTAAATCGTTTATACACTAATTCTCCAGTAAATAATTATATCACGAAGGACGAGTAGTTTCGTCATTTTCCCGAATTGTTTCAATCTAATGCTGTTCACAAGTCTGAAAATAATACATTTAATGAGTCATAAATCGATCTCGGTGATGAACTGGAACAATGTAATACTGATGCTCTGGAAGCTAATATCACAGAGGGCGAGGTTTATGCCGCAAATCGTGCTCTTAAAAAATGGTAAAGCGGCAGGTCCTGATCGCATCATAGGTGAAGTATATAAGCATGCAGCTCTTGTTATTGTGCCTTTTTGGCTCCTTCTATTTAACAAACTGTTCTCTTCAGGTACGTACCCATCTCAGTGGTCTGAATCTATTATCCAACCCCTTCATAAGAATGGCGACACAAATTCTCCTGATTTCTATAGGGGGGTCTCTCTTCTCAATATCTCCAGATCCCTAGGTTTAAGCTTTCAACTGTCGGTCGGCGCTCATTTGCTCGTTTCAGGACCAACCTACGGGAACAAAAAACTCCCTCTCTCCCCTCCGTCAGAACACTCAACCCTATCTGCTTTCAAAGCATAACCTCAAGACCCCAACTGGTCACCCGTCATTAACAGATCCCGCTCTCTTCCTCTTCTCTCTATCTTAGCCTTTAGGTCTGTTTCTGGCTGTGATACAATTTTATGGCTATCTCGTGGTGTGTTCGCTTTGGCCATGCGTTTTTGTGTTTGAATGCGTTATGAATGCCAACGTGTGTGTGTGCGCTTTTATTTGAATTCTATAAAGATTCAGAGCCGTATAAATACTGTATGGTGTTGTTGTTGTAGCAGTAGTAAGTAGTAGTCAGTAGTAAGTCCAGTAGTAGTTATTATTAGTAGTAGTAGTAGCAGTAGTAGTAGTATTAGTAGTGAGTAGTCCGCAAGCAGCGGAGCAGCAGCATGTCATCTTATATTATTAGTAGTAAGTAGTGGTTAGTAGTGTAGTAGTTAGTAGTAGTAGTAGTATTAGTAGGGAAGGACGGGTTAAAAAGCCCATGGGCGGGTAAGCAGCCCACCCCAAATATGTTCATGAAATAAAAAAAACTTTCAGTCACATTTTGCCCGCATTGAGACGAGCGTTAATTTGACTGAATTTTTCTTTATTTCATGATATAAATTGGCATGGGCTTCTTACCCGCCCCATGGGCTTTGTACCCCGCCTTCCCCTACTAACCAGCAGCATCCTCTAGCCGCCAGTAGTAAGTAGTAGCCGAATCAGCAGCAGCAGCAGCAGAAGCAGCAGCAAGCAGGCAGACAAGCAGTATTATTATAATGTGATTAGTAGTAGTAGTAGTAGTAGTAGTACAACTAGCGAACAAAAGTTAAGTCCCAGAAAGACAATCATATTCCGAAAACTCACGAACTCAATAAAACGCACCCAGCTCATAACAAAAATGAATTTATTCTTTTAACATTAACTTAATTCCAAAAAAAAAAACATTAATCAGAACGACTTCAGTCAACAAAATGCCCCTTTCAACAAAACTTACCCCTGGCTGGCGTGGGTTTGAGAAGTGCGACTTGGACATTAATAATCGAATGCACTTTTGAACAAGTCATGCTAATCGTGGGGTTTTTTGTGCAGGGTTTCTGTCCCCTGTCCGCATAGGTATCTCCCGAACCGCTTAAACCGAATGCGCTTCAAATTTTGTGTGGTGATGTGTCCCCATGAGAGGGAGGCACGTTAATGTTGTACTGACTGTTAACAAAGTGCATTAATTATGATTGTGACTTTTCAAGAGGGAGTGGGAAGATTGTTGAAAGAGGCATTTTGTTTACTGACTCGTTCTGCTGATTAATGATTTTTTGAATGAACTTAATGTTAAAATAATAAATTTCAGTTTGTTATGAGCTGGTGCGTTTTAGTTGAGTTTTTTTTTTTTTTGTTCCCCCCGTGAGTTTTCGGAAGATATTGTCTTCTGGGCCTTACGTTGGGTCGTTAGTGTAGTAGTAGGCCTAGTAAGTAGAATAGCAGTAGTAGTAGTTGTTGTTGTAGCTGTTCGCGCAGTGGCACAGCTGTGGTAATGTTTATTAGTCCCGAGCCGAATGGTTCTGGAGCTTTGTTTTTTTTGTCTGATCCGTCCGTGGCCGCTCCTGCGTGCTCCGTCCGTGCCGTCCCGTTCGGCACTTCGTGTCCATTTGTCTCAAGAACTATTCAGTCTATCATCATCAAATTTGGTAGGCTTACGTGTTTTGCCAAGATGCAGCTTCCACTGATGTATTTAGTTTTACATAGGTCAAGGTCGCGCAGTTTACGGGGTTCAAACCCCAAACACATAATCGCTATATCTCGTGCGAGAGTTTTGCATGTGATTTCAATGCGTTTTTTTTCCACTAACATTTCTTGATGAATGGTCTATAACACAGTTGTCATTAAGGTTTCTGTTGCGCTTCGTGTGCGCATGATTGCCGCGCGCTAAATCACGGGTCGCGATACCTAAGGCTATATATAAAAAATATTCGGCTTCTGCTGTTTTCATGCGTTTTTATGTAGTTGTACTTGCTGTTTTGTGTGCGCTTTATGATACAATCGATTTTTCGAGTGCGTCGTCGATGCTGCGGGGGCTTTGCAGCCGCCCCGTTGCACTTGTTTTAAGGTTGTAATTGTCTTCCATGCTCGAGTTCGACAGGTGTGGCATGCGTGTACCGGGGACCTGTTGACATTCTCACATTAGTCCTTGTGTTCTCACAATTTCATCCGTAATGATCCTACTACTACCATATCTATAGCATTCAGTAGTGTAGGCATTGCAGTATAAAAAGTAGAATCAGTTGTTCTGTCACAAATTAAACCCGGAGCCTTCGTTAGACACAAAATACCGATTCAAAAATATTCTAATAGCATGGATCTTCCAGCACGACAACACTCTCCTAACCACAACCATGCACAGAAAGTCCATACCACACATGGTATAACTGATGTTGTAGTCCGCATCATTAGTTTACTTCCCTTTCCACTTTAACAGCTCTTACCCCACATACAATGCATTAATTTAAGCGCTCATATAAGACTGCGTTTCCACTCAAAACATAAAATTGTCAATCGGTGTGGTAATTAGACTAGTGACTGGACATAATTGCACTTGCTACAAATAATGACATAAATAAACTTAATAGAACCAAAACAAAAACCGCATATATTAAAATCAACCACGCGCATACGCTCAGTTTCCTTGTGTAATGAAAACATTTCATCGTTTGTTGAAAGATCGGACTTTTATTGGTGTTGCACTGGCCTGCTCCGGGCATTGCCTCCAGGATCCGTTCCACCATCTTATAGCGACTATGTCCCATATGTGTCTGTTCCAGACCGGAAGGACCTTTAACAGTTTTCATTTCAGTGTCCCTGTGTGACATACCATTTTCCCATCCTGCATCGTATTATTTTAGATAAAAGGTACTTATATTGCCAAAAATGACAGCCACCTAACCCGATATGATTATACATACTGGTGTAAGGTTAAGGTCTGTGTACATACACGTTAACATGATTCACGAGATATTCCTATTTCCCCATGGCAAACACAGATATAGCCCACCTCTTAATATGACTTACAGCTCACTGTGTTGCCATGGGGAAATATACATATGGTTGTGAATAGTGTTAACGTGTTACAGAGACTTTAGTTACATACAATCAAAGATAAGATGAGGGATTCAAGGTTGTATTATCAATACAGTAATGGTTGTCATTTATTTTGGTTATCGTTGTTCTATACTTTTGCCTCTGGGCAAATGGAAATTGATATTGTGTTTGTTGTGGGGGTTTTTCTTCAATGATCTGGGTTAATATAAGCATGACCAATAACAACTAAGATTCGTGCGGCAACAAAGATGTATAGCAAACAACGGCCTGTAGAGTAAATACACCTAGAGGTCCGCTGTTTGATACAACCACTTGTTTTGTAGCTTGGTGGCAAACAGAATTTGGAGGTCGTTTACCGTGTCAGAAGCCTGGGGTTCACAGGAAAAGCCTGACCCTGAACCCATGGGTTTTGTTTGTCAGTAATGTTGTGTTTTTTTCTAGATGATTTGGGATGGTGGGATATAATCGTTCTATGGACTTTTGCCAGGCACAGGTCAAGAGACTGGTCGGTTAGTTTAATCCGCTCTGTTTTCTGTCTTCCCTTTTTTGAAGAAACCGCAGAAATGTTTCCGTAAGCCAGTCCCTATGAAGCTGTCCTGATTGAATGAGAGCGTTTGTAGATGCAGGTTAGAATTGGGGCAGATAGTTTGAGAGCAGGTTTTTTAGAATCAGCTTGGTATCATGTCTGGCTCCGGGCCTTAGAAGAGTTAGGTTTCTAGTTTGTTTTTTAACACTCCGTTGACATCAATACGGAGGAGATCAGGTCTGGGCAAGGAGATCCAGGGCATATCCGGAGTGTGACTGTTATCGTCTTTGGCGAATCTGAGGCGAACTGGTTTAGGCGGCCCCTTGGCTTTGGCG
Organism: Phymorhynchus buccinoides; assembly: GCA_017654935.2. Taxonomy (NCBI): domain Eukaryota; kingdom Metazoa; phylum Mollusca; class Gastropoda; order Neogastropoda; family Raphitomidae; genus Phymorhynchus; species Phymorhynchus buccinoides. The sequence continues at coordinate 30,611,206 of CM065688.1, forward strand.
TGGCGATTTACTGATAAAGTTCAGTCCATCCTTCAGGGTGCGACACCTACGTTTATCCTTGACCGTAGCGCCAGAAGGTTTTTTGAGTTGTTCTCCTTGAATCCGCTTTTCATGGTAGAGGTTGATGAGAGGTCCCTTCGGCCTTCCTCATGTCTTTCTGCACTCCTTTTGGAGAATTAGTAGGTTTTTTCCAGTTCCCGTGGATCTTTTACCTGGTTGTGTATTCTTGCTTTCTTCCTGACTTTCCTGATGCTTTACCTAAACTAGGCAACTCGAGTGACCGGTAACGCCCTATAACGGTAACGTAAGTACTGGGGTAAAGTTGAGTAAGCAAATTTCAAGCGATTCGATTAAGACACTGCGGAGTTATAAGGCGCCCGTTTTCCCGTGTGTGCGCTGCCTTCTTGAGAGTGACGGCTCTCCCTAGTAACGGTACGCCTAGTAACGGTAACGCAAGTACTGGACTGCTGAGAAGCAATTTGAAGCGTTCTGTTAAAAAAAGTAGAGTTATAAGGCCCGTTTCTCCCGTTGGCGCTGCTCTGAGAGTGATGCTCTCTCCCTAGTAACGTAACGCCAAGCACTGGTAACGCTGAGTTCAGTAAAACATAAGTGATTCTGTTAAGAAACGGTGGAGTTATAAGGCCCCGTTTCCGCGTTGGCGCTGCTCGAGAGTGGACGCCTCTCCAAATTCTCTTCAAATTGCTGCCATGCTTTGCCTCGCCACAGCAGCCTGACAGCAAGTTGAAGCGATTCGTTACGAAACGCGGAGTTATAAAGGCCCCCGTGTTTTCCCGTTGGCGCTGCTCTGAGATGACGAGCTCTCCTGATGCTCTTCAAATTTTGCTGCCAGGCTTTGCCCTGACCACAGCAAGCCTGACAGCACTTTGAAGCGATTCGGTCGACATAACGGCGGAGTATAAAGCCCGTTTTGTATTTCAGACACACACACCACACACAGCACACACACGACCACACACACACCACACCACACACACACACACACACACACACAACACTTGCCTTTTTATTATATTACTAAGACCCACGTTTACACACCTATCAGATTGTTTAAAAGGTCGAGTAACCAAGTAAAGCATTCAATGCATTAACATCGTAGCCCATACATTAATCAGGTACATCTCATAGCCGCTAGCAAGAGACAGATACAAACAGAGAGAGGGGAGAGAGGGAGAGAGAGAGAGAAGAGAGAGAGCAAGTAAGAGAGCGGAGGAGAGAGAGGAGAGAGAGAGAGAGAGACAGACGACAAACAGACCACAAGACACACACTGAGAGAGACCAGACAGACATAGGCCAGAGCAAGAGTACGAACTGCTGTTTCCGTTTTGGATGAATGAACATTTGTGTAACGTCCTTCCGCCCCGGACAAGGCACACATGAGAGAGAGAGAGAAAGAGAGAGACGAGAGAGAGGGAGAGAAGAGAGAGAGGAGAGAGAGAGAGAGAGAAGAGAGATAGAGACAAGACTATACATACAGAGACAGGAGAACAGAGAGAGAGAGAGAGAGAGAGAGAGAGTAGAGAGAGAGAGAGAGAAGAGAGAGAGACAGACAGACAGACAGACAGACCAGAGACAGACAGACAGACAGAGAAGAAAGACAGATCCATACAGACGTCGATGAAAGAGAGAGAGACAGACAGACGAGAGACAATAGGCCCTACAACAAGACAGGAGATAGAGAGAGAGAGAGAGATGGGGGGGGGGCAGAGACAGAAGCGCTCCCCTGTATTTAAGCCGCTTCTTCCGCAGATCCCTCAATTTCTAAAGTGACAGAATAGTCAGTTTGACTGTGGTCACTTACTGGAAGAAGGAAGAAGCGAGAGAGAGACACGCAGACAAACATACACAGAGAGCACCACTATGCGTGCCCGAGCAGTGACATACACACTATTCTTAGATTTCTGTGTGCAGTGTCCAGTATGTATGTCGCTGGTCTAACCAAAGACTCCTAAAAGGGTTAAGATTGACTACTTAAAGTCACGGGAGCCGGGCTGATATAGTTATCGTTTAGTGGGGTAGTTATCCAAAGTATAACTGACTCATGAAAAGATAACCTTCAGGTTTGAAAAAAAAGAGTTTAATGTAAATCTAAATGTGTCACGTTAAAAGGGACATAACCATGTTTCTGTCCTCACTACTCTATAGGGAAAAGGGACCGGATTTAGTCCTTTCTTTTCAGTGTCTTGAGTCTAACTTCACATTGTCTAACCTCTAACCGCTGGCCCGCGCGCGCGCGTGCGAGAGAAAGAGAGAGAGCGAGCAGAAGAGAGAGAGAGAGAGCGAGAGAGAGAGAGAGAGAAAAGAGAGTGAGAGAATAGAGAGAGAGTGAAGAGAGAGAAAATTTTGGAACAGGCATGACCAGTATAGGGATATCCTGTGCAAAATTTTCAACAGTATCCGTTCATAACGCGTGCGCAATGACCCCGAATTTACATTTGCGTGGACCCCAAATGTCAACAACTGGTCCCGTTTCCCGATATGAGTTAGTGAGAAAGAAAACACTGGTTATGTCCCTTTTAACACGTGACACAGTTAAGGTTACATTAACTCTTTTTTCCAAACTGAGAAGAGAGAGAGAGTAAGATAGCGCGATATTGCTTCGCTACAGTAATCCCTCGCTGAAGTAATGTTCCTCTGTGCACTGTTGTTTCCTGCTGGCGGCACTTTTGTGTGTTTGTATGAATGTTGACATTTCGGTCCCCCCCGCAAATGTAAATCGGGTCATAGCGCACGCGTTTATGTTGAAACTGTTTTGAACTTTTGCACCATGATGAAGTCACTATCCCCTGGTCGGTTGGCTGTTCCAAATTTTATCTCTCTCTCACCTCTCACTATCCATGGTCATGCCTGTTTCCACATTCGAGTCAATGTCGGGTCTGGTTACGCGCGGTTTGGTGAAAAGGTGAAGCGGGCACTTATCGCAAAACTGCGCGCGTTTTGCAAAATCAATTCGCTTCCGGTTTGGGTATCACAGATAAGTCCCGTCCCCGTCATCGACCTGCCGAAGTTCGTAGAGGCAATCTGTCAGGCAATACCGGATCTACGGGTGCCGAGAGGCCGGTGGATACCCACGTTTCGCGCATTTGCAAACGCGCAAATGACACGCGCCGCCTAGGTTGCCGTTGCATCGCCCCGTTCGGGCTCTAGCAAATTTGAAGCGATTCGGTCGAAAGGCCCGTTCTGTGTTCCACACACACACACACTGACGTTGGCTTTGTATTATATGATGTGCCTGCTTAGGTAGATTTATTGTCCTTTGTCTCCACACTGCACACACACGCACCACAGACACACACAACACCCACACATACACACACACACCACACACACAGCGACACAACAACACACACTACACCCGGCACACACACACACACACCACACACCTACACACACATACACACACCACAACACACACACACACACACAACACCACACCACAACACACACATAGCGTGCACGCACACACAGGATCGAACGCTGAACGCTGAAATGGTTTCATGAGTAGGGGGCCATTGCCATGTCATTGTGATGTTTACCCAAATTATACACAAAGTAGTAGTATTATCACACATTGTCATCACAAACACACAAAACGAACTTAAGCTACACACACACAGCACCACACACACACACACAACACACACACACGTGGGGACGCACACCCACACACGAGAGAAAGAGAGAGAGAGAGAGAGAGGAGAGAGAGAGAGAGGAGAAGAGGAGAGAGAGAGAGGAGAGAGGAGAGAGAGAGATAACTCGGAACGTTGTAATGCACATTGCCTTGGGCCCAATAACATTCTAAAGGAGGGTGGGGGGGGGTGAAGGGTTAGTGAAATTTACATGAAAAAATAATTGTACTACATTCAATACACCTATGTGAGAACTAACACAATCATACACATTTTTAAAGGTCCAAATACCATCCCCCCCCCCTTTTTTTTCAATATCATCCCCAATAGAAGTGCAAGTTGATATAGTATAATAGTGTTTTTGTTTTTTTTAAAACAATTTACTTTATGTTGTATTTCGAATTTCACTTTTAATACAACGAATTACAATAGCAATGCCCTTTTTCTCCTATTTATTGCCGTGAAACACAACATAGAGCGAGAGAGAGAGAGAGAAGGAGAGAGGAGAGAGAGAGAGAAGAGAGAGAAAGATAGCGAGAGAGACATAGAGAGAGAGAGAGAGACAGACATAGGGAGACAAAGAGAGACACAGAGAGACAGAGACAGACCGAGGGTTATATTATTAGGATGTTTCCTTCATCATTGTTTCATTTTCACAAAGCTCTGTTACTGATGCAGACATGGTTACTGATACAGGACAACGATGCATTCCTTCTGATAAACTATAATTTATCCATTCCTGCTTTCTTTCTGTTCCGGGTTTCTTTGCAAACAGTCCCCAGAACGTCTCCTCTATAGCGGCTGCCCATGACATAGTACACCCGATGTTGAGACTGAGGTTCAGTAGGTCAGCATCTGGTTGATCCACATGGACCAGGACAGATTGTGATTCCCTCCGTCCGGCGTTCACGTCGGCAGAAGACCACCACTTGACGAGTCCCCACGGCAAAGGGAAAAGCAAATTATGAACAAGATGGAGACCCCCCAGCATTTTTGGTCAGGAGCGATTTCACGAGGAGAGATGGCTGATGATTTTCCGTCCCGCCATGTCCAATCTTCCGAAGCTTAACGATGGTGATGTATCTTCTCATATAATTTCTACCCTTATTGGTTTGGCCTTAATTTTATTAATTAATTTAATTGCTGTGGTAAAGATTTGTTATTTCCAACATGATTCTCTCCGGCCATTCAAAGATAAATTTTATGCGAAGTCCTATTCGAAAAATTCATCCACTGCTTCAGCGCTCAGGAAGTTGTCAGGGTTATCCCACGGGATGAACTCCATCTCGCCGCGCTGTAGGGTTATGCAATCCATCTTGGAGTGATGTGGTGTCACAGCCCCCAGAGATTCTCCCGCCGTTGTCATCATAATTGATGGCAATGATATATCAGAGGATTGAGAGAGCGGAGCAGTATGCGCGGGCCGTCCCATATTTGCCCAGCATGTTTGTATTATCTTAACGAATCTGTTTCAAAACCTTTGTCTCAGTTAAGTCAAGACCGCCAAAATGTTTTTTTGTTGTAATTGAGGTAACCAATTTAGATCACTGACTAACATGTTGTATGTGCTGAGGGTTTGCGTTCAAGACAATGAACAGCCTGGACTTACATGCATACGTAATGAATCAAGATTGATGCTTTCCTTGTAGCAGTCAATCTTCATCCAATTTCTCTTCCTGTATTTCATTTCGGTCTACTGTTCTTAGTTACAAAAACATGTCACAATCACTGTCATTTGCGGACCCAATGGCGACGTAGATTCAGTTCAGATACTGAAGCATGGGGCACATTGCATATACGTTGATTAGTAGTAGACGGACTTAAACCCACATTTCATTTGTTCTGTTACACCATAATGGGAAATGTACTTGTTCTGTTTCTTTATTACATATTTAATTTATTGCTCGTAACAGACTAGTCTTCATATTGGACACAGATAAACAAAAAGGAACAATAAGGTCAGTGGTCAAAATAAACGTTCACAAGACAGGGTACCACCAACCCTTTTTATGTTATAATAATGTCGTCACACACACGCACACGCACACGAAAACGTACACACACGCACACGCACACACACGCACACACACCACACACACACACACACACACACCACACACACCACGCACAACGCGCGCACACTACGCACACGCACACGCACACGCACGCACACGCAACACACCGTCACACACACACACACACACACACACACACACACACATACACCACACACACACACACACACCACAACTCACACACACTCACACTTTCAAGCAGGTAAGGAGATGACGGACTTGAACAGCACAGGGACAAGAACGATCCACGCGTTAATTAGATTAACTCAAAAATAGATAAGAATAAAATTAATATTTGTTTGTCCAAATTCATAGCTTTGGCAGTGAAAAAGCCCTTTTGTTTGCCATATTTAAATCAATCAATCAAATTTTATATATGTCCTCACGGATATTGTTTTGCGACGACGTCTAAGCATATAATGAACAGGCAACAATAAATTTAAAAACTACAAAATGAACACTGCATTAAAAAGATGATTTATAATGTATATATATACAATTCACCCAATTATATATAGATTCCTCTATTTTTTTTTTCCGTTCATATCCTTTATGTTAAGTACTTGTTGCGTTTTTGGGTTTTTTGGTTGCAAAATATGGTGGTTGCGAATGTGCGAGTTTAATTTTTCTGGTTGTTAACGATGGCTTAGAGTCACAACGGACTACTTTACATAGGCCAATTGGACTTATTATTGATTTACTGCAAAAATTAAAGAACTTGTATTAAAACAAGATGTAAATAATGCAAAATGGGGATTATTCTTTTTATTTTCTGCCAGTTCTTTTTTAGAAACACGTGATTAATTTTCACAATATCTTCAATATACGTCAATGGACTATCTAAAGATAGTCCGTCTTACTGCAAGCCATCGTTATGTTGTGCTTTGTAGTGTAATTGTATTTTTTTTTTTTTTTTGTCTTGTGTTAAATTGCATCGTTGCCGATTTGGTTTTTTGGTTGCACTCAAACAAGCAAGCGGAACACTTCACACATTATTTATACATCTCCATCGGCACCCCCATTCTCTTTAACCCTTTTAAGTCAAAATGTATTTGGGAAGATGCACCGGAAGCACTCTGCATTATCTTATCCGTACAGAATCACTCTGTGTTAATACAATGTATTAGCTATCACTTATTCCATTTCTCTCTCAGGGCAATTTCTCTCACTGGGGCATTTCTTCTCGTCTGTCCTGATTTATTTCCTTTTTAAAAGCGCGTGAGAGAGTGTGTTTGAATGTGAATGTGTGTCTTCTTTTTTTCTCTCTTCTTCTTCTTCTGCGTCTTCTTCTTCTTCTTCTTCTTCGCTCTTCTTTTTTTTTTTCTTCTTTCTTCTTCTACTTCTTCTTCCTCTTCTTCTCTACTTCTTCTTGTCATAAAGTATCCCGCTTCAACTC
>CM065688.1:30618823-30642869 GCA_017654935.2 Phymorhynchus buccinoides
TTGGTGATTTGATTCTATAGGCCGCTTCACACATTTGTATATTTATGCACCCCCACACTGCATACATACACCAGCATGAACGCGTCATACTCACCTACACACACACCCGCGCGCGCACCCACACACGACGTACGCACGCACGCGCACGCATACGCACGCCACGCACCACGCACGCAACACTCGCAAACACGCCGCACACGCGCGCACACGCACACACACGCACGCACACACACGCACACACACACAACACACCACCACCGCATAACCGCACTCCACACACGTCTGCTATAATCCTTTACTGTAAGTTTATTTGTTTTCCTCAAGGTAATGGAGGTGGGGCGGGTGGCATGGGGGGTGGGTGGGGTAACACTGGCTGGGCCATGTTTTCTCGCGACGCCTTAATGCTCACTCTATTACTTACATAAATCACTACAGACCCCACTCTCGCTTACCTGCACCATATTACACCTCAGTATATCTGTCTTAATCATTTAGTGGAAGAACGTTAACTGAAGAAACCCAACACACACACACACACACACTCACACGCACGCAGCTCACACTACACGCACACACACGCACACGCACACGCACACCACACACACACACACACACACACACAACACACCCACACACGCATATGTCTCGTCCTATATCACAAGTTCGTGATAGACTTTAAATGAAAGACACGCACGCATATGTATAACTCACAGCAAGAGCGAACGCCGCGCGCACACACACTACACTGCACGCGCGCGCGCGCACATTTACACGCATACATAGGCGAGAGACAGACACAGTATGCTACTCACATTTGTACAGAAAAGAGTGGTACCAAATCCTTGTCAGCCTAATTGCCGTGACCCTGGAAGGATTACATCCCCACTCCGTGAGGCAGAACTGTAGACTAGCTGTTTATTTGAGCGTTTCGAATATGTCTACTGGACATGCGTGACAGTGTCCGTGTTTATTGTAAAAGAGCTTTCTTTATGGTCGTACGTAAACTGTCACGTGACATTATTGTCTCTTTTGTTTTCTTCTTTTTTTGGGGGCGATTTAAATTATCATTTTTGTGTGTTTCTCTGTCTCTGTCTCGTCCTCTCTCTGTGTCTGTGTCTCTGTCCTCTGTCCTCTCTCTGTTTCTCTGTCTCTGTCTCTGTTCTCTCGCTTTGTCTCGTGTCCTCTGATCTCTGTATCTCTCTGTGTCTGTGTCTCGTCTCTGTCCTGTCTCTCTCTGTGTCTCTTGGTCCTTCTGTCTCTCTCTGTGTCTCTGGTCTCTCTACATCTCCTCTGCCTCTCTCTCTCATCTTTCTCTCTCTCTCTCTCACCACGAACAACACTTAACACACACAACTTGGGTACACACACACACACCACACACACACCCAACACACACACACACTCACACACACACACCACACACCACACACACACACACCATCACCCACACACACACACTCACCCACACACACACACACACACACACACACACACACACACACACAACACACACACGCGCGCGAGCGCAGACACATTCCCTGAAAGATACAGTATATGTCTATGCCCTCATAGTAACCCATTTGACCGGGTGTGATTTGACGCGCTCAAATGCATTAAAAAGTTGCATATTTGGTTTAAACAAATCTTTAATTATTTCCAAACAATCAAATATAACAGACAATTAGAGCAACAACCCCCCCCCCTGCCTCGAAGCTTATACCATGCTCCTTAATTTAACGTCATAATTGCACAATGGATTGAACAGATGGAGACTGCATATAAACCAAGTAATATAAACAACTGTGAATACAAAAGAAGAGCTTAAGTGTGAACAAAATAGAAATAATAATAATAATAAATATCATATCAATAATATTTAAAAATTTACAAAACAAATATCCACACCACCAAAAAACTGTACAAAGTTGTAAATTTGGCGCCCAGGACCAAGGGGCAGCAAACAAAACAAGAAATGATCCATAGCCACAGCAGTTTATTTTGTTAAAATAGAGAAATCAGTAACAGTAAAGTAATGGAGAAGCACACACAATTCATACACGTTTTGATCATACAGACAATACTCCGCTATTCAAACTTCAATACTACTGTTGTGTGTGTGTAGTGTGTGTGTGTGTGTGCACGCGCCAGTGCGTATGTGTGTGTGCGTGTGTTTCTGTGTGTGTGTGTGTGTGTGTCGTATGTGTGTGTTTCCCCCCCCCCCCCCCCCCCCAACATCCACCAAAAACCCCCCTCCCCGGCGGTGATGTGTATGTGCTAGTGTTACTGTGTTTGGTGTAGCACGCGCAGGTTAGGCTATAGTCTGGTTAGCTAGTGGTAATTTTGTCTGCTAACATCAATATTGTCCTATTGTAAAGGTATGTAGCCCCTACTAGTCATTTTTTACAACTTGCCCAGATCAAAATTAGGAAAGCAAACCCCCAAATCAACGTATTGCTATCGTACAAGACGCGGAGCACCAATATAGAATACAGCCATAGCATACACACAATGTGCGGCGAATATGCATTAATATTACAACAAAATAGAAGGCCGCAAACATGCACAAATGCCGCTTACACACACATGCATTATACATACGCAATAGTCAATTAAGCTTCTATCTCCCCTACCAAGGCTCATATACGGGAACACATTAGATAATTTTAATTTAATTCACTCTGAAAAGCGCGAGCATGCAGTAAGCACACACAAACACGCAGATGCCACACACACAGCATGCACACCACACACACACACACATAGACGCACACACACTCAAAAAAACGCACACACACACGCACACACACACGCACGCCACACACAAACACAAACGCACACACACACGCAGACATGGTAACCACACGCACACATGCGTACCAAGATTGCACGCATACGCACGCACACACACACGCCGCGCGCACACACCCCATGCCACACACACACACACACACACACACACACACCAAACACACACACACACACCACATCACACACACACACACACACACGCATACGCTTATGCGCCTACACTCATTCTAACTCACACGTTCGAAATTAAAAGCAAAACACGCACGCATAATGCGCGCACGCACCTACACACATACACTAACACACGCGCGTGCGCTCTCGTTCATATCCACACGAACAATATCCACAATTTACTTGGCATTTGTAATTACTAAGTTCCAGTTGCTGTTTTTTTATGTTTAAACAACAGCATAATTATAACTAATCAATTCTGAGTTGTCTCTACGTTGCCGCTGTTTTCCTACAGCTTATATTATTTCCTTCTCTCATCCCTCCGCTCCACAATTCCTTCATTCTCTCGTGCACTCATCCATCAACATGCATTGTTCAATATTAAGCACTTGCCGCTGTTTTAGTTTTTAATATTATTGTCCACCTAATTCATGACTCGTTCTTTACAGGTACACATTAGCATTCTTCATTTATATTCATAAGTACATGTAGGCCTATCCCTGCTTTGGGGCTTTTTTCTCACGGTTAGCTCCGTTTCAAAAAGCCACATTTTCTTGGATGTTTGTTTTCAATATATTGTTCTTAACAATCTATTATCATTCTGTCAACGATGATTTATTTGTTTTCAAAACAAAATAGCTTAAAATTATGTCTTGTTGTTAAACACTAGATACGTTACCAAGTGAGTTGTATCCTGTCAAATTTTATATTACCAGTATTTAAAGAAAATATTCCCCCGGGGGGTCTTTTGTATAATTGGTGCCCCTACCTTCTGTAAGTTCTGTGCTTGTAACTTACCTCTTGTGCACCCCCAGGGCAGTTTTGCGAATACAAAAAATAGTTGCTTGTAACTTCCTCTAATCTGTCATTTTTTTGACTCTGCCTTTTCCCTTTTGCTTACCGTCATATACTATCTTTCTGCCTTACCGGTCCATCTCCTGCCTTTTTTCAAGAAACACTTTCTTAAAAGATTTCCTTCAGCTGAAGTCGGACATGCTGGGCCTAATGGTTTCTTACTTATGCGCAGAACAGCAGCATGACGCATCTGCACTCATAATTGACAGGAACTGTCTGGGAGATCGAAGAAGAAGAAGGAGAAGAAAAAAATATTGATAAATGCAATACTGTTATACTATAGTTATGGAACTACGATCGGGTGATTCAATGTAAAAGTATGTATCGTACAAAGCATTGATTACCTATGAATCGAACCGTCCGAGGTAATACGAATGTGGTATAATAATATATTAATTTAAATACATCAATGTGCTTATCGTTAATGTGTTATGTTTTAGAATATGGAAGAAACCATGCAATTCTTGAATCTGTCTACAACACTCAGTCTCCTCAGAATTACATCCCATAATGTTTCACTACCAGAGGGGTGTCAGCAGTTTGTTTTCACTGAAATGGATGACCTACCTTGGGACAATCCTGATAATATCGTAAGTGCAAAGGTAGAAGAAATAACACGCAGAGTGAAAGACTCGTTGTTGGTGTTGTTGTTTCTGATTGGTGGACCTGGAAACGTCATCAACATGGCGGTGTTCTACAAACAGGGTTTCAAAGATCGCGTCAACGTGTGTCTTTTCGCTTTGTCTCTAGCTGATGAACTGTACTTGATAATGGCAATGTGTCACCATGCTGAGCAAGCGATTCTGCAGTTCACTTCTAAAGAATTATATGGTTATATGATCACCTTTGTAATCAATAACCATTTAAGTGGTCTCCTGGGTTTCGTTTATGTTTCGCAAGTTATCTCCGCTATCATAGCTTGTGAAAGATGCTACTGTGTACTCAGACCACTGAAATTTCAATCGTTGATGCGGAGCGGAACCATGGTAGCCATCATCTTTGTCGTGTATGTCGTAGTGGTTGGCCTCTATTTCATAGTGATGTTCCGGTTTCATATAGGCTGTGTTTATAACCCCCAGACTGGCCTTACAGAAATGACACTTAACGCGGGAACACTGTACATAAAACACCAAAGGTTAGTGGATTATCTGGACGGTTTTGTCTTTGGTGCTGGTCTGCCCGGATGTGTTTTAGCTGTGACAATTACATCTACAATGGTTACCGTATTTAAACTTCGACAAATTGTGACATGGCGTGCTGAATCATCCACCTCTATTTCTGCCCGTGAAATTGCTCTCACTAAGATGCTGGTTGGTACTTCCATTCTATTCATTGCCTGTGTTTTTCCATTTTCTGTAGCGAGAATAAGCTGGCTGCTTTTACCAGAAATGAATGCTGGGCGACGGAATCAAAATCTGTATCTGACCACCGTGTGGATCAATGAGCTGCTGTTCTATATCAACTCCAGCTTCAATATCTTTGTGTATTACACCATGGGATCCCGTTTCAGAGAAACGTTCTTATCGTTCTGTGCGTCCAGAAGAAAGCAGAAAGGCACTGCGTTGTAATAATATATAGTATGTACATTACACTTTCCATGAAAACTGTTGGAAAGACAGCACATAACAATGAACATGACACATTTGAGGGGTGTCTTTTTGTTGTTGTTGATGCTGCTGTATTCGGCATAATGCAATTGATCTTGAAAGAGGAGTACTGAGACATGATGACGTAAGTAAGCTTACAAAATGTTGAAAACATGTTGCCCGAAAGCTTCAAAGAAATAATTTTTTGCGTGAGTGTTTCTTCTCGTATGCTGAACGACCATTTTCGTTCATGCATTTGTAGAAGCACTTGATTGTGTGAAAACCAAATTGTCATAAATATATGTACATGTGGTGCCGTTATTCTACTACATCACACCTGCTTTGATCATGAAAACCACACGCAGCTTTGTAGATGGCATTCACTAAATTCATATCAAGTTAAATGCTATAATTGATCGAGCAGCAAACAATAACAACGACTCATAAACAACAAAGATTATAATAATATTTTGAGAAGACACAAACTCAAGCCCTTCTTCCACTTTGGGGATGATCGGCATAATCATGGAGTACAGATTCATGTTGCTCTCTCTCTCTCTCTCTCTCTCTCTCACTCCTCTCTCTCTCTCTCTCTCTCTCTCTCTCTCTCTCTCTCTCTCGCTCTCTCTCTCTCCCTTCTCCTCTCTCTCTCTCTCTCTCTCTCTCTCTCTCTCTCTCTCTATTTTTGCTCTTTCTCTGGAGGGCTGGATGTACAAACACATGTTATTGCTTATTCTCGCTCTTTCGCTCTCTTGCTCTCTCTCTCTCTCTCTCTCTCTCTCTCTCTCTCTCTCTCTCTTCCATCTCTCTCTCTCTCTCTCTCTCTCCGTCTCTCTCTCTCTCTCTCTCTCTCTCTCTCTCTCTCTCTCTCTCTCTCTCTCTCTAGCTACCTCCCGAAGTCTCAGTTGCCACCCTCCAGCAGTTTTCCGAGGACTGCTGATTGGGGTGGGGACTAGACTCAGAATGCTTTGCAGTGAAGAAGACACCTTAAAGAAAAGACTAGATGAATATGCCCATCATTTCAGCTTAGCAGGATGGCCTTTTAACAAGGCGCGCAAAGAACTAGAGAAGGGGGCAAATAAGGACAGGCATGAAACTGTTTTTAAGGAAAGAAAAAAGAAAGAAAAGAAAATAGCATGGGTCACACAGTATGACCCTAGGGTACCCGCAAAGTCAAAAATCATAAGGGACAACTTACACCTTTTAAATGCGCACCCATTAAACAAAGACATCTTCCCAAAGAAAATTATAATTGCCGCAGAAAGAAAGCGCAAAAACATAGGTGAAATCTTCAAACCCACAGTGCCGAACCGATTCCCCAAACATGGTCCGCAAAACAAGCCCGGGTTTCATCCATGTGATGCAAAAAGATGCGACACTTGCTCACACTCTTCCACTCTGTTGTCCTTGCAAAGCCCTTGGGACAACAGGATATGGAGGATCAAGCAAAACTTGTCATGCAAGACACCAAATGTCATATACATTCTGCAGTGTAAAATACACCCTGACAATTGGTATGTTGGATCAACAAAGAATCTCAAGCTAAGGTGGGCTAACCACAAGTCAGATGTGAAGTTGAAGAAAATTAAGAAATGTGCAGTTGCAAAGCATGTGACAGAAAAGAAACACCCAGAGGACCCAAACCTCAATTTTCTCTCTATACATGCTATAGAATCCGTAGAAGCAGAAGATAGATTGCTACATCGGGAGACATACTGGCAGGCCAATATTGGTACCATATTCAGCGGTCTAAACCAAAGGACAGACATTGGCCACTCATTGCAGAAAAATGGAATCAGACAGCAATATGAAATCTAAGACGGACCAAACTGCTGAAAGCTGAACCTTCCAAGTACACTTAAATAAATAACCTAAGCAGTACATTTTCTATGTCCTAGCGGTGTGTTTGTTCTAAGCGACTACAAATATCCTCCATCTCGCGAGACACCATATACTATGCGGTCCCCCCAACCTCCCCCTCCCCCCAACAATACTAGTTGTAAAGTTGCTTATTATACCCATTACATTTTGTCAATTGACAGTTCGATAAATGGGTTATTCATTCAGACGTATACTAAAAACTAAAAACATCGATTTTTGTTCCCCCATATAAAAAAACATTATGTAGAATGTCAGACTTAGCATATGACTAGTCTACCATAATGTTATAGACAAATTTGTATCCAACGATGTTGTGCTTCAAGTGGAATGATTTCGGAAGCATAAGACAGTACATATTACAATCAAATTATGCATACAAGTGTCATTCTCTAGATATAACAACTGCCTTGGTTTTACTCAGTTACTATTAATTATCATAATTAACTACATTACCATTGAATGTACTTATCCTTATGTGCACCTCTATATAATGGATATGCTGAAAGGAGATTTGTGTAAAAAAAATGTTTTCCTTATCTGCCCCCTTTCCTTCTCTTTCTTCCCCCCGAACTCTGTGTCTCTCTCTCTCCCTCTTACACCGCGTCTATCTTCCACTATTTCTCCTTATCAACCTCTTCCCCTTTCTCTCCCCCCCCCCCCTCTTTCCGTTCCTCATTCTTCCCTTCCTTCTTTCTTCCTTTCCTTCTCTTCTCTCTCTCTCTCTCTCTCTATATCTCTTATCAACCTCTTCCCCTCTCTTTCTTGTCCTCATCCTCTCTTTCTCTCTCTCTCTGTCTCTCTCATCTCTCTCTCTCTCTCTCTCTCTCTCTCTCTCTTTCCTCTTTCTCTCTCTCTCTCTTGTTCCCCTCCACCTCTCGCTCCCCCACACCTTCCCTTTCCTTTCTTTTCTTTTCTTCCTTTTGAGTGAGAACGCACGTGAGAGCTTTGACAGCATTCAGAAACACTGAGTAGTACTAATAAGATATAATCTTTTGCATGCTTTTTGCTTTTCACTGGTGACCTAGTTAGGATTGAATTTGGAATTTTGTGATTTTGTGATCTTGTGTTTTGTGTATTGTAGTTTGAATGTTAGCATTTTATTCTTGGCCTTGCCATAGAGCTATACTCTAGAAAAAGCAGCCTGTTCTGCGAAAGCTTGAGTTTTAATAAATACCCTGTGGGAGAAAATGACTAAACTGTTTTATTCTGTTGTTTTATCCACTACCGTTTTAGCATTGTTTTGTTTGTGGGTAGTGCGGGCAAATGAGAATTTTGTTTGTGACTATATATATATATATATATATATATATATATATAATATATATCTATGTAATGTGTGTGTGTGTGTGTGTGTGTGCGTGTGCGTGGTGTGAGTGTGCGTGTGTGTTATGTGTTTATAGTGTGTGTGTGTGTGTGTGTGTAAAATGTGTGTGTGATGTGAGTAGTGTATTAGTGAGTGCGTGCGTGCGTGCGATGTAGTTTCGTGTGTGTGTCTTGTCCCTTCGTCTTGATGGTGTCTCGTGTGTAGTGTTTAGTGTATGTTAATGTGTTGTGTGGTGTGTGGTGTGTGTGTGTGTGTGTGACTCTGTGTGTGTGTGATGTGTAAATGTCGTGTGTGTGTATGTGTCAAATGTGTTGTATGTGGTGAAATAGCAACAATGCAATTTATTGATTTATTTAGGCGATCCTAAACGAATCGTTTTTTCAACAATTCGCCTTCAAATAATTTGTTGTCAATTTTTTCTTATGTTTTCATTCTAACTTAATTAAATGACTCTTTCGTGGTACTTACAATAAATAAATAAAAAAGCTTCGTAGAAAGGACCAAAACGGCAACACTGTTGAAGACAGTTATATATTTCAACATACTAGTTTCACATCATATAGGACATTAATAAACTTAATTTGTAAACAATATTCTGCCTGTGTTTAACTTAAGAATATTAGTCAGAAACATTTGTCATAGGAAACAGTAAAGTTTGTAAAGATCAGTTCGTTGTGGAGTAGCGCGAATCTGGGATATAATCTTTATAATTATACAAAGAGTAATCCCCAGCTTTTAGACATGGAATCTGAAGAAGTCACGACTTTCCTAAATATCTCCAAACTCTTCAGATGCAAGGGTCATGCTGAAACTGTCACACATAACATTACAGAGTCCGCAGGTGGGTGTCAAGTAGTTGGACTAAGTAAAATGGAGTTCTTGCCGTGGGACAATCCAGATACCATTGTTAGCGCAGCGTTTGAAGGACTTATGCACAGAGTGAAAGACAGTGCATTAATGTTCTTCTTTCTGATTGGCGGACCTGGAAACGTCATCAACATGGTGGTGTTCTACAAACAGGGTCTCAAAGATCGTGTCAAACTGTGTCTCTTTGCATTGTCTCTAGCTGACTAAGTGTATTTAGAGTGAAGATGGTTTCCGACTGTGTATTTAAAGTGTATTTAACTGTGGCGATGTTTCACCATGCCGAGCAAGCCATTCTGCCCTTTAGGCATACCACTAAGGAGACATACGGGGTCATGAACACTTTCCTAGTTAACCACTATATTACAGGTTTGATGGGGTTGCTTTATCTTTCTCAAGTAATGTCAGTCAGCTATCATAGCCTGTGAACGATGCTACTCTGTCCTCAGACCATTACAATGTCAATCTCTGATGCGGAACAGAACAATGATAGCTATAATAATTATCGTGTAAGCCTTTGTCGTGGGTCTATTTTTCATAGTAGCCTTCCGATTTCACATAGGATGTATTTATAATCTTCAGACTGGGTTCACCGAAATAACATCCATTGCTGGAAGACTGTACATACAACACCAAAAGTTGGTGGATTATCTGGATGGTTTCTTCTTCGGCGCTTGCCTGCCTGCAATTGTTTTGATCTTGACTATTACAGCAACAGTGATCACCATATTCAAGCTTCGTCAGATTGTGACATGGCGTGCTCAAACATCCACCTCTAGTTCTGCTGGTGAAGTGGCCCTCACCAAGATCACTTGGTGTCTTTCCCTTTGCTGTAGCTAGAATTAGCTGGATCTTTTTACCGGAAATGCGAAATGGACGACGAAACCAGAATTTCTATCTGACGACTATCTGGATTATTGAGTTGTTGACTTATGTCAACTCTACCTTCAACATGTTCGTGTATTATACTATGGGATCTAGTTACAGAGAAACGTTTTTCTCGCTGTTTGCAAAATGCTTCCACACATCCTCGAAATCATAGAGAGATTGCAGGGAGTACGACAACGATGACGACACCGACAACGAGCTCTGAGCAGCTTCGTTCGTTCCTAGATGTCGTACCGTCTGTTGCAAGCGATTGCGTGAAAAACGAGTACGTAAAACATCAGGGGAACAAACTCTGAACTACCCTTTGACAACGGTTATTAATTTTAGCGTCTGTTAGTGAAGGGGGCAGGTGGTGTGGGTTGGTGGCATGCTAGATATTTGTGTTCTATTTCTTTTATTATAGGCGGGTTTTTTCAGCAACAAAAACATATGTTATAGTGTCTTTCACTTCGCTTAGCTCATACCAAACGTATAAACAAACATATAAAACGTGAATACGCACAACATAGCTCAATGTAATGTACACCACTGATGTGTGACCATCATTGTGCATATTTATACTGCTTATGTACGCATTTTGTATGTGGATTTGTTTGTTATTTATTTTTTATTGTTGTTGTTTTGTTGAACGCAAACAGCCTAATAATATGAATAAAACTCGCATATTGAAACGGCTTAAAGCGAGTGACGTTTTGTTCGCATTTTTAATATGAATGAAAAAGAAACGAGTTTATAGCCCGAAGGTGCTGATGGGACCCAGAAAACTATGCACTGGCCCCCGCCTGCCCTACCAACACAAGAGCAGACCTTCACCAACCCTGTGTTGTGATATAGAGGTGAAAGCACACCACACGGACGTGTTCGTTTCACGAGGTTTGTTTAAAAATATCACTTAATCAAGTTTAATGTGTTTAATACTCCGAACATGGCAAGATACTGCCGATCGTCATTCAGAAATACTTTTTTTGTCAAAGTAAACGAATACAAGGGAAAATGAATGGCATACAGGTTTCGAGTAATAAAACACAGAATGTTTTCACATTGTTGTCAAATGCATATTTCTGTTTTTATTCTTTGTTAAATGATTAACAAAGAGGAAGAAAATCGTGTGAAAACAACCCACACCCTACCCCATTAGTACCTAGAAAAAGATCGCTTTTAATAGTATCCTACGGATTGTAATGTTTTGCCCAGATGCAGAACATGTGGCTTAGCAGACACCCAACCCATAAGCTACCACAAGCACTGTTAACCCATACTGCTGGGAAAACATTGTTTTTCCCTTTCGTTCGTACTACTTATGCTGCTTGTGGAGATAAACTGACTACTTTAGCTACTTTACTGCTACTAGTATGGTGAGTAACTGGTGTACTGCCTAGTACGCATTAAGTGAAACTTGGCTATATCACTATTATACTATACTACTTAGACAGCTGCTACTTAAGTGAGACTATTACTTACTGGTTTTTACTAACTACTGCTGCTAATACACTAACTACTACTTACTGCTACTGCTACTGTACTACTACTACTAATACTACTTATCACTGACTACTACTAACTACTACTACTACTACTACTACTACTATAACTACTCCTACTACTACTACTACTACTGCTACTGCTTGCTGCTGCTTTTGCTGAATACTACACAATACAGAAATGTACATACTACGTATACTACGCACTCACTACTACTACTACTACATAACTGTACTTGACTGATGCTAAAACTACTACTACTACTACTATTGCTACTACTACTACTACTACTAACTACTACACACGCCTATTACTGCTGATGCTGTTACTACTTGCACCACAACGATCAATCCTACAAGAAGAAAAAGAAGAAGATTCATTGATTGATTGGACTCTTTCATTGGGATTAAGATGTATGCACATCAACGGCACCTTTTTTACACATCTGCCCATAATGCAAGAAGAAAACGAATGTAACAACATGTTGAATGATTCATGCAAATATAATAACCAAAACCTTAATCAATGAAATATATTATATTTGTTGTCTGACTCCCCTCTTCCTCTTTCTCTCTCTCTCCACCTCTCACTCTTTCTCTCTTTCTCTCCTCTCTTTCTCTCTCTCTCTGATATCTCTCTCTCTCTCTCTCTCTCTCTCCTCGCTCGCTCGCTCTGTCCTCTCTCTATCTCTCTATCTATCTATCTCTTTCTCAGTATGTGAAATAATTGGCCATTTCATGAAATGGGCAAAATGACTTTGCCCATTTTTCGATCGAGAAAAAAAACAATTTAAAAACTTCTATTTTGAAACGCAATATGAATTGCAACATTAGTTTTTTTTGGGGGTTCAGTAATACATATAAATCAAGAATTGGTTCAATCGAACGACAGCTCACACCGTAGATGAGTTATTTGTTTTCCTTATTCAGACTTGATAAAACGTTCGATACAACATGTGACTCAAGACATGCCCAAGAGTAGCATTTGTTATTGTTGGGGGGGGGCGGGGGGGGGGGGGGGGGGGCGGAGAGGATACCGTCGGCCAGACGCCTGAGGGGGCATACGGGAGATGTGGAAAAAGTGTGTTAGGGGGGGGGGAGGGGCTGTTGAATCAATTGTACAAAAAGTGTGCTACTGTTGAAATCAAACCTAATCAATACCCTTGTGTGTAATTGGAATCGTAAAAACATTGTTGGTAATGCATTGTCTGTTTCACGAATTAATGTATTAATATGAATTCCACTATATTCACCGAACTACAATGCTATAGCAATTTCACGGATTGGGCGGTAACACATGCAACACACGATATACAACCGCACGGACAACAACACACAGGAATGAAACAAAAAGCTTGTTAGCTTACTCTTTTATCGTCATAAAAGATAATTTTATTGAGTTGACTTGACTTGAACCTGACACAAACACATGCCGCAAACACATACACATACACGCACGTAGATCCACCCTGCACACACAAGCATACTACATACGTTACGCACGTCCAACCAAGCAAGAAGAAGAAGAAGAAGAAGAAGAAGAAGAAGAAGAAGAAGAAGAAGAAGAACAACAACAACAACAACAACAACAACAACAACAACAAGATCATGGAGAACAACAGGAAAAACAGCATACAATAATATCAAAAGGAATGAGAAAAACTACCATGTTTTTGTACGAAAAAAATGCAATGAAAATACACTGTAAAGTTTACTTTAAAAAAACCACTGACGCACCACGATTAAGTCCCTTGTTTTTTTTCTGGGTAGCTGTGACCCACATACAAATGCCCCCAACTTGAATTTCAGGCTGCTCTTTAAAATGATGTTTCGTTTTCAATTTGGGTACATTTGCATGGGAGTCAAACCTGATCAAAACATATTTTCTTACCAACTATAAGAATAGGGAAAACCCGTGAAACCCGTGATTTTTTTGACACGACGGTGACCTGGTGGGTCTTTAAAACAATAAAGTAATGATCTGCAAACCAAATGATGTTGCACAGACGCAGCCCGTGCTGAGAGAAAAGAGAGAAGAATCCTGGCTTTCAGATTAATCGCCTGAGAAGAGTCCTCCGCATCTCTGTCATGTCAGATGCGATGGCACTGATACGACGCAAACCTCCACAAGGAGCAAACGAAAGGAGAAATCCCAGGTCACGTAGTCACGAATGCGTCTTAGACAGTCAACACGGGTAAGTAATATGTACATTTAGACTATAAACTCCCCCATCCTGCGGTACGATTTGTGACATGCTTAGCCTTATTTTTTGCATACCACTTAATCTCTACCCATGTTGTAAAAGGCGGCGGAAGGAGAGGGATGAGCTCCGCATTCGATGATACCGTGCCCTTGACAACGGTGAACCTCTAACAGTTCACTGCCCCTATGGCCGAAGTATGGGACAGAATAGTGTGAGGAAACACAATAAAGTTATTACCATTTACTATGTTTCTTACCCGTTTTTGTGGTGTCTAAGACGTGCTACTGCATTGTTGGTAATCTGCTGGTGGCCAGGTTACGGCTCTGTAACTATTATTTTTTTTCCAAATAAAAAACATTTAAAAATCGTTATGTCCAATAACGTGGAATTGTGTGGTTTTTCTTGGTATTTAGAAAAACAGAACAATGAAATAGTGTGGCCAAGAGAAGAGATAGCGAAATTGTACTATAGGCTGAATACTCTCTTTCTAATTAAACTCCCCTCCACCACAGTTGATTAAAATACCAATCACCTAGCATTGCGTGGATCAGAACCAAAGTGAAATAAACAAAGCATCATTCTCAAAAAAGCAAATAAAAAAAAGCATCATTCTCAATAAAGAATGTGCCCAAGTTCGCCTTTATGACCCTCCACTTTTGGTAGAGGGGAGTTAATTAGAAACGAGATTATTCACCCTTTGTTCAATTTAGAAAAAGAAGGTTTAATAAAAAGTAATGCTTATGCATGAATAGAATACAAAAGACAAATTGCTTTCAAACTTGCACTTTCTATACGTCGCTGAACCCGGTGTGAATTAGACATTGAGCATAAAACAGCTCGTCCATTGCTTGACAAGACAATTATGTCGGTGGCCATCTGGCTATCGTCTGGCTATTTCCTCTGGCCAGAGGATCTTGGGAAGAAAGGCCTTGACAGTGTGTGTTCTGGTAGCTGTGAAGGCCGATCCTGGAGCCGCATACTTTCTCACATGGTGGGCAAGAGAAACCCTGGAATTTGGGTAAATGGGGTTCTACGCAGCTAAGCTTTCCTTCTGTTCCACTTGTCCTCTCTATTTTGTTCTCCTGAGTGCCCTGAAGGCGTTAGCATTAGCAACCGGATCCCCCTCGACTGGTTGAATGCTTTCCCCCCGTTCCACCTATTTCTCTGGCTCCTCTCTCGTCGTCTCTCATCCGGTCCTTCGTCCGTCCTCTCCTCTCTCCCTCTCTCTCTCCTCTCTCCTGCTCTCACTTGTAGCTATCATATTGGTCAATATAGCTAGCAGCTGTTTTGCCTGGTGCCAGACTGCCAAGCTACGTGCACTTCACTGCCCCTTCAATCACTGATGTGGTTAATGAAGACACCAGCGGGCAACTGTGATTCCCCATTCATTCAGCTCCTCTGTTACCTTTTTGTAGTACTGCAAAATCATTCATAATGTTCCCTGCGGGGTTGTCCATGTCATTTGCATACAAAACAATGGATGCTCTTAATGTTCTGTAAATCTCCAAATTTATTTCATAGCAGGGCATTCCATTGTACTGAAGCACAGAAACACATTTCTTTAGTGTGGGTCTTCCTCTCAGTACTCTGGATTGCGCCCCCTGTTTTCCCTTTTGCCATTTCGCATACCATATACTCTGTGTAGCAAAATATATTTACTTTCATTGCTACTAGAAATGAACAAACAGAACACACTTAATGTGCACTCTGTTTATCGAAATATTACTAGTTTCGTCATCATAATATTGCATGTGTGGCTGTGTCCTTTCCGCTTGTCTTTTTTTCGTCAAACATGGCTGCACTCTGCTAGGTTTGTATGTTGTATGAACTACTGGTATTGGTGTGCTAAGGGATAGTATCAAACCGAATAGCTTAATCGACTAAGATGAAATGCTACACTCGGTTGTTACTTTAGTATTGAAGAAAGATTAATTTAAACGCGATAGACCGTATTGGAAATTTAATAATAGTTTACTAAAAACACAAACAGTATGTTCAGGAAATAAAACAAGTAATTAACGAAGTAGAGAAACAATATGCTATACCAGTGTATAATTTAGAAAATATTGACAATGTTTCCAATGATGTTTTTCAAATTGAGGAAAGACTTTTTTTTAAACTCTTTTGTTGAAGATTAGAGGAAAAACTATATCTTATTCGACATTTGAAAAGAAACAGAATATTAAATAATAATGTGATCTAGAACAAAAAATAAAACATATTGAGGATAACATACATTAAAATGAAATTCATAGTTTAGAGCAGCTAAAGGCTGAACTTAAGGGAATCGCGAATCCAGGGCATAGCCGCACGGTCCAAAGTTAGATGGCTAAATGAAGCTTCGAAGTTGAAAAGGTTAGTATATATTTTTGTAATTTGGAAAATAGAAACTTTATTGATATATCAATTCCTTTCTTAGATTATAGTGATGGCAACATTATTACAGATCCAAAAGAAATATTAAACGTAATTAAACATTAATATGAGCAATTATACAGCTACAGAGATGCAACAGATATAAACATTTCGGGTGCATTTCCTGAAGCTCCAGTTCAGTCTGATGATGACAGTAGAAGCATTGAAGGAAAAATTACATACACTGAAGCAGCAACTGCATTAAAGCATATGAAAAATGGAAAAAGCCCGGGCCCTGGTGGGTTTGCTGATCTGGGTGCTTTTCTTGTGCGTTCCGTTAACGAGGGCTTCCATGAAGGTGAATTGTCTGTCTCTCAGAGACAGGGAATCATCACATGCATACGGAAAGAAGGCAAACCTAAACGATATGTAAAGAAATTGGCGTCCTATTTCTCTCTTTGAACACTCCGTATAAAATTGGCTTCTGCATGCATTGCAAACAAACAGATTGAAATGTGTTTTGCCATAGTATCATTCATGAAAATCCAGAAAGATTTTTAAAGGTCGATATTATTGTGCCCTAATATTAGATTAGTGTATGACATTAGTATTATATACTGAGAAAACTAACATACCTGGAATGTTTTTGCTAGTAGTCATTGCGAAGGCCTTTGATAGTGTATCATGGTCTTTTCTGCAAAAATGTCTACGATTTTTTAAATTTTGTGCCTGATTTAATTCGATGGGTCCAAACGTTTTATTGTAACATTACAACATCTGTTTCTGTAAATGGACAATACACTCCTTGGTTTTCCATAAAAAGAGGAGTGAGACAAAGGGATCCATCTTCACCGTATTTGTATCTGCATTAATGATTTTTTAAAAATGTCAACATAAAAGGTAATAAAATAAAAGGTAAAAACAATTTACTATCACAATTTGCTGATTACACTGCACTGTGCTTAGATGGTAGTGACAGATCCTTTCTGGAAGCAATATCTGTTTTAAACGAATTTGCAGAAATTTCTGGCCTAAAGATTAATTTTGAAAAAAACTAAGGTAGTTTGGATAGGAAGTAGAAAAAAATATAGCATTAGATACATGAGAGACCAAAACTTTGTGTGGGAACCAGGCGAATTTAGTATTTTGGGAATACAATTTTCAACAGATATTCATAACATTGAGAATATAAACTTTGAAAATAAGCACCTGGAAATGTGAAGAATTATTAATTAGTGGAATAAACGACAATTATCACCTTTCAGAAGGATTACAGTATTGAAAACTCTTGTTCTTTCGAAAATCATACATTTGTTAATAAATCTTTTAGATCCTTCCAAAAAGTTTCTTTATGAATTGGATAAAGAGTTTTTTGCATTATTATGGAACAAGAAACAAAGTAAAATAAAAAAGCTGATAATGACTAAACAATATAAAGATGGAGGACTGAGAATAATAAATATCCGAACATTTTTATCTTCTATGAAATTAAGCTGCTTAAGAAGAATCACATTTTAGGGAATTTACAATTAACATGTATCCAGATTTACAGAAAATTGAAAACCTTGGTCAGAATATGCAAACCATCTTATGCTAAATATTAACAATCCCTTCTGGAGAGATGTCCTGAAGCATTATACAAATATATTTGTGAAGTGTCAAGCAACTGATATACACGAATTTATGGCAGAATATATTGGTTTAAACAACTTGTTTTTTAAGACAATGTCATGCAGATACAACTATATCTCAGCGCAAGAGTACAACAAGCTAAAGCTTATGGGCGTACTCAAAACATTTATAAATTACAAAAGAACAGCTGCATAATAAATTAACAAGAATCATCATGGAAAAAATATTTAACAAAGAAGGCAATAGATAATATGTAAAAAGTAAACGTACAAAGGTACAACATTTACAAACACACGTGTAAGAATAAATGTAAACGAAAAAGCGTAATCAAAAGAGAAAAACTGGGGCAAACAATTGTACGCGATTAGTCAAATTTTAAGTTCAAACATGTTTCATAATCATTAATAATCAGGGACAAGTTTATTTACGTAGAATAGAACATTAGTCATAGACAAAAATGCATTCATTCGTATGAAAAACGGGTGGTATCACAGAACTTTCCAACCATCTGAAGAATTTGAACATTTTCATGGACATTTTTGTCGGCTCTCCCAAACAGAAGTGTCTGGGCATTGTTCTTTACATCATGAGGAAGAAGATCAATTGTCTGGGTACACCAGTTTTGAAAGATTGGACAGTTAGTCAGAAAGTGGGCAGCATTATCTCTTTCGAATCCACATTCACATGCATAATTATTAGTAATATGCTTGCTGAAGAGGTCATGATTTAAGTAACTAATTCCCAATCTAAGTCGACACAGAAGAACTTCAGATGTCCTGTCAGTCAGGTACTAATACTTTGGTACAACACTATCATTTCTACGGCAGAATATATTCACTATTATCCAAACTTATTAAGAGATAATGCTGTAATTTATATACGAGAATGGCACAATAATGGCATTTATCAAGTTAAACAACTAGTTGACGAGACTGGTAACTTTTTAAACTACCGAAAGCTTTTGCTAAGATACCCACACGTTAGAATTGATTTTCTGAGGTATGAACATATATTGAATGCTGTAAAACACTACTGTCAAAAGCTTAATGTAAATTTAACGCCGAGGTATAAGCTGCTTGACAATAAAATTTGGTTTTGTATTAAAAAGGGAAATAAATTTGTTCAAGCTAAACTAAATGAAAATAACGCTACCCCTACTGCAATCTCAAAATGGAAAAACTTATACGAAAACTTAAATTGGACTAAAATATTCTCCCATCCCTACAAAATTACTCATGACATACAATTACGATGTTTCAAATCAGACTTCTACACCGACTTCTCCCAACCGAAAAAATATATCTACATCTGCAAAATAACAGACTCGACCCTCTGTAACTTTTGTAAAAATACCGAACAGACAATACCCCATATGTTATATGATTGCAATATTGTTCAACAGTTTTAGGTGAACTTTCAGTAATTTTTAAATGCAAATTGCCAACAAAGTCAAGATTTCCAATTTGATAAAGAGCTTGTTTTATTTGGTACAAAAGAAAACATATACACTGATGCAAGTCTTGACTGGATCATTTTGTATGCCACATTTTTCATATATAAATGTAAATTGCGAAATATAAACCCAGTGTTTCAAACCTTTTGTTCAATGCTAAAAACATAGGAGAATAAAATAATGTCTAGAGGAATATAGCTCATTTGTTAATGGAAACTGTGCATGTTTTAGACAAAACTGGTTCATATACAAGCCTTTGGTCATGTAATGTTCTACTCCTAATTAATAATTGACCAGTAAATGTTGTTAAAGATTGTCCACGTGTGCTATAAAATTATGTTTGAACCTTGTCTTTTCCACTCCACAATGTTAACATAATATTTGACAGGCAACAGTCGAAAAGCGCACAATATTGCTTTTTCCCAAATGCGCAAAGCCGTCAAAAGGCGCACATATTTATGGTAAAAAAGCGCACGCGATATTTTACAATCCGAAAGCGGGGGGGGGGGGGGGGGCACAGTTTGTTTGAAACGGGTTACTAGCACTAATCCCCGTTGTAGACTAACATTTTATCTGCACCGCTCGGACTACATACATACGTTTAGGTAAGAAATATTCCTAACCCTAAACCGATCCCTACCCCCTATCCTAACCCTAACCCTATACCTAACCCTATTCTTAACCCTAACCGAAACCTATCCCTAAACATATCCCTAATATCCCTAACCCTATCCCTAACCTATATGAAAAACAAGGAAAATACCTGGTGTGCGGTTTTGAACGGTGGAAATTGTGCGCCTTTGGACGGTTACCAATTGTGCGATTTTGCCGTGCGCCTTGCATAGTGTGCGTTTTTGTGTCCCCCCTGTTGAAATAAGATGGGTGATGAATGTGTGAACCTCTCTCTCTCTCTCTCATCTCCTCTCTCTCTACTCTCTCTCTCTCTCTCTCTCTCTCTGTCGTGCGTCTGTGTGCGTGCGTGTGCTGGTATGTGTGTGTTAAAACTTGTGCAATTGTGGTGTATGCTTATGTATACTTTTACTTGTATGTTTCTTTTTCAATATATTTTCACACAAAAGCATTACAAAAATATAAGAAACGGAAAAATTGATGTGAGTATTATTATGTTTGATTTTTCAGTTGTTTATGGTCTGTTGTGTATAGCTTATGATGCACATTGCATGAAAAAAATTGTTCAATAATAAAACAACTGAAATCGCTGCGTAATATCCCCTTTACCAGAGTATCATAATAATCTGCATTGTTTGCAAGGTAGAAGCTCGAAGTTAAAAACAACATGGAACATGTCGCACCATTTCCAAACACTTATCCAGCGTTGATAACATGTTTACTAGGTTACATAAATCCTTGGACAGCAATCTAATAGCCCCCGTAAGCTCCAATTGCATACTTTTCGAGTTTAAATACTTAAATCTGCCTTATCATATCTTCAAGATACCTTTTGACTTTTTCTTACTGTTTGAAATTTTGCGACGTTCGTTTGTATGATACAAAGATTATAATGGTGTCTAAAAGACATTAATCCAGAAGAGGGAAAACTCAAAATATACATGTAAATATTACAGGCATCATAAAAACAACAGTCTTGCCCCCCCCCCAAAACCATAGCAACAATGACGGCTATGGCGTTCGAGCTTGAAACCGCAGGATGCCAGTCAGCGACTTGCAAACATGTTTTTAGAAAATAAGGGGGTGGCCCGTTGCTACAAAGTGATAGACTTGCAGACTATGACGTACAAATATACATTACATCAATTGCGATGAGCAACTGCAATCTACATGCTTGTATGTCCTCCACCACACACACGAGGCGAGGGCTGGTATGATCTATCTGATCGGTAGTAGAGTAACTTCACCTGTTGGACCTGTTGAATTATGCAAATCACTCCTACACACATGGAATTACCCCCCTTAATTATTTCCGAACAATCCTATAGGAATCAAAGTGCTTACAATAACTTCTCTGGCATCCTCTCACACTGGCTCTAAAATAATTGTTAAAACGTTTATACCATGTTGTTCTCAGAGGAAAAACAAGAAAGCTCGAAGAGGTAATGATTTTCGTTAAAAATATAAATGCGTTAAAATAAAAAACATTGCCATTTTATGAAGATATAGTTCAAATAAAAAATAGATGTTCAATGGCATTCGCTAAAAAAAAACCATGGTCATCATACGGTAAAGCAATGCTCATATGTAAGGCTTACTTGAATAACTTCGTGCTCAAAGAATAACTCCATGGAACCAAAATTGGTTCATCTGCCAAAGTACACATTTATATTCATACAGCAAAAGTTAATAAATTAGCACGAGCACAATAGTTCAGGCATTGTTCCACAAAATACGCCAGCAGAGGGTCAGCTACATAAAACAGAACAATTGTCTGGCACCGCCCCAAAATTATAAATCGCACAATTTTTAAATGCTCAAAAATAAGAATGTAAAGACCCCCCCAGATCCAACAATCACACACCCACGACGGCTCCTTTAACGTGCAGATATGATATGAAAAATTATCTCACATCAACGGATCGAAAAACACATTTAATTCAGTATAAAACCACACACACACACACCCACACACACCACAACACCACACACACACACACACAAACAACAACACCACTAAACACACACCACACACACCACACACACACCAATATATGAATATATATATATACACACACACACACACACCACAGCAACAACACACCCACACCACAAACACACCACACACACACACACAAGATTCAAGATTGTTAGGGGGGGGGGGAAAAGGGCCACCGGACGGCGGGGGGGGGCAATATGGAGGATTTAATTAAACTTCCAACGTCTACGGCAAACACATACAACACTTCAAACATATAAAAATGCATGTTTTAATGAACATGTGTGCCATTTAAATGACGGGTTGTTCTTTGTGCATGGTGGTGTTTGTGTGTATGAGGTAATGTCGTGTGCTGTTCGCGCGCGCGGCGCGCGCGCGCGTGTGTGTGGTGTGTCTGACACCACGCCTGCACGTGCGTGTGAGTGTGCCCAGTCGCCGCGCCAGTGCGTGTGTGTGGTGTTATTGTTGCACGTGTGTGAGTGTCGTGTATGTGTGTTGTGTGTGTGTGTGGGTATGTGGTGTGTTTGATGTGGTCGTGTGAAGGGTGGGGGGGATGCAAGTGCGTGTGTGTATGTGTGTGTTATCTTGTTTGGCTGTGTGCGGTGTGTATATGTCTGTGTAGTGTGGGTTTGTTGTTGGCGTCAATTGTCCTTTGTAAAGGTATGTGCATCTAGTCCTTTTTACAACTTGGCCAGAACAGATTTAGGAAAGCAAAACAAAAAAAACGTATTTTGTCAAAGGTGAGGCACCACCATAGTATAGATAGATCACAACACATAGGTGGTAGCGGTTATGCAAAATGATCCATACAAACATAGATAGCCAAAAAACAGGCACAAATGCGCTACACAAACATGGCATATACATACGCAGTCATTAGCTTCATTCTCCTACCAAGGCTCTATACAGAACATTAGGATAATTTTAATATATCGACAGGAAAAGCGCCCCGTGGCGTGCACACACAAAAACAGCAGAGCACACACAGAGATGCACAAACACACACACACACACACACACAACACCACAAACACAACACACCACACCACCACACACACACACCACAACAACACACCTCATCATATGCGGTACTCAAGCTTAAACTGCAAACACGTTCGGAAATTAAAAGCAAAAACACGCAGCATAATGCGGCGCACGCACGTTACACACATACACTACACGCGGCGCGCGCGCGCGTTCAATACGCACACAAACAAATTTCCACATTAACTTGGCATTTTGTAATTACTTCGTTCAGTCGTTTTTTCGATCTTAAACAAAGCAAAATTATAAACAAAAATCAATTATGAGTTTGTCTTTCTACGTTGCCGGAGTTTTGTTATACCTGTTGTATTTCCGTATCCATCCTCCACGCCACAATTCCTCATTCTCTTCGCACACTTCATTCCATCAACATTCATTTCAAATTAACCAACTTGCCGTGTTTTAGTTTATTTGTCCCCTAATTCATGGCTCGTTCTTACAGGTTACCCAATTAGCATGTCTCCGTACATAAGTTCATGACAAGTAAACATCCCTGCTTTAGCGGGCTTTCTTTCATGGTTAGCTCCGCTTCAAAAAGCGAACATTTTCTTGGATGGTTGTTTTTTATTTATATTTTTCGTATAATCTATTAATATTTTGCCAACAAGACTTTTTCAAACGACTTTCTTTTTTCAAAACAAAATGTCTTTAAAAATGGTCTTGTTGTTAAACACTAGTTACGTTACCAAGTGAGTTGTATATGTCAAAGTTTTATATTTATAGTATTTAAAGAAAATAGTTGATAAAATGCAATAACTGTTATACTTATAGTTATGGAAGTAGATCGCGGGATCCAAATGTAAAAAAACTATGTTTTTTTAACAAAAAATCGAACAAAAGCATGTACTGGGGATCGGAAACCCTAGGAGGT
>CM065688.1:30645869-30648369 GCA_017654935.2 Phymorhynchus buccinoides
CAAGTTCTGTCCGCAATTATAGCCAGTGAAAGATGCTACTGTGTACTTCGCCCATTGAAAACCCAATCATTAATGCGCAAAAAGACAATGATAATAATCATTCTTGTCGTTTACGTGTCGTTGTTGTCTCTGTATTTTATAGTGGCGTTGCGTTTTCACATTGGATGCATTTATGATCCCCAGACTGGTTTCAAAGAAAACACTGTCACTGTCGGACAGCTTTACCGAAATCACAAAGAACTAGTCGATTTTTTAGATGGTGTCTTTTGCGGTATTGTTTTGCCTGTTGGGGTGATTTTTGTAACGATAACAGCGACACTAGCAACTGTACTGAAACTTCGACAAATTGTGACATGGCGTACTGAAACATCCACCTCCATTTCTGCCCGTGAAGTGGCCCTCACAAAGATGCTGATTGGTACTTCTATTCTGTTCGTTGCCTGTGCCTTTCCATTTTCTGTAGCGAGAATAAGCTGGCTCTTTTTACCAGAATTGAATACTGGTCGTCGAAACCAAAATATGTATCTGACTAGTCTATGGGCCAACGATTTGTTATCATACATCAACTCCAGTTTCAACATTTTCGTATATTGCACTATGGGTTCTCGTTTTAGACAGACACTCGTGTCATTATTTATGCGAAAATGAATGCAAATTATTGGCACAATACGATTCATATACTGTTAAATTAGAATTCACAATACAGATTATATATGTTCCTTTTAGTTACTTCCAGATTTTTAAAAACAGAATTTGCTTAAGAAAATCCAATAAGATAATGGATCATTATGTTGGAATCATTAACATCGACTTTCGTCCTTTTAAATGATTTCTGCTTTTCCCAAAATATTAAAAACCGACTTAAATAATATACATCTTTAAATATTATTAAAGAAAAGCATAAGATTCTCCAGTATTACAACAGGAAAAAGATATATCATAAATATACTTGTTTTTAAAAGACCGTTTAATTTCATTGTCATTGTCTTTTAGTTCTAGCCATCTACAAATGTAGCACATTTACCTTCATTGAAGAGTTTATTTGTATGTGCATACCTTAATGCATCTGTTATCTGTCCGGGTTTTTTCTGCTTGCATATGTGTAAACAATATATCCTATGGTGTTTTGGAGGAATGTAATTAATTTTCTAGAGAGCCAGGACATACGTATAATAAACTTAAAGAGCCAAATCATTCACATATTGATATAAAGCATACTATGATTTAGCACGAAACTGATAATATATAAATGATTTTTTTTTTAAACCACAAAGAAAATTTCTATTAATAATAAAATTTAAAAAATAAACACTAACAACATCACATCATTCACAAAATGGCCTGGATCATGAAAAATGTACGTAGGTCACAATGAATCGAGTTGTGCATTGTACAATACTACAGACACAGGAATAGATAAACATGCGCGTGCAATTAACTCAGAAATTGCTCATAAAGATATCTTCATTGGCAAGACTCGGCTAAAACTCAAAGAGGGAACGAATTCTTTGCGGCCACAAGTAAAGATTGCAATACAGAAGATTATTTGTTGTGTGGACCGCATCAGTTAGGTTGGATTTGGAGAAGAAGAACAAAGAAAGGGGGCGGGGGGCGGGATGATTCTTGTTGTTGTTGTTTTGGAGGGGGTTGCGTTTGCATGTGTATATGCATTGTCTGTCTCTCTATCCATTATCTATCTATTGTCTGTCTCTCTATCCAGCACCGACAATATTTGGTAAGGCACAATTTTCATTAGGTAAATCTTTGGTCCGTGAAAGACTCATACCCACCATTGAAAGGCCAGAATAAAAACTCCAGACACTCAAAGTGTATGACTTACAACAACCACATGAAATACTATTTCAGCATAAGCGCTTTCAATCATACCTTCACACCTTCATGGACTGCCTTAGGTTAGACACCAGAACGTGTGCTCAGCTCCTAACCTTCGTTTGATTTCCCTGGACTTGTGCGAGATAAGTGAGGGCAAGTAAGAAAATGTGGCATTCTAAGCTGCCCACAAAACGTTATAGGGGAACACTTTCAAAATACGCATGGTTCGGTTATTTGCTCAGTGCAGTTTTTTAGCTGAAAGACAAAGAGACAAACATAATGGTCAATGTACATCAGATAACAATGCATCGAAAACATCAACTTTAAGCTTACTTGCATTTTCCATCAAATACTGTGAACCAATAATATAATCTACAACTGTGCTTCCTTTGCATGTAGACATTCCATTGCCAGCATCTGAACCGATTCTTCTATTAAAAATATATGCTGAGAGAGATTTACATAAATCTAAGAGACGATAACCATAGTTAGTTGGCCTCTGCTTGTTTTAGAGATGCTATTTGACAAGGTTGGACACAATATTTTCGCTCTTATAAAAACAAACAAAACGAATGTCAAAACAACTTATGAAAACTTAACCAATGAAATAGGAAATAAACTTATTAGCAAACAGATTCCATGGACTAAAACTATTTTTTGAAGAGCA